>CM047813.1:69396575-69775563 GCA_026214975.1 Gentiana macrophylla | reverse complement strand
CAACTCACGTGTTTATCCAATCATAATTTCTCGGAAGTTAGTGATGATGAATTGATGCTTCTATATGCGATTACTCTTTGAGTCATTATAGATTGGGGTGTTGATTCGTAAATCACCGTGAGTTTTATGCTCGGGAGAAGACCGAATTATCATCCTTTACCATTTGGATGGTTGATTTCTAGGTTATGTGTTCGTTTGGCAAGGGTTCCGGAAAGAGCGACAGATGAATATTTTCCGGCTCGTATTCCTCGTGTTTGGGCTTTTACCAATGATATTCGGGAGGATCGTCAAGTGGTGAAAATTAGATAAGCGTGTTTGGTAGTCGTGAAGGAATAAAATAATAAAAGTAGTACGGTACATTAGTATAAGTCACAATAAATTAAAATAACTTAGTTTAAAAATTAGTTTAAATTAGTTTAACTTAATTTATGGTTTTCTAGTTTAACACTCCTAGTAGTTTTAAGTTGTGTTTTAGTATTGTAATATATTTGCATGTTTTTAATTTATGTTTTTAAATGTTTTTCTTTTATATTATATAAACGCTGTCTATTTGACACCTAAAATAATCTAACCATGATAGAATTCATTTTATTTTCTAATCCAAATTTTTACTACTCATTAGCCATCGACGATGCCAATTAAATAAGTGGGGAGTAGAGATTGGTTAGTAAATAAATTGAATTTAATACATCAAATACTTACACACTTAGTTTAATAAGCAATAATATATAATTATTTGATAAAATGATATATTTGGATAGAATAAATTTTTAATTAAGTAAAGTAATCTTGATATATTATTCTTATATTAACTATGTCTATTTTAGATTTTTAATAAGATTTTAAGTATATATATCTTGATAAATATTATGAAATATTTTTTTTATGAAATTAGACAAAAGTTACTTATAATTATAATGAAATTTTAGAATAATTTTCTTTTCAAGACAAAGTATGAAATTGGAATCGGATTAGGGATGATGAGATTTTTGGCATAACTTTGATAAACCAGAGCCAAATAAGCCTACCCAACATAATTTCCAATTTTGTCCCCACCTCACCTTTGTAGAGTGATCAAGACCTCACTCAAAATAGCCATTATTATTAACTAGAAATTACTAACCTAACTTAATAATGGTCTACATTTCTTTGAAAATCCCGCAAGTTTAGTATGTGTTTATGGATAAGCGGTGACAACATCGAAAATTTGATATATGCCGAGATTGAAATGAATGTTATTCGAAGGCGCTTTGTTATCAAATATGGTTATTCTCTAAAAAAAAATTATTATATATATATATATATATATATATATATATATATATATATATATATATATATATATATATATATATAAGAACAGTATTATAGGTATCTTTCTCTTTTTGATTGACAACCCAAAAATAAAATATCGAGATAAAGTCACTGATGATAGTAGTCCAAATTTAGGTATTATCACGAAATGTCCTATTGCTGGGAATGAAGGTATATGCTATAAATCTGGTGAAAAAGAAAAAGTCGAATCAAAACTATCAAGAATTATCACGAGTTTAAGGAAACCGGATTCGTGATTTTCGATCGAAAGAGTAGTACTCCGATCAATCTTGATAAAGCAATGCCTATGTTCTTAAGTTCTTATTATTTATGTTGTTATTAAAAAATAAATAATAAAAAAAAAAAAGAAAACCCTATTTTGGAAGTTATTAAAGTTAAAAATTGAAAACAGTGTCAGGAGTGTTACTAATTGAGAAATTTTTGATCAGAAGATGAAGGTGTAAAAGACGCATTTACTTGCTTTCTATCTCTTTTGATTTCCTTTGTTATCCTTTTCGATTAGCCAACTACCCCTGAGCTTGAACGTTACAAGCCAATTTGCCAACTACTTGACTTAGTCATTGATTCCGATAAATCATACAATTGGAGATTAAAAAGTTGTTCTAAATATTTTATTTATACTTATAAAGTAATTCATGAAAATTTCATTTAAATAATATTTTATAACTAGTTTATTACGTTATATACATTTTTTATCTTCTTAATATCTTAGATAGATGAAATTAATATAATTATAATGTTGACAAAGATACGTTACTAAGTTAGGAATTTAATCTAGAAGAATTATATTATCGCTTATTTTGCTCGGGGACGATCAAAAGCTAAGTGGGGAGTTGTGATGTATGAAAAATATATCATTATATTATAAGACTTTTATTATTATTTTATGATATTTTAGTATAATTTCATATAAATGCATTAAAAACTTATAAAAATCATAGTTAGTTATAATTAGATGCATAAGTTATAAAACGATAAAATGATGGTTTTTTGTCGATTTACGTTTGGTGTTTCATTGATATTATTGCAGGATCAGATGTTTACCAAGATCCCAAAATATGACATACTTTGAAGTATAAATCATGAGTTTTTGTGGTATAAAAGATTATACCAAAATCTAACAACTTTGAACAGATCAACTGTCCTTAGTGTTTCTACCGTAACTCATCTTCAACGGACATTTGATCTAACTTAGAGGCATTTTCAGAGAAAAAGTCCTTGATGAAAGATGTAGGCCTTCAAAAGAGCTTTCCAACAAATATCAAATCATGTCAATCTGAGGTCTACAGCTCGAGATAGGTTTTTACAAACATCAGATATGTTGTATGTCCGGCACGCGCCGGAGAAGGCCGGATCTTGCAGAAAAATCTCTGACATTGGGCCCACAAATCTCTGACAAGGGAATATATACTATTTGACCGGCACGCCGCGTTGGTGTCCGCACGCCGGCCTTGTGGTACACTCTATAAATACCTCTCAATTGCAACCATTTTGAAGTGTACCAATGCATATCTCTCTTCTATATCTATCTATAGTTTCGTTTTGTTGTTTTTAGTTAAATAAAAGCTGTAAACGGCACTTTGCCGGAATAATGCTGTAGTATAAAGTATCGTTATAATGCTTAGAGGATGTATCAAGGCTCATTGATGTAAAGGAGTTGCTATTTCCGGAGGATACAACTCAAGCTTCGATTGTAATCTGCAACTTTTCTAATGTATTTATGTTGTTATTAGTATCTATATATTAATTATAATGATATTAGGCTAACTTAATATCTAGCCAAGATATGAAATTGGATTAGTATTATCTTTTTAGGAAATGGATGATGACTATACTAAAATTGGATAAAAATCGGTTATAATGAATCTCTTTCTATATTCGTATTGAATTAGCTACTTGATATGAAAGAATTCATAATCTAATTATGAATTGACGCCGTAAAGTTAGGTTATGAACTCGTTAATAGAAAGACCGGAGGGTAAAATTGGCCGAGTGAAAACGTGACAACGGAATCCGATTTCTAAACCGGGGTAGATTTGTTTCTGGGAGAAACAAACTCTTATTGACATATGTACTCAAGAGATTATTACGTTTAATTCGTTTGTTTAATTGACATACCTTAAAATTGGCCGAAGGACAAAACGGGAGTGACCCATGCTTGAGGATGACCTTGGACAAATGATTGGACATATGACTATTTCAGATGCTCGTGTGAGGATGAATTGTTTAGTTTAGGAGTGCACCGTTTCGTATAATTGATTTAACTTAAAATAATGATCGAGCACATCTAATTTCCACTAGAAAGATATAATAATTCAATAACATATTCTTGGCTAGTCTCTAATTATAATATCTATCTCCCTCCCCTAGATATTGTTTTGGTACCTATATATACTTATATCTATATATATGTATTGATATATATATATATATTTATATACTTATATATATCTGTTTTAGTTTTATGCTTTGTTAGTTTAGAGTTTGGTTGGATGATAAAATTGCGACTTAGATTGAGATAATAATAGTTTCTCGGTGTTTAATCACACGGTGAATTACCAAGTTTCCCTGAGGATCGACACCTGACTCACCATACTATCACTACAATTTGACCCGGTACACTCCCGGTAAGGATTGATAGCATAGAAAAGGTCCGTCACTCATCCAACAACCTCACCTTGTGAAGATACTGCGGCGCAATCACTATTCCCTAAATTGGAGGATAATTGCTCATCGAGGGACTTTTCTAAGCATGTTTCTTCAGTTCCAAAGGGTGTAAATGCCTCCTCAAGATCTTTCTCATCATCACTCACATCTTCTAGATTTTCCTCGTTCTTTGGGATTGGTGGAGTAAGCTCATTTTCACTTCTAATCATTATCGCATTCACATCCCTAGGGTTCCTATCAGTGTTGCTGGGGAATCCCCCAGGAGGCCTAGTTGACAGTTGTTCAGCTAATTGTCCTATTTGATGAGAGAGATTATGGACTAAGGCTTCTTGGTTGGTGACTTTGGGATCATTATTTTGACAGTAATGGTGAAAGTTTGTAGCCAAGTCGGTAATGGATTCTCGCTAATTGAGTCACAAAGGTTTAACATTGTACTACTCATCTTTTCAAGTGCAACTTCCCAACCGTAAGTTTGAGCTTGCTGAGGTACATAAGTGTTGTGTGGTTTTACCCCTTCATTCGGATCACTCCATCGGAATTCAGGTTGGTCATGATTTGGTTTGTAACCGTCATAGTGATTATCCTGTCTTCCAATGTAACTGGCTTCTTTAGTACCCGCATTGTGTAGTTGATTAATCATTTACGTCCCTTTTCCAGTCTCCACTCGTTGAATCCTCTCATGCATACCATCCACCTTATCATTTATGAGCAATAGAGTATGCAGGATCTTATGCGATACATCCTCCTCAAATAAATTACCGGCCATCTTCACAATTGCTATTTCACCACCTCCCCATTGGCTATTCATTGCTATTTGCTCCATATTTCCTCGTGCCTCCTCAGGAGATAAAAGAACAAACGCTCCATTGCTGGAGGCATATACTCTTATCTTCTCCGTATCTCTCAATCCAAGGTAAAAGGTTTGCATTAAAATCCATAGAGGGATATCATGATGAGGGCACTTCCTCATGGACTCCTTGAAACGTTCCCAAGCATGATCAAAATTCTCCCCAAGTTGCTGCTTGAACCCCAAGATATCTTGGCGTAACTTAAAGGTCTTTCCTATAGGGAAATACTTATTCATGAACTTTTTTAGCAGTTCCTCCCAGATCGTGATTGATCTAGCCTCTAAAGATAAAAGCCATTGCTTAGCTTTATCTTTCAAAGTGAAAGGGAAAAGTTTTAGCTTAATGTTATCCTCAGGAACTAGTTCTGGCTTCACGGTACTAACGATCTCTAAGAAATTCATCACGTGAATGCCAGGATCTTCATTCAGGTTACCATGAAAAGTGGAATAGTTTGTCACCATTTGAATGACATTAGGTTTCGGGTGATAAACTTCAGCAGCATTTTTAGGCACTACGATAGCAGGAATGAATTGTTCAATGGTAGGCGTTGCATAGCTTTGCAAAGTACGCCTTTCCCATGCAGCCAAAGCTTGGTTAACAAAATTTGCATTATTAAAATTATTTCCATTTACCTGGTTGGCTTCATTCAGTAATCCTTCCATGTCTGAGTCAGATTGATGTGCTCCTTCAGATTTTTCCTCGCCTTGCTCTTCGTTTGGATCCTTAGAAATCCCGGTAGTTTGTTTGTTTTTTCTTTGTATTTTTTTTTATTTGCAAGACAAAAACAACAATAAAAAATTAAAATATGCCAAGGCTACTGCCTTTGGCGAGACTCTAAAATAGACAAAAAAATATAAATAACAAAAACAATAAACAATTAGAAACTTTAAAGGCTAATCCTTTAACTAGACTCAATAAATAAAAACTAAACTAAAACAGACTCTAAAAATACGAAAAATACAAAAACACAAAGCAGATGCTGTGTAAAACAAAACAGTAATGCAAAACCCGCCTAAAAACTGGTGGCTCTGTGAATCGCTCTCGCCGCATTTGCCAGCCTGCTTGATTCTGGGAATCTGCCCAAATTTGTTTTACGACTCTTACAGGTTAATTCTATGTTATAAAACTAATTAAACAAACACTATTTACACTATTTATGAATCTACTTTTAATAAAATAAGCTATACTTAATTTAATGACACGAGTCCCCGGCAACGGCGCCAAAAACTTGATGTCATGTCAAGTAATAAAAATACTCGATACCTAAATAACCAACTAGCAAGAGAACGAGGTTCAATCGTAGTTTAGCTAGATAGAGTCGAGGTCGATCCCACAGAGACTCGGCTTACATAAGTATAACGTTATTAAACTAAAAATAGATTAAAGGGCGGTCTACGACCAACTATAACGTAGAGATAAAGGTTGACACGATAGAAAACACAAAGTCTAACAATACGACACAAGACACTAAACACTTATTTTTATGGTTTTATAATACTCTAACAAACGGTATTGATTACGCTAGTAGTAATTACTCCCCCATATATGTATATCTAAGCCGAGACAGAAAATACATTAAGGTTGATTATATTCTGGCTACGGGAGTCATCCCCTAAACTTGATCTAATTCGTGAACAGATAGAAGATCTTTATGCTTAATTACGAATCCTTCCTTGGACAGGATAGAACATCATATAACAAGCATACTATACCAAACTAGGGATGCCGATCTAAAATCATCACCTCGTCTAGGCAACCACCGTGGACGGGTTGGCACACCTCCTAAACGATCGGCTAACTAATGTCCTAGTAACACGACAATTTTCACAATATATCATATTAATTTACGAGAACGATGTAACAAATTTGCCAGATCTATTACATGTTTATATGAAAAACAGAAAGACGACGTGGTCAAGTCGCTCACGAAAATTACTAGAATCTTGATGGCTAGATCTAACCATATAGACCGTGGTAGATCTAGACCGGTGACTCTAGAATATTCTCGTAAAACGCCTTCGTACGGATTAGATCTACACGAATATGGGTTTGTTAATTAACTACATCACGAAATCAATACACAAACGACTACTCCATAACGAAATAAAATAGATCTACGAATAAAAACGACATATTTGGATAGACATTACCCTCGTAGACGGAGGGTCCTCCGATCCTTCAATGCAATCTCTAATCGATGAATCCATAGCCTCCGTGATGAAGAAACATAATATAAAATAAGAAGAACTATATTGATAAACTAAAAGTATTGTAATATTGTGTTTCTAGAGTGTATATATTGTTTCTCAAATGAAATTCGTACAGCTCTATTTATAGGGGTTCAAGCTTATTTAAAGATATATTTCAAAATATCAAAACAATTAGAGATAACTCCCGGCCGATCTCCCGACGGCGCAGACTCGCCTCAAAATGAAGCAGAGAGATTGCCACAAATGAGCTCGATGATTTCTGATTGGCTCGCTGGCTTGTCTTGTTCCTTACTCCACGTTTCGTGCTGCTCCGGTATTTATCTCCAATGCAATCCGATTCTGCTTTAATTTCCTTTGAGATTTACTTCCTCCGTTAATAGATATCTTCCGATTAATCGCAATCTACAAAATAAATATTTATCCCACAGTAAATCATATTTAACTAATAAAAACGGATAAATACCAAATTATATCTTATAAATCACACAACTCTAAATAATCAATATAAACATGTGATTTAATATAAAATATATATTATTAGGCTCGATTTAAGGATAATGTTGACTTTTACAGGTATATTTTGACCGTCATCAAGGAACACTGTGGAATTCAAAATTTTGATTTCCTTTTTCCCAAGATCGACTTCGTTTAAGCAACAAGCATAAAAGAAGTAGACAAAAGCATACCATGTTTTATCCAATTGGATCGACGCTTTGTCTACGATTGTAGTTTTTGCACGAAGCCGCCCAAGCGTTCGGCCTCTACCGGTGATCCACACGAACACCTTGCCGGAATCCCATCATGGATTGCTACCAGAAAAACACGGCTGCTAGACCGGCATTTTATCTCTATCAAATCTCTCTCTAAAAAGCTCTCTATTTTTCACAAGAGCTATTAGTTCTTGGAATTGTAATGTACAAAAGAGCTAACCAACCCCTTGCTTAAATAGGGTATATGGCACCACCTTCTAGTCCCAATCAGATTGGGAGAAGCTTCCTAGTAGATTGAAGAGAAAGAAAACATTTTCCTAATAACATAAGGAAAATACCTTTGATTAATTTATCTCTTTTAATATTCAATATCTTATATTAAATATATTTCCCAGATATATATTGACAATTATCTTATATTGAATATATCTTTATCTTATTATCATAAATCTATTTTCCAAAAATCAATTAATATCCAATATTAATATTATGGTAATCTTATTAATTAAATTGCACAATCCAATTGTATCTTATACACCTATTATTGGCACCACCTTTAGCAAAAGATTTGGCATCCGAAATATTCTTTAATTAATATAATGCTATGATTAATTAATTTGCAAAATACATGTGTATCATATACATATATATTTTCGACATACATTATATGCATATTTAATTAATCAACATAATTGATATCTTGTATTATATTTATTCATAATAAATAAATACCACCATATTAATTTACCACTATAACCTTTATAGTACGAGATAAATTCTTTCCTTATTTGGTTATCAAATATAACCACATTTTAATCCGACTTGATGTTCTTATGTGTGTGACCCGATAGGCTTCCGAATATGTTGGACGTAGACACAAAGTGCAAATTACGAAAATGCCCTTCATACCTAACGATCACGGGATAGTGTCTAGCAACACACCGTGACCCCCAATCATCGGAAGAGTCAAATGCAATGATTACTACATTTCATGTGAAACAATTACCGTGTAAATAGAATCATATCGCTGTAATAATATCTATACGATCGCACGTCAAGTGTCAAACATCAACGACCATATCTTATAATCTGGATATCATGCTCTCTCGAAGTAACTCATTTACTCCTATTTTGCAAAGATTTACGAGAGTAAGACATTCCATATAAGAAGGCCCTTTCGGATATTCACCCCTACTGATAAGATACGCGATTTCCGGACGACCAAACATGTATACTCCGTATGCTTCAGTATCACACCCAATCACTACCGCATGATCGGCCTATGGCTAGGGGAAACCTCAATAGTGTCAAAGCATGACAATCCACACCATGATGCCATATAGACACCGGTTCTAAGAATAATTACACAACTGCCACATAGTGTGACACTTAACAGTGTAAGTGGGTCAGTCTAACGTGTGCATTCTCTAATACACGTCCATGTACAGTCCAAGTGTCTCTACACTTCGATAGACGAGATTTATCCCCGCCCTTAAAGACAGAAGACATCTAATAGGTGCTAGCCTGTTTGTACTACAATGCCATGTTTAATAGTACATCAGCCTAGAGACATTTAAGTATCAAACTCATTAAAGTGATTAGAGATCTCATCAACCATAATCACCTATCATGGTTTCTCTATCACAGTTTAATACTAAGGACGTTATCATATAACAATTCATAATTTGTTCTTTAAAAGAACAAATATATGACAACAGAAAAGCCATTTAATATATGTATAAACATAAAGAAATAGTAGAAATGATCTGACCGGTCGGATCCGGTCAAACCCGATTGGGTTTAGGACACTATTTCAACAATCTCCCACTTGGACTTAAGCCAATCACTCGCACACACAAGACCACGTTGAAACATAAGAATCTCATGCAATACTAGCAACCAGCCCCAGTCATGAACGGATCGCTATCCGTGGGGACTCAGACTATCTTCATACCATGCTTCAAATGACCAAGTCAAAGGAACCGCCTCAACACACACATGAATCTCTGTCGAGACCCTGTTCCTTGATTCAAGCAATGAATCCACTTCAAGAATAAACCTTCTAGATCCATGTACTGCTCCCGCTGCGCCTCTGATCGGCCTTTTCTAAGTGTCCAATCTTACCGGTAGTGTACCGGGTCAACTGTAGCCTAGAATTGGTGAGTCAAGGTCGTATCCTACAGGGAATCTGGTCGAGTACCAAAGTTGGTCTCGTCCCTAGTTCAGGTCAACACAATAATTGAACGTGGTGACTTGTCAGATCACCGGTTCTACAAACTAAATATACACAAAAGAAAGATTTAGAACTATATAAAAGAGATAGCCGAGCTATGATCCAATCTAATACTCACAAACCCTAGCTAAGTCCCGAGGTATTCTTGATTCACCTAAACATTCTCGAAGTTAAGTGGGGTGTCGTTTCCTGGCTCTAAGAATAGACATTATTTCAATAATCTACCCTCCTATGTCAGGTTCAACAGCCCGCTGACCGGATTTAATTGACCTCACATGGTCTACGATTCATGAAACGCTCGATAAGTCGATACAAAACCTCACACATGAAACTGAATCTGAACAACTCAGTCGGTTTTACAGGGTGATCCTAGAACCCCGATTCCCGTATCCTCTCGCAAAATACATATGTAAAGACGATACATGTGATACGATTATCGAGTAGCTAATTCAATAAAGGTCATTAGGAATAAGTTCTAGAACTACGGTAACATCGAGAATCAACAATCAAACATCAAGAACATCACATGAACAAGCTAGGATTCGATTTCAAAGACTATCACATAACTCAACTATCGGAAAATTAGCTACTCATTATATCAACAAAAACAACAAGAAATCAACAATAAAGTTAACATAAACAAGATTAAAAGAGAGAACAAGAAATGAAAACGAAATACCAAATATATTATGCCATAGAAAATCGAGTCTACGAGCGAAATCCCGTCAATAACGCATCAATCTATCACCGAGATCCTCCGGATTACAATGATCTACAACTAAACTAAGCTAATATATCTATAAACTAAGCTAATCTAATGAAAGATGAAGAAAAACGTAGAAAAATTGATCTAAAAAGGGGAGAGAGTTATTAGATCCAAAAACACGGGTTTATATAGTGTTTTGGCAGATCTGGACGCTAGGCGTGCGCCTAGGAAAGTGCAGGCGCACGCCTAAGATGTTGAAAACCCGTACTGAAACTTCTGGACCAAATTAACTTCCAGGCGCGCGCCTATTTGATACACCCTCGGTAAATTAGCAATAACTTTGTGTGTAGACCTCCAAATCGAGTGATTCAAAATGTGTTGGAAAGTTGATTCAATTGTCTACAACTTTCATGAAGATTTCCAGCCCAGATAATGCCTCTAAGGTGGATCAAAATGCAGATCAATGGAAGGTATGGTTGTAGTACCAACACGTTTTGATCCGTTTGAACATTTAAGCTTCGGGCACACGTTCCAATCCTCGTATCTCGCCTTCCGGACATCTAGAACACCTAAGTCCTATAGAAAATCACAATAAATACCACACGTAATCCCTACAGGACACTAGGGTGACCGAGAGTGTATTAAAACACCAAAAAATAATGAGATTTCCGGACTTTTCGTCCTAGGTCTCGAAATAATAACCAAGGTGTAAAATACATCAAAATGCAACCAAATGTCTCCGGAAACACATAAAACGAGTTATAAACGGGGTATAATCACATAGTAAATGATAGTTAATTTGAATCTCATCAACTACCCCCTACTTAGCGTTTGCTCGCCCTCGAGCAAAAATGAGCGATTCAAAAATAAAGATGGAGTCAACATTGAAATCATAAATTTAGTCTATAAGAATTGAAATGGTAAAACACAAGTAATTGAAACAAATGCATAAGATTTAAGTTCAACCTTGTATTGAGAAAGAATGTGTGTGTATAGCTTCTTCAACATTCGTCAACTACGACCGGTTTAGATTATAGACGTATAATGTTCCAAGGTTACACCATAGGCCTATACGCGTAAACATCTCCACTAATCAAGGTCAATTAAAGTCTAGTACGGTCGAGCAGGACTTGAAGGGTTATATCATTAAGCCAGGGTTCGGGCTTCAAAAGGGTATTTACGATAAAACATGAAAAAGAAGGTGCAAAAGAGCTTTAACCGAAATATGACTACAAAACTCGGCTATCAATTCATCTTCAATCTTTCCGACTATTTACAACTTCGGAATCCAATCCCTAACTTCAACCTTTTCTTTCTTTTCTTCTAATCAACAAAACTATAGTACCATAGTCCATTTTTGGACTTATAACAAACTATAATTACATACACTATGTTATTTTTTCTTATATACATCAAAATTTTAAACAAAACTGGAACCTACACATTGTTACACTCCTCATTCCGAATAACTCATAAATCACGACGCTATACCATTACTTACGTCTCAACAATACCTCGCAACATCGTAAAAATGTGCGGAACGAACAAGCTCAATTGCAAGGTAGTCAAGGATATGTAGACTGAAATAATGTTAGGGACATCGATTTTCACGGGTTAGTAACACGAAAGGCTAGTTCGGGTGGCGGTCTAACCACCCTACAAAAGGCTTAGAGGGGTAACAGTGGATTAATCGTTTAAGGATGGCTTTTGGCTCTGATCGGGTCAAAATAAATGCCAAAACTGTCATCCCGTTCCTAACAATGACGACCTTTCTGTTTCGCCTCGAAGTTACTAATATAAGTTCTAGGTAACCGGGTCATTAATACTACCATAATCGTTCACTAGTCAAGGTGATTCATGGAGTCGAAGCTAACGTGATAGAACTATTCCATTCTCAATACAAGATCCCAACTCAAATGAAATGCATTCGTACAATCACTAGATGTTTAATCAAAGCAATACTATAGGCTCAATGTATCAAAACCAATGTCAAAGCCATCAAAATTTCTAAAATGACTCATTTACACCAAAGGGATAACAAGCGGTAAGTATAACTCGTTCCACATGAAAATGAAACAATGAAGCTAAACCAACCACCCCCTACTTTAAACAGAACACAATTGATAAGGGTAGAAAACTTAGCTTACAACCGGAAAAAGGCGCGAGCACGATCATGTGGCATCCATAAAATGAACTCCCAGGGTACCTGTACTTATAAAATATACACAACCAACACCAAAGGTGTACAAGTATGGAGTATAACACAATGAAACTACCCAGATTACCACAACTCATCAAAGCCAAAAAACACCACACTAACCCCCCACCCCCCCCCCCCCAAAACACATGTCCTCGGGTTATATTACAACAAAACTTACCCAAGGTATCATAAAGCACACTAAAGAAAGACAATGAAGCACGAGGAAAGGAAAAGCAATAAAAACACATTCTGAGTTTATAGTCCTCCGCTCGACTTTCTACCCCCAACTATGTCAAGGATAGCTATACCAAAGGAGAGCAAACCGTTGCTTCTCCCTACAAAAATCGTAGAATTGAGCACCCCCTGAAAATGAAACAACAGAAATATGGGGCTCAATCCCCACCACCACGATTTGTTCGATGAGTCCATTGCACAGAACAACAAACTCACTTTCCCCGAACTAAAACATATACCAACCAATAACGACTCAAGCACCAAGCATGAACATTTAGGCTCAACATGAACAACAAACTCAATAGGGTGCACCCCCGTAGGTATAACAACAGGGCTAAACAAAGATGGAATAGGTGATTCAGTAATATCAGGATTCATACCCTCTTCGTAGCATTCCTCAGGGGTGACTTCAAGCAAAGTCTCACGTTCTCTCCTCTCCGCCAACTTTCTCTCGACAAATTGATCTACTTGAAGAGCCAAGTTCTGTACGGCTAGCTCCAAGTTCTGCATGTCTGTTTGCATTGAAGTCTGGCTATTTAGAAGCTCTTGAAACTCCTCTTGGATCATTTCCTCGTTGTAAGTCTCTGATTCTTGAGGCGGAGGTGGAAGAGTATCGAGTTGTTGATCATAGTAACTTGGGGCATTATCCCACTCATTTACATATGATGCGGTGTATGGGTTGAACTGGTAAAATGGTTGTGTTGGGTAACCCATAACACCGTAATTGTAATATCCGAATGGGTAAGGATAGGAGCCGTAATTGTAGTATGGATTCATTATCGACAAGCAATAAACAACAACACGAACACAATCACGGTATCTTGTCACTACCACTATCGGAGTATGTGGTGTGATCACAACAACAACAAAGAAAACAAACTATACATAAAAAAACAAATAATAAAACGACCTAATCCTAAGAACTTAACGAACTTTACAATATATCAACCTCGATTCCCGCAAACGGCACGAGAAAACTTGATCGGCCTTTTCTAAGTGTCCAATCTCACCGGCAGTGTACCGGGTCAATTGTAGCCTAGAATTGGTGAGTCAATGTCGTATCCCACAGGGAATATGGTCAAGTACCAAAGTCGGTATCGTCCCTAGTTTAGGTCAACACAAATACTGAATGTGGTGATTTGTCATATCACCGGTTCTAACAACTAAATACACAAAACAAAATAAAGATCTAAAACTATATAAAAGAGATAGCCGAGCTATGATCCAATCTAATACTCACAAACCCTATCTAAGTCCCGAGGTGTTCTTGATTCACCTAAACGTTCTTGATGTCAAGTAGGGTGTCGTTTCCTGGCTCTGAGAATAGACATTAATTCAATAATCTACCTTCCTTGTCAGGTTCAACAGTCCACCTCGATGTCACTCGAAGGGTGTCGATTCCTAATTCCGAGAATAGACATTATTTCAATAATCAACCCTCCTATGTCAGGTTCAACAGTCCGCTGACCGGATTTCACTGACCTCACATGGTCTACGATTCATGAAACGCTCGACAAGTCGATACAAAACCTCACACGAAACCGAATCGAAACAACTCCAATCGGTTTTACGAGGTGATCCTAGAACCCCGGTTCCCGTACCCTCTCGCAAAATACATATGTAAAGACGATACGTGTGATACGATTATCAAATGGCCAATTTAACAAACGTGATAAGAATAAGTTCTTGAACTACGGTAGCATCGAGAATCAACAGTTAAACATCAAGAACACCACATGAACAAGCTAAGGTTCGATTTCGAAGACTATCACATAAATCGACTAAAAATGGATTACCTACTCATTCTAACAACAAAATACAAAAAAATCAACAATAAAAGTAAACAAAAATAAAGATCGAAGCAAGAACAAGAAAGGAAAACGAAATACCATATATATATATAGCTGTAGAAAATTGAATCTCCGATCGAAATCTCATCAATAACGCGTCAAGCTATCTTCGAGATCCTCCGGATTACAACAATCTACAACTAAACTAATCTAATCTACGTATAAGGAAAAGTGCTGAAAAATGAGTTGGGGAAGAAGAGGTTGCAATCTAGATCCGAAATGGGGGTTTTTATAGTATTTTGGCAGATCTAGACGCTAGGCGTGTGCCTAGGAAAGTGCAGGCGCACGCCTAGGTTGCTGAAAACACGTACTGAAACTTCTGGACCAAATTAACTGCCAGGCGTGCGCCTAGCATTTGTCAGGCGTGCGCCTAGCTAACACACCCTCAGTAAATCGGTCATAACTTTGTGTGTAGACCTCCGATTTGAGTGATTCAAGTTGCATTTGAAATATCATTCAATTGTATACAACTTTCATGAAGATGGACAGCCCAGATAATGCCTCTAAGGTGGATCAAAATGCAGATAAATGGAAGGTATGGTTGTAGTACCAACACGTTTTGATCCGTTTGAACGTTTAAGCTTCGGGCACACGTTCCAATCCTCGTATCTCACCTTCCGGACATCTCGAACACCTAAGTCCTGTAAAAAATCATAACAAATACCACACGTAATCCCTACAGCACACTAGGGTGACCGAGAGTGTATTAAAACACCGAAAAATAATGAGATTTCCGGACTTTTCGTCCTAGGTCTCGAAATGATAACCAAGGTGTAAAATACATCAAAATACAACCAAATGTCTCCGGAAACACATAAAACGAGTTATAAACGGGGTACAATCACATAGTAAATGATAGTTAATTTGAATCTCATCAACTACCCCCTACTTAGCGTTTGCTCGCCCTCGAGCAAAAATGAGCGATTCAAAATTAAAGATGGAGTCAACATTGAAATCATACATTTAGTCTATAAGAATTAAAATGATAAAACACAAGTAATTGAAACAAATGCATAAGATTTAAGTTTAACCTTGTATTGAGAAAGAATGTGTGTGCATGTGTGTGTGTATAGCTTCTTCAACATTCGTCAACTACGACCGGTTTAGATTATAGACGTATAATGTTCCAAGGTTACACCATAGACTTATACGTTGTAAACATCTCCACTAATCAAGGTCAATCAAAGTCTAGTACGGTCGAGCAGGACATGAAGGGTTATATCGTTAAGCCAGGGTTCGGGCTTCAAAAGGGTATTTACGATAAAACAGAAAAAAAGAAGGTGCAAAAGAGCTTTAACCGAAATATGACTACAAAACCCGGCTATCAATTCGTCTTCAATCTTTCCGACTATTTAAAACTTCAAAATCCAAACCCTAAAACTTGATCGGCCTTTTCTAAGTGTCCAATATCACGGCGATGTATCGGGTCAATCGTAGCCTAGAATTGGTGAGTCAGGTCTTATCCACGAGGAATGCAGTCGAGTACCAAAGTAGGTCTCGCCCCTAGTTCAGTCAACACAAATATTGACAAATCACCACGCTCAATATTTGTGTTGACTTGAACTAGGGGCGGACCGACTTTGGTACTCGACCGCATTCCCCGTGGATAAGACCTTGACTCACCAATTCTAGGCTACAGTTGACCCGGTACACTGCCGGTGAGATTGGACACTTAGAAAAGGCCGATCAAGTTTTAGGGTTTGGATTCCGAAGTTTTAAATAGTCGGAAAGATTGAAGATGAATTGATAGCCGAGTTTTGTAGTCATATTTCGGTTAAAGCTCTTTTGCACCTTTTTTTTTTTTCTGTTTTATCGTAAATACCCTTTTGAAGCCCAAACCCTGGCTTAACGATATAACCCTTCATGTCCTGATCGACCATACTAGACTTTGATTGACCTTGATTAGTGGAGATGTTTACGACGTATAAGTCTATGGTGTAACCTTGGAACATTATACGTCTATAATCTAAACCGGTCGTAGTTGACGAATGTTGAAAAAGCTATACACACACACACATACACACACATTCTTTCTCAATACAAGGTTGAACATAAATCTTATGCATTTGTTTCAATTACTTGTGTTTTATCATTTCAATTATTATAGACTAAATGTATGATTTCAATGTTGACTCCATCTTTAATTTTGAATCGCTCATTTTTGCTCGAGGGCGAGCAAACGCTAAGTAGGGGGTAGTTGATGAGATTCAAATTAACTATCATTTACTATATGATTGTACCCCGTTTATAACTCATTTTATGTGTTTCCGGAGACATTTGATTGTATTTTGATGTATTTTACACCTTGGTTATCATTTCGAGACCTAGGACGAAAAGTCCGGAAATCTCATTATTTTTCGGTGTTTTAATACACTCTCGGTCACCCTAGTGTCCTGTAGGGATTACGTGTGGTATTTGTTGTGATTTTGTACAGGACTTAGGTGTTCGAGATGTCCGGAAGGCGAGATACGAGGATTGGAACGTGTGCCCGAAGCTTAAACGTTCAAACGGATCAAAACGTGTTGGTACTACAACCATACCTTCCATTGATCTGCATTTTGATCCACCTTAGAGGCATTATCTGGGCTGTACATCTTCATGAAAGTTGTATAAAATTGAATCATATTTCAAACGCAACTTGAATCACTCAAATCGGAGGTCTACACACAAAGTTATGACCGATTTACTGAGGGTGTGTCACCATGCGCTACCGACAAAACGCTAGGCGCACGCTGCGCTTAATTTGGTCCAAGTTTCATGACGTGTTTTCAAGATCCTAGCGCGCATACCGCACTTTCTAGGCACACGCCTAGCGTCTAGATCTGCCAAAATACTATAAAAAAACCCCATTTCGGATCTAGATTGCAACCTCTTCTTCCCCAACTCGTTTTTCACCATTTTTCTGCACTTTTCCTTATACGTAGATTAGATTAGTTTAGTTGTAGATTGTTGTAATCTGAAGGATCTCAAAGATAGCTTGACGCGTTATTGATGAGATTTCGATCGGAGATTCAATTTGCTACAGCTATATATATATATGGTATTTCGTTTTCCTTTCTTGTTCTTGCTTTCGATCTTTATTTTTGTTAACTTTTATTGTTGATTTTTTGTATTTTGTTGTTAGAATGAGTAGGTAATCCATTTTTAGTCGATTTATGTGATAGTCTTCGAAATCGAACCTTAGCTTGTTCATGTGGTGTTCTTGATGTTTAACTGTTGATTCTCGATGCTACCGTAGTTCTAGAACTTATTCTTATCACGTTTGTTAAATTGGCCATTTGATAATCGTATCACACGTATCGTCTTTACATATGTATTTTGCGAGAGGGCACGGGAACCGGGGCTGTAGGATCACCCGGTAAAACCGACTGAGTTGTTCAGATTCGGTTTTGTGTGTGAGGTTTTGTATCGACTTGTCGAGCGTTTCATGAATCGTATACCATGTGAGGTCAGTGAAATCCTGTCAGCGGACTGTTGAACCTGACATAGGAGGGTAGATTATTGAAATAATGTCTATTCTTGGAAATAGGAATCGACACCCTTCGAGTGAAATCGAGGTGGACTGTTGAACCTGACAAGGAAGGTAGATTATTGAATTAATGTCTATTCTCAGAGCCAGGAAACAACACCCTACTTGACATCGAGAACGTTTAGGTGAATCAAGAACACCTCGGGACTTAGATAGGGTTTGTGAGTATTAGATTGGATCATAGCTCGGCTATCTCTTTTATATAGTTTTAGATCTTTATTTTGTTTTGTGTATTTAGTTGTTAGAACCGTGATCCGACAAATCACCACGCTCAATATTTGTGTTGACCTAAACTAGTGGCGATACCGACTTTGGTACTTGACCATATTCCTCGTGGGATACGACCTTGACTCACCAATTCTAGGCTACAATTGACCCGGTACACTGCCGGTGAGATTGGACACTTAGAAAAGGCCGATCAAGTTTTTTGGTGCCGTTTCCGGGGAATCGGGTTGATATATTGTAAGTTCGTTAAGTTCTTAGGATTAGGTCGTTTTTATTATTTGTTTTTTTATGTATAGTTTGTTTTCTTTGTTGTTGTTGTGATCACACCACATACTCCGATAGTGGTAATGACAAGATACCGTGATTGTGTTCGTGTTGTTTCCATGTTTGCTGATAATGAATCCATACTACAATTACGGCTCCTATCTTTACCCATTTGGATATTACAATTACGGTGTTATGGGTTACCCAACACAACCATTTTATCAGTTCAACCCATACACCGCATCATATGGAAATGAGTGGGATAATGCCCCAAGTTACTATGATCAACAACTCGATACTCTTCCACCTCCGCCTCAAGAATCAGAGACTTACAACGAGGAAATGATCCAAGAGGAGTTTCAAGAGCTTCTAAATAGCCAGACTTCAATGCAAACAGACATGCGGAACTTGGAGCTAGCCGTACAGAACTTGGCTCTTCAAGTAGATCAATTTGTCGAGAGAAAGTTGGCGGAGAGGAGAGAACGTGAGACTTTGCTTGAAGTCACCCCTGAGGAATGCTACGAAGAGGGTATGAATCCTGATATTATTGAATCATCTATTCCTTTCTCTTCTAGCACTACTATTATTCTTACGGGGTTGCACCCTATTGAGTTTGTTGTTGTTGTTGAGCCTAAATGTTCGTACTTGGTGCTTGAGTCGTTATTAGTTGGAGTATGTTTTAGTTTGGGGAAAGTGAGTTCGTTGTTCTGTGAAATGGACTCATCGAACAAATCATGGTGGTGGGGATTGAGCCCCATATTTCTCATATTTCATTTTCAGGGGTTGCTCAATTCTTACGATTTTTGTAGGGAGAAGCAACGTTTTTCTCTCCTTTGGTATAACTACCCTTGACATAGTTGGGGTAGAAAGTCGAGCTGAGGACTATAAACTCAGATTGTGCTTTTATTGCTTCTCTTTCCCCTCATGTTTCACTGTATTTCTTTAGTTTTTATTATGATACTTCGGGCAAGTTTTGTTGTTTTATAACCCGAAAAAGTTTGTTTTGGGGGGTTCTAGTGTGGTGTTTTTGGTTTTGATGAGTTGTGGTGATCCGTCTAGTTTCATTTCGATATCTTCATACCTGTGTGTCTCGTATATTTGGTGTTGTTTGTCGATATTAGCACAGGTACCCTGGGAAGACTTTTACGGATGCCACATGATCGTACTCGCGCTTTTTCCGGTTGTAAGCTAACTTTTCTACCCTTATCATTCGTGCTTTGTTCTAAAGTAGGGGGTGGTTGGTTTAGCTTCGATGTTTCGTTTTCATGTCAAACGAATTATACTTAGAGATTGTTCTCCCTTTGGTGTAAATGAGTCGTTTTTAGAAATCTTGATGTCTTTGACATTGGTTTTGATACATTGAGCCTATAGTATTGTTTTGATAAACATAAAAAACAAGAAATCAACAATAAAGTTAACATAAACAAGATTAAAAGCAAGATCAAGAAATGAAAACGAAATACCAAATATATTATGCCGTAGAAAATAGAGTCTCCGAGCGAAATCCCGTCAATAACGCGTCAAGATATCACCGAGATCCACCGGATTACAACAATCTACAACTAAACTAAGCTAATATATCTATAAATGTAATATAAGCTAAGGAAAAGTGTAGAAAAATGGTGAAAAACGAGTTGGGGAAGAAGAGATTGCAATCTAGATCCGAAATGGGGTTTCTTATAGTGTTTTGGATGATCTGGATGCTAGGCGTGCGCCTAGGAAAGTGCAGGCGCACGCCTAGGATGCTGAAAACATGTACGGAAACTTCTGGACCAAATTAACTGCCAGGCGTGTGTCTAGCATTTCTCAGGCGCGCGCCTAGCTGACACACCCTCAGTAAATTGGCCAGAACTTTGTGTGTAGACTTCCAAATCGAGTGGTTCAAAATGTGTTGGAAAGCTGATTCAATTGTCTACAACTTTCATGAAGATGTCCAGCCTAGATAATGCCTCTAAGGTGGATCAAAATGCAGATCAATGGAAGGTATGGTTGTAGTACCAACACGTTTTGATCCGTTTGAACGTTTAAGCTTCGGGCACACATTCCAATCCTCGTATCTCGCCTTCCGGACATCTCGAACACCTAAGTCCTATACAAAATCACAACAAATACCACACATAATCCCTACAGGACACTAGGGTGACCGAGAGTGTTTTAAAACACCGAAAAATAATCAGATTCCGGACTTTTCGTCCTAGGTCTCGAAATGATAACCAAGGTGTAAAATACATTAAAATACAATCAAATGTCTCCGGAAACACATAAAACGAGTTATAAACAGGGAACAATCACATAGTAAATGATAGTTAATTTGACTCTCATCAACCTCCAAGGCACTACTGTGTTTTGGCCTAATCTCCGGTGATTTCTAGCTAAGAACATTTCCAACCCACTGTATCACTCAATCAAAGTGACTGTAAACCTAGACTGTAGCTCCCACTCGCCTTGATAAGACTCAGGATATACTCTGTATATCTATATTTATTTAATTCCAAGTTTCAATAAACTAGGAAACCATCATTAACTTGTTTAAGGATATTCTCGACATTCACCAGATTTACTTTCATACTTGCTCATGACTCTTCATGGACTATGAATATCTGGCATTACTTTTATGATGGCTCCTATCGCAGTAGCAATAGAAACCTTATCTTTTAGGACTAACGTCCTAACATATATAGATCTTTGAGAACACCGCCTAGCAGTATCTCGTGTCGCGATCTATGCTAAACTCTTTTAGCATCACATCCATATAGGTAAACTATAAACTAACAGCAGATAAATTTATCACTATAGATTCTTATTTCTAAAATAAGAACTGCTAATCCAAGTGCTTTTGTAAGGACCTTGAACTACCAAACATTAATTGACTGTGACTGTAATATCCCGATTTTTCGGAAAGTGCATTTCCGTCTTTTAACGAAAAGTCGGAATATTATATTTATAATTTTTGGATTTAAAAGAAAAAAAATAAAATAAAAAGGGAATTAATGGATTTGGGAATTATGGGAGTTAATGGGATTTAAGTAGGGGTTAAACTCCCATTATTCACATTAGTCAGTTTAAAAAAAAAAAGGGAAACGGGTTCTTCATCAGAGAAGCAGCGCAGCATTGGGAAAGAAAGAGGGCTCGGAGAGGGTTTCAAAAATTGAAGCTAATCCGTCGCTCATTTGTACAGACTCCTCAAGGGAAAAACGTTCTACGTAACGCAAGGGTCGTTTGGATACTAATTTCTCCCAGTGAAGGTTAGTCTTTATGGAGTTATGGTTTACCAGTTTCGGACGAGTTTGAAGGTTAGATTTCGTTTTGGCTTGAAACCATCGAATTTCTACCCTTGATATCTCCCTCGTTTCTATTCCGTTTTCAGATCGTAGCATACCGTTGGAATCCTCGTGGCGAGAGCTTCGCATCGGTACCAGGAACAGCATCTAATTCGGAGTATTTAGGCAGAAAAGGTAAGGAGAAATCCTTACGTTTTCAGTTTCGAATTTGTAGCATTTGTGTTGTTTTCCTTGCTGTTTTAGTGATTCAATTGGCGTTAAATTGATGTCTATGAGATGGTTGATGTTTTGGTATGGATGGTAGATTAATTGCGTAGGACTTGGTTGAGAGAGTTTGGTTTTTGGTTGAAAAATGGATGAAAACGATGAGGGTTCGCGATGCGCTTTCGAAAATTCCTGTGTCGGACGGGCGCCTGGTCCTTCGACGGGGCGCTCACCTGGAGCCGGTCTTTCACCTTGTTTATTGTGGCTTTCAACTATCGTTTAGGATTGTTTAATCAACCTTAAACCATTGTAAACGTATTACTATTTTATTTTAAGACCTTTAAAACTTACTTAAGTTTAGAGTTGGTCTTTTGATCATGATGAGTGGTGTCGGTGAGGAGTGTTATCTAAATGAACTAGGATGGCTAGTTAATCACTTATTACTACACAACTTGCTAGATAAAAGATTAAACACCATGTGGTCTTAGGTAGATCCTGAAGATCTATAGCGTGATGTGTGAACAGACAAATCAAAGTGAAGGTCCTATCGGCTGCGCAGCCTATAGCATCGCCAGATGTTCATACTATCGGAACCGGTTATTGTATCCTGAAGATTTCAATACGCTCCGGGTTATTGTATCCTGAAGATTTCAATATGTCACGTTCCACCTTGATAGCATGTTGTAACAAAGATAAGCTAAGTAGTTACTGATTTAGGCATATTGGGAGATGTAACCTTTATGCGTAGAATCGAGTCGGTCTTGCCTTTTAGTAGAAATCTAATAATAATGAACCTTATATATTCTAAGTTTAAACGTATTTCTCTTCCTTATCTTGAGTATTATATACTTACCCCTTGTGCATTTTTGTTATATGTGCTTGGGGTGAGAAAGCGAACAGATTTTGAGTATTACGAGGAGTATGTTTCGAGGAGGATCTCTGAGCTTGATATTTCATTTTATGCACTTTTATTTATATTTGAGTTGTTGTACTGTTTTATATACTTTTTCATAGTACCTTGGGATGACGTGTGTTCATCTCTATTTCTTATTTCATAGTATTTCCGTTGGACTGTTCGAGAGACTTCAGTTGCATTGTTTTGATACACTTTTAGCTTTTAGTACTTTTTCTTATTCTAGCATCTTTATGGACATTTACTACCCGAGCATTAAATTTCCGCGCATTTCGATTGTATTGATTGTAGGCTTACATATATAAATGAATTAAATTTTATTTATATATGTGCCGAACGTCGTATTTCCGGATAAGGGCTCGGTGTCCGGGAGTGGGGCGTTACAGTTGGTATCAGAGATACGTGTTCCTTAGGCTTCTATTCTTTGAGTCTAACTCAATCTTATCTTTAGATCCTTAGTAACACTCTGGTTCACTTGGTTGTCAGGATGAGTAGAAACACAAGATCGAGGACTTTGGCTCTTGGTAATCAGACATCTGAGAGGGGTGAAACCTCTAGGGGTCGTTGATGACGGAAAAATTCACTGTTATTTTGATAACAATTTACCCCATTTCTGATATCATTTTGAGCACTTTTGTATCATTTCGAGTCTTTAATTCCTAAGTTTCATAAAAATATATAAGTAGTAACTATTATGTAAAATAGCGTGTTTTTATGTGTTTTTATTAGTTTTTGTACCGGTTTAGTAACCGGAGTGTCGTGTCGGATTTACGTTTGGTATTTTGGTGGTTTATTGCAGAATTATAGGTTGACCAAAATCCCAAGTAACGACACGTTTTCAGGCCTAAAAGAGGTGTTTTTAGGGATAAAAGAGTGTGCCACTAACTTAAGTGGTCAAGTGGCTCAGTAGTTAGTGGTACCACTAACGATTTATATCTTCGACGAACAAATGGCCCTTCAAAACGGCATTTTCTGAAGAAGTGGCCTTAATGAAAGTTGTAGATCTTCAAATAATATTTCCAACGCATTTTGAATCAAGTCAATCGGACTTCTACAACTCAAATGGTGGTCAAGTGGCTAATCAATTCGTATTAGTGGAAAATCCCGAAACGCGACACGACATACGAATGGCTCATCAACACGACATTTTCTGAAGAAGAGTCCTCTATGAAAGTTGTAGAGTTTTCCGAGCGCTTTCTAATGACGTTTAAATCATGATTTTTGGAGGTCTACAACTTAAGTTATGGCTATTTTATCGATAAGCGCCATAATAAAGCTTGCCGGAAAAGTGGAGACATTCTCCCAACTTGATTATATTCTCCTAATGGTGCATGTGGGTGCATGTGGGTGCATGTGAGGACATGTGGGGACTCATCATTAACCCACCTTCTAACAAACTTCCTAACAAATCCAACGCAAGTGCTCTTTTATATATATATATATATATATATATATATATATATATATATATATATATATCTCCCTATAAATACCCCTCCATATCCATTAACAAACCTTGCCCCTTCTTCCCCTCCTTTCTCCATCTTTTCCTTCTTTATTTTATGTTGTTGAGGAACTATAAATTAGATATATATGTAGTTATAATGTCGGTGTAATAACCCGACTAGTTATCGCTTTTAATATAATTTCGCTTCGTTTTCTTTTATTGCTTTCTTTCATTTTTATGCAATTAGTATAAATACATATATATATATATATATATATATATATACGTATTATATATATATATCTATATCTATATATATATCTATATATATATATCTATACGTATATCTATATAGCTGTAGTTATCTTTTTCGTTTTGTTTTCTTTCGTTTTGTTATTTTCGTTGTTATTTTCGTTAATATGAGTGGTTAAACTAAACATAGCCGAATTATGTGAAAACGGGTAAAATTGACCCTCGGGAGACGAGATGGGAGTTGTGTGCGCGTAATTAAACGTTCGTATGATAAACTCATGTTTTAAAACCCGTTTTGATCATGTTAGTAGCTTTGAATAAAATTGACAACTTTGTTCACGGTTACATCGAGCTTATAAATGTATTTTGCGGTGAGATGTGAGATATGGATATCACTAATCATAGTCCTGATTGTTAGATTGACAATCTAAGTGACAGATCTGGACTATGCCTAAGTGAGATTCTTATTTTTACGAGATGTGCGAAACATGTTTTAAAATCACTAAACCATTGTCTTAATCGTTAGATTGGCAACCTAAGTGACACGTTAAAACTATGTTTTCTGGTGAGGTTTTTCAACGGCTTTTTATTCTGTCAACCATGTTAGGCGAGTTAGCTCTCTAAAGGAGGGTTAATAAACCTAGTGTGGGGGTTAAGTGAGAGCTGTTCAGATCTTAACGCAAGAATAAAGAGTTGACACCCTTGAATGTCATATGAACTGAATCAGATAAAACACACTCCTTATCAAGTTTTTCCTGTGGGGAGATAACCTGTTGGATCATGGCTCGGCTATGCTTTTTAATCACCTAGTTAAACTCGTTAGAATAATCTTTACTTTTTCGCATTAGTATAAACACTCCACGTAAAACTTTGATCGCCTAGACTAAGTTCTACGTTCGCTTTGGTACTCACAACCACATTTCTCTTGGGACGACCTCGTACTCCTGTAGCTATCCTAGCAATCGACCTGGTACTCTGCCGCCAGAGAGTTAGTTTACCCACGATTAGTCTTTATAAATGTATTTTTGAGGGTAAATTTTAGCTCATCAAAATTGGCGCCGTTGCCGGGGACCAATATTTTAGTGGGTGTATTTTTCTCTCATCAAAATTGGCGCCGTTGCGGGAAATGTGTGATATTGTTGTGATATCTTGTAAGTGAACCGAAGGCTTGGGCCTAGGTTTTTATTTTCTTGTTTTATTTAGATGTCGACAAAGAGCTATGGATGTTTGAAGTGATATTGTCCTCGAACTCGGTTTGAATACGACTTTGGTACTTAGCCTCTTCGGAGGTGATATCTTGTAAGTCCGGCTAAAATCGGGGATTAGGGCCTTCGGCAACCATAACTTTTGAGGGGTCTAAATATCGTGTGTTTACGGAAAAAAAAAAAAAAGCGAAAAAGCGAAAAAAAAAAAAAAAAAAAAAAAAAATTTTATTGTTTTCTTGTTGTTTTCTCGAGATCTTGCATTGAGCTTAAATGGATCAATATTTCAATCAATACTACTCACCTCGAACAACAATACTCCTACCAACCTCGTGCACCTGAACAATGTTATCAACAACAGTTCGTGCATCGGCCTCAATATCAACAAAGAGAATAACCAAGGTTCATGGGATTATCGATGCTCGAATGCATACCAGACCGTAATTATGGTTATTCGAGTTATGAGCCACAATATTACGAGGTTGTCCTAACCCGGTGCTTATCAGATTACGGTGTTCATACTCAAAGACGTTGATAGCTTCAACTGATTCAACCACCTGATCGATTATCCGGAATGGCAAGAGGACTACTACTCACCTCCGATGAATCAAAGTCAATACGATCGCTTTTCCCCATGCCACAAGAAGAATTCACCGATACCAAATAGAGCAACTAGAACGATTGAACGAGAGCCTGGAAGAGCAATTGTTGGACATGCGAGAAGTTCAAGGTAAATCTTCGACTCGCTATAAGAAATCTTCAAGACAAGGTGGGGCAATTGATTGAATTAGTGAGGTATGTGAAAGAGGCGAGACAAGTGCAATAGAGGTGGTTAGGGATGAAAATGTTATCACCGAAAAAGTTCGGGATGAGAATGAGGTTGATAATTCGATTCACGAAGAAAAAGTGCAAGATTTGGAGATGACAGAGTTAGAGGAGGCGAGAGATTGATTGGCCATATTTAGTAAAGCCACTGGGAGAGTCGGTAATAGCTGATATATCGGTCCCGGATTACTATATTCGTCCACTCTGTGAGGATGAATTTTCTGCGGTCCAGTTTGTGTACTCCCCAATGGATGAGCTTTATGGGAGTTTTCAAATGAAGATGGTTCGACAGTCTGATAAAAGAAGATTCTCTGGCTGGGAGGATATGGCATCGAGAGCCAAACGAGGTACGTTTCTAGACAATTTAATTTCTTTGGTTCTCGCATTGTTAATTTTTCTTAAGCTATTGATCTTCTTAAGTTCTGATTTTGGTTGATAACTTGTAAATACTACTTTTGTCGAGCAAACGACGTTAAACAAAAGCGCTACCGGGAGGCAGCCCGATAATAATAATAAAGATAATTTGAATAAGCCTAGTCTTAATGAAATGTAGAATCTGTATGAAAGATGAACACAAAGCACAACCAAGTCTCAGGATGAATGTTTGAATTTCATTAAGAGGGAATGATTAGGTGGTTATCCGAAAATCCCAATGGAGAAAAAGATAAAAATTCAAATGTATCATTTCTTGGACTTAGGTTATTGAACCCTTGAGGATCTGGGTATAAAAGACTCAACACTCTTTCACACATTTCATTTTATGATCTAGTCTGTTTCAAATTTCTAGTAGTTGTAGTATAGTGGTGAGTATTCCCACCTTAATAAAACTGTGTGTAATAAAAATGATCTAGGAATAGCTGACTTGACTATGATATATGCTCATATGATACGTATATGCGTAGATGTTCTGAGCTTTACCCGTGTGGGTTATTTTTCCATCTAAAGCTGTTATGCGATGTGCTATGTATTGCTTATCGAATTTTCTGACGTGACAGGGCCATTTTCTTATTATTCCGATATCCCTGTTGCATACTTTGGCACGAGGACCATGTCCCGTGTTTGCTTTGTTTTGGTTGTTTTTATAGGGATTCGGATCGTGCTTTCTCATGGCTGTTACGGGATTCGGTAGCACCTTTCTGCCTGGTTTATTGAAGGATGCAGGTTCTCAGATCTAAACGAATTAGATCTATGCGCAGCGGATGGATCACGATTCATATACCACAATACATAATTAAAGGACTTAAACTACTACAAGGGGGTTAAGACCATGTTACCAATAGTAGGAAGAGAAGCCAAGATCTTCCGATGTGTTCTCCAAACGGCGGTTGGTGGACACCCTTCTTGATACACGAACCTCCTTGATATGCAACACCAAGAAAAACTCCAAGTTTTTCTTCCTCTAAAAACCCTAGATGAGAAAACAATTTTTTTTCTCTCTTTTTAATGATGGTGGTCGAAATTTTCACTTGCCCATATCTCTGGAATAACTCTCCTTTTATAGGAGAGTAAATCCTTGTCTCCAAGTATTAATTAATTATATAAATAATTAATTAAACAAAATAAAAGATATTTTCCTTAATGACTAATTGTGACATGTATTGACCAATAGAAATCAAATAACAAGTCATCCAACCAATCACATAACAAGAATATCTTTTATTTTCCATAACACAAGAAAATCAATTCTTGTGCTAAAAGAGAACCAAAATGGCGCCACCTCACTAGGGTTTTAGCCCACATAAAATGTCTTTCATGTGTATTATATTATTTAGCCCAACTAAATAATATCCATGCATATCAATTAATCACCACCAATTAATTATCACCGAGGCCCAAGTAACAAGATTATTAGTCCAAATTACGAAGCCACATCGGGGACCATGGACTATAACCAAGAGCTCCAATAATTAATTATTCATCGAATGTAATAAGTACATTAATTATTAATTCCGGGATTACGCCACCATAAACCCGGCCCGAACTCTACCGATTATAGATGTGTACTTATACTCAACCCATGTAGTGAATAAGCGTCCATTGATATAATCACTACATACGGATTAACCCTCCATAGATCGTCCATTCTCAGGTGGGATGTCTCCGTGAACCCAACACGTAATATCTTATCCTTATTTACCATTAACCCTCGATGATCAATTAGTACACATATCGACTATTGATCAATTAGTCAAATGTGAACTCCGGGATCGATCACTTTCTTAGGGCTAACAAATAAGGGGATCGTCTCTCTACTTCCCGCAGGAAGGAATGGATTCCATGTCTGTGAAAATCGAACTACTCACTCATCCGGAGATAGTGCCAATGAGAAGTGGCTTGGAACACATATTTAAGTGAACCGTAACTAACACATCAAACACTACCCCGGACAAGCGGCACCTGTGATCACCTCAGATTAAGGTTGATCCATATATGATCATCTAATGATTTAATAAGATTCCTCGATTACGGAATTATACGGAGAAATTCGAGATTAAATCGGTCCAATCCTATATGAATGCCATCATATATAAATGCCCCACGTAGTACCCTCTACCGACAAACCGGATAAGACTATCACACCCTAAGGTGTTCAAGCATTATTGGTGTTTTAATCAAGAGACCCTAAACTCGATTAAGTTCACCACGGACTAACAGCTTAAGCATATCTCCACTAACTCAATCCTCACGTGTAATCCATACACCGAGTTAAGTGGTTACATACGAGATATACTTAGGGTTTGCGCAGATGTATTACTTTACAAGCACAAAGCAAGTAATAAGGTGAGATAAATTTGTCATTCATTATTAAAAACAATTACACAAATTGTCTTTCGGGCACTACACCTAACAATCTCCCACTTGCACGAAATGACAAGCAACGATTGTTTTTAGAGCACACCCTTTCTCATCTTATTCACAACACTCTCCCACTTGCTCTAAAAGCAGATGAGATATATACCTCAATGCCGTACCCTCCAAGCACTCGACTTGGTACACTGATCAGTTAGGTTGTCGACTTGAGACGATCCTTAGGATTGAAACGTTGCCGGTCCTTCCAATCAGGCGGTACTCTCTCTCAATATGCTTTTGACCTCTGGTGACCGAGAAGATCCTTCTAAGCTATCTCTTCACTGTTTTCACAATGAAGTGATATCGGCTTATCAGACCTGGAATTACTCCCAGACCAAAAAAAAAGAAATTCTAAGCACTACGAGTAAACACTGAGCCCGAGATCAACGTAATGATCATCCTTAATCTGACTACAAGTCAGAATCAGTGTAGTCAACCATATTCAAGTTTTCACCTGAATATACAAGCATTTGTTTCCTCGTTCTCTAACGATACTTGAGGACGTACTAAACCGCTATTTTATGCTCGAATCCGAGATTCGACTACTATTGACTTGTGACAACCTCGACTTGCCGTTATCCAAGAGAGACTCTATCCCATTTTCTCTTTAATCCGAGATTTAGAAATCATTCCCGAGAGGTAAGGTAGGACTACTCTCGTTGAATCTGCAACCAGATATGCATAATCATCTTATTCAATAAGATCGGTGGGATATCCAATGACTCATTCTCGTGAATTTGACCGAATCAAATTCTTAGAATATAGTCCAATTCTCTCATCCGAGAATTTTGGCGTGTCGATTCGACTTGGATAGCACACACATGTTGTTTCCAACCGTTTGATGTTATCATTCATGAACACTAATACTACTACTTTACCAATATTGATATCCAATCTACGAAAGACTTATCAATATTTTGGTCAAGTCCACATATTTTAAAACATGTGACTTTTAAATGACCGAGAGGTTCTCTTAAATCCACAAAGGATATAAGCCATGGCAGCCTCCTCCTACAAAGGTTCATTCTCGAATGAATTAAGATATCGTTAGTCTCGCAAAAAAGGTCTTGGGAATCACCCCTATCTTCCGCTTTGTAACGAATCCGTTATTCATTCTTAGCTAAAACCCTTACGTTTCAATGAATTCGATTCCGTTGTTCGGCAAGAAAGTCTCGGGGAATCACCCCTATTTTCTCTTTAACGAAATCTAGAAAGACCGAGTGGTGAGAGAGTTCAAGGTCCGTTAACTCTCTACTTGTCGTGAATCACCCCTATACCACTCAACTTTGCTTTGAAAGTTTAAACTTTCCTATTCATTCGACTCTTTTCGTGTAGATCCAATTGCTCCCATCGGGCCTGAGACACTCGGTGGTTCTACAAGAGGATGAAACAGAACCTGAGTACCAAAACTCCATTCACAGGGTTAAGGTTTTCAAACCAACCTCTATAATCGAAATCCTATACACATTCACCAAGAGCCATAGGTTATCAATCACCCCAAAGAGATTATAAAGTCCACAAAATCACAATGGGTCAACGGTTAAACCATACTCCCACCGTGTCTTGGGTGGATTGACATTCCGATCTAAGTAGTATTTATCGGTGTAATCACCAACAACTAATGTTGGACGTGGTCCGATTAAATCGAGATAGTAACTACCTTTGGGTAACCGTACTCCAAGGTTTAAGGTCGCTTATAGATTCTATCGGAAGGCTTGTGATAGTTCAACCGTCACTATCTCGATCTCAAGAATCTTTTAATCAACCTTCACTGCCTCATTAAGATATTTCACGAACAAATCACAATCTGAACGTATGCAAAAAAATCTCCATCCTACCTTCAAGCATTAAATGCTAAATGCCTATATTTATGGAAGTGGTGTGAACCGAATTCACTCATTATCCATAAATTCACCGGCATCTTCTAGGTAGACTTCTCGGTTTACATAATAATGTTAACCGTTATTTTGCAACCAATTATCTTAATCGAGTTTAACAAAGGTATTGTAGCACATTAATAACTATATCGAGCAAGTCTATGGTTTCTTCCTCAAAGAAACATTCCACTAGGAGGCAGGCCGAGCATCAGTCCCAAGACTATGCGATAGCCTATTTCTGAGCATGGAATACTCTATTCTCTGCTAAAATCAGAGACTCCTCCTCGTATTCTTTTGATAAACTAGATCACATTTCGAGTAGTCATCAGACAAAATGTCACCACTCAAAACCTCCCACTAGCTTGTATCTCTCACTAGACCCGAAGGTCATGGTGAACAAGCTATGTTACCCTTCAAATCTATTACCCTTTCCGATTGAAAGGAAACTTAGTCATTGTTCATTTGAGATAGTGTTCCTAGACTGGGAGATAGGAATCACCCTTAGCCAGTCGTCAAGTCTTATCTCTAGGATATATGCACTAATTAATAGATATTGAAGGGTCGTTTATCTTAATACGGAAACCTTTTACCTTTAATAGTTTTAGATGTGTTACACATACTTATTCAATTTGTTCTAAGTGGTTCGACTTTATCAAACAAAAGTCCGAGTCTCGATTCGTACTACAAATGTCATATTCACTTTCTATGAGGCAACAATATATCGAGTTGAAAGTGAATCCAATTGATTCAACGAATCAGAAAGCGTAAAAATAAATTTTTCTCGTGATATTCAAGGATAGAATACGAAATTCATTTCCTTATATCACTCCCACTATTCTAGCCGAAATTGTCGCCCGTTGTTACTCTATTAATCGTTAATGCACAACTTCCTTGTTCTTCCAAAGAACTAAGCTATCGAGTCAAGTTACTCGGTTATGAAAGTCGCTAAGATTCATTGGTTAGTGATCTCAAATCACTTTCCTTATCCTATACTTTCTTTAATTAATATTTCGGTTTAGCCTTAAAACTTTAGTTAAGATGATTAACACTTATAGACATTCTTTCCCATTCTTAACTTTCCTTAAAAAAGCAGTCTTGAACTTTGAACTAGCAGCTTTAGAGTAGACACTACTCGTGAACTGTGGATGTCTAATGAAAGCGTTACCAGTGGGACTAATTTTCTAAATTAGAAAAACATAAGACAAAAGCTCCCACTAGTTTATCGGTTCCAAATACCGTCTAACTAGCGACACTTTAATTTATGATTCTCCAATTTTTCTATTAGAAAATTTCTTGTGTAGACACTACACCATTAAAATTCACTAGAAGAATTTTATCGTCCCAATCATCTTTCAAACTGACTACAGTCGTCTTTCGTTCAACACGATTGACAACAGTGACATACTTATTTACGTCACTTAAGTTTTGAAGGCTCAAGAGAAATGTCTCTTCCGAAAAATTAATCGCATGTGAGATTAATAGGTACAACGTTCTAGTTACTAACCACTTTTTAACGAAGTCATTACTAGTCAATTTTACACTAGCAGTCTAGCACCTTATAGAGATATATATAACAGTTGTAAATAAAATTGACAGAATAAATCCAAATCATACACTACTAATAAATTTTAGGAACATAAACTAAGTACTTATAGTCTATCCTACCGTTCCAAGGATTTAATCTAATGCCTCAAAGGTCGCCTTAGGGTAGGTCAAAGAGGTTTCGATTAATATTGAAGATCGATTGAGAATCGAACATCTCATTTGTGATCGTCAATCACCTTTCCTTTTCAGCCAAGGTATTACCAAAATACCTCTATGAGTGTGACCCACTTGCTTTGAGATCTTTAGATAGACCCGAGTGTGCCGCCTTAGGGTCGGTCGGTGACTCAAATGAGTACCCAAAATCCTATCCTTTCGGAGACCAAGCCTTGAATTTTGATAGCGGTGAAGGCCTTCCTTAGGGGGCCGAAATCAAAGCCGCACGAGGCGTCACCATTCTCTCACGTTGCTTGTGTCAACATGAGAGGCCGTGGGGTCGGTTGTCGCCTCTCCGCTCCCACTCAATATTTTGAAAAAGTGGTGGGTTTCTTCGATCACGCTTTTGGACTTGATGTTTCATTAAGGAACAATAAATCATAGGCCCGAATGTTGTCGGTTATGTGGGCTAGCCCACCCGACCTATTCGTTAGAACATATGTGGCCGTCCGGACGGGTCAAGGCTAGAGAGCTCCGTTGAGCCGTAGTGGCTCTTCGGATGACTCGAAGATTGCTGCACTTCGTGCAAACGCCACACGTGGAGGGTGAAGTCGATTGAGCCGTAGCTACTGTTGACCACCCAACCGTGGTTAAACCACTTTCGAACCTGTTTGCCCGTGATTATCCAATCCTTAAACATCAAACATTCACGTAGACACTCACGGAACAAAAACGTAATCTCGCCTTAGGTAAGGTGGAATTCACCGAGAATCCAACACCTTAACCACGAGGTTTCGATTTTACTCCTTATGCTTTACAGAGTGGGATTCACCGAGAATCCATCACCCAACCTCGACGATTGAAAAAACCCGTGTTCCTCGGTTTTACCCTAATTAGTTTCTAATTAATATCAAACAATTAATTAAAACTAATCGTGTGTTTTATACATGCCTAACTAATTCCTCGAATTAATTTCTACATGTATGCATATGGAGTGGAATTCATGATATGATGCATGTCATGGCAATTTTCCGGTTCTACTCATACAATCTACACATGTATACTAGTGCGGAAAATAAACACCGAGATGGATGACTGGCACCCTACACTTCGTGAACTAACTGCTCAAAAATAAATTAAAAACCCTAATCTGCAGCTGTTGAGAATCTTTGACGATCGGCATATCAAACGAACTCGGATCGGGACGAAACTTTCCAGATCTATTCCACACTCCTTGGGCTTCAAGATGGACGGTTGGATCGGAGCTTTGACTTGTCAATCTTCCTCAGTGAGCCGCCCAACTTGCTGCTGAAACAGACTCTTACAGCAGCGCATCATTTACTTCCCGAGGCCGATCGGGGATCAAGATGAATCCCGATCGTCCTGAAACTTTTATCTCACGTCCTCAACTCCATGATATGCGATCTGACCGGTCGGATTTTAATTTGAACGGTCCAATTGTTCCCAGAAAATCGAAGAAGTCACAGTTAGGGTTTCTGTGAATCCTGCGTTTTTCTGTTCCAACAGCCACTTCGCAGCAACAAACGGATACACAAACGGACTCTGATCGACACCAAAAATTGTGGGACTGTTCATCAACTTCTAAACTTAATTCTGACCGGAGGGATCTTCGTTTTAACGGCTCAAATAACGGAAAAAACGAAAATACTAAACAGCTAATGTACAGATCTATTTTCTGGAAATTAAAATTGCAATAATACATAAATTACATAATTTCCTATACTCATATGAACGAATTTTCATCGTTTATATGAGTTTACAATAGATCTAACGGGAAAACGGTGCCAACCCCAATCCATCTCTTCAACCATAGCAATTTAAAAATTATTAATGCATAATAATAAGTAAAATATCACCTACATGCAATTCCACTCCTTTAAATCGTTTAATTACGATTATGAATATATAAATCGTGGAACCTGGCTCCGATACCACATGAAGGATGCAGGTTCTCAGATCTAAACGAATTAGATCTATGCGCAGCGGATGGATCACGATTCATATACCACAATACATAATTAAAGGACTTAAACTACTACAAGGGGGTTAAGACCATGTTACCAATAGTAGGAAGAGAAGCCAAGATCTTCCGATGTGTTCTCCAAACGGCGGTTGGTGGACACCCTTCTTGATACACGAACCTCCTTGATATGCAACACCAAGAAAAACTCCAAGTTTTTCTTCCTCTAAAAAACCCTAGATGAGAAAACAATTTTTTTCTCTCTTTTTAATGATGGTGGTCGAAATTTTCACTTGCCCATATCCTTGGAATAACTCTCCTTTTATAGGAGAAGTAAATCATGGTCTCCAAGTATTAATTAATTATATAAATAATTAATTAAACAAAATAAAAGATATTTTCCTTAATGACTAATTGTGACATGTATTGACCAATAGGAAATCAAATAACAAGTCATCCAACCAATCACATAACAAGAATATCTTTTATTTTCCATAACACAAGAAAATCAATTCTTGTGCTAAAGAGAACCAAAATGGCGCCACCTCCTAGGGTTTTAGCCCACATAAAATGTCTTTCATGTGTATTATATTATTTAGCCCAACTAAATAATATCCATGCATATCAATTAATCACCCACCAATTAATTATCAATGAGGCCCAAGTAACAAGATTATTAGTCCAATTACGTAAGCCACATCGGGGACCATGGACCTATAACCGTAGAGCTCCAATAATTAATTATTCATCGAAATGCAAATAAGTACACTAATTATTAATTCCGGATTACATACCATAAACCCGAAATCGAACTCTACCGATTATAGATGTGTACTTATACTCAACCCATAGAGTGAATAAGCGTCCATTGATATAATCACTACATACGGATTAACCCTCCATAGATCGTCCCATTCTGTGTGGGATGTCTCCGTGAACCCAACACGAGAATATCTTATCCTTATTTACCATTAACCCCCTGATGATCAATTAGTACACATATCTGACTATTGATCAATTAGTCAAATGTGAACTCCCGGGATCGATCACTTTCTTAGGGCTAACAAATAAGGGGACTGTCTCTCTACTTCCCGCAGGAAGGAATGGATTCCATGTCTGTGAAAATCGTAACTACTCACTCATCCTGAGATAGTGCCAATGAGAAGTGGCTTGGAACACATATTTAAGTGAACCGTAACTAACACATCAAACACTACCCCGGGACAAGCAGCACCCTGTGATCACCTCAGGATTAAGGTTGATCCATATATGATCATCTAATGATTTAATAAGATTCCTCGATTACGGAATTATACCGAGAAATTCAGATTAAATCGGTCCATCCTATATGAATGCCATCATATATAAATGCCCCACGTAGGTACCCTCACCGACAGTCCGGATAAGACTATCACACCCTAAGGTGTTCAGGCGCATTATTGGTGTTTTAATCAAGAGACCCTAAACTCGATTAAGTTCACCACGGACTAACATTTAAGCATATCTCCACTAACTCAATCCTCACGTGTAATCCATACACTTGAGTTAAGTGGTTACATACTGAGATATACTTAGGGTTTGCAGCAGTGTATTACTTTACAAGCACAAAGCAAGTAATAAGGTGAGATAAATTCTGTCATTCATTATTAAAAACAATTACACAAATTGTCTTTCGGGCACTACACCTAACATTTATAAGCTAAGTCTTCCTCTCTATCTCATTTACACTCTGAGAATAATGCAAAATCGTAAGTGGGGGGTAGAAACGTGGTTGGCTTAGAAATGGAAGTAAGTGTTTAAACCCTTAGTTTTTGATTCTCTTTCGAGCATTATTGAGTTGATTAAAATGAACTGAATAAGGTATATTTTTCATGGATTTGAAGATGTAATGATCGATTTGGATGTATATAACCAATGTGAACCGAAAGTACATTTTAACCTCAAATTTATTTGTGTAACATGAATTCCTTCACGTAAGCCTTTTATATTGAAGCGAAAATTTTAAACTGTATCCATTCAGTATCCTAGTGGTTATTCTAGAGATAATTGCAGTAACTTAGTACCTAATTTTTTGAACGTGTACTGTGAATATCTGAAGGTTTGAATGTGATAGAAAGGATATAAGTTAAGTGGAATGAAAAGAAAAATACCAAATATTAAGATGAACTATATATATGTCGGTTGTAGCTACCAATGATTTGAGTGCAGTAGGGCGTTATCACGAAACGTCCTATATCACTATGAGGTTTAAAAGCTCCCGATTGCTCGATGATAGTAGTCCAACTAGGGTGTTATCACGAAACATCCTATTCTTTGGGAATGAGGAGCATATGCTACACATGTGAAATTAAGTGAAAAGTTAGATAAGTATTGATGTATTCGATCTCACCTCATGACGCTTAAAAGATAGTCGATTTTGACAATGAGTTCGGATATGTTAGTGTCCTAAAAAAAAAATAAAAAAAAATAAAAAAAAAATAAAAACAACAACCTAGTTATCTTCTTACTATCCCCAAAGATAAACCGAATGATATGCTTTAGGGATTATCCTAATAAGTACACAGGAGGATGTTGTGTGGAATCATATCGCTTATACCTAGGAAAATCATTAGGGTGTCTCGAATGGATATTTGTGCGTTTGCTTGAATTATTCAAGAGAGGATAGTGGAAATTGAAAAGGCATCATCACACACACACTGTTATACATTTATATTAAGGTTAACGTGTGGTTATGATTCGAATGGTTGCATCATCCGGTTGCCTTTATACCTTTTATCTTCATGAATCTTTCCTCATTCATTTTATTTTATCGCTTATTTTGTTCGAGGACGACCAAAAGCTAAGTGGGGGGTTGTGATGACGGAAAAATTCACTGTTATTTTGATAACAATTTACCCCATTTCTGATATCATTTTGAGCACTTTTGTATCATTTCGAGTCTTTAATTCCTAAGTTTCATAAAAATATATAAGTAGTAACTATTATGTAAAATAGCGTGTTTTTATGTGTTTTTATTAGTTTTTGTACCGGTTTAGTAACCGGAGTGTCGTGTCGGATTTACGTTTGGTATTTTGGTGGTTTATTGCGAATTATAGGTTGACCAAAATCCCAAGTAACGACACGCTTTCAGGCCTAAAAGAGGTGTTTTTAGGGATAAAAGAGCGCCACTAACTTAAGTGGTCAAGTGGCTCGATAGTTAGTTAATGGCATCACTAACGATTTATATCTTCGACGAACAAATGGCCCTTCAAAACGGCATTTTCTGAAGAAGTGGCCTTAATGAAAGTTGTAGATCTTCAAATAATATTTCCAACGCATTTTGAATCAAGTCAATCGGACTTCTACAACTCAAATGGTGGTCAAGTGGCTAATCAATTCGTATTAGTGGAAAATCCCGAAAACGACACGACATACGAATGGCTCATCAACACGACATTTTCTGAAGAAGAGTCCTCTATGAAAGTTGTAGAGTTTTCCGAGCGCTTTCTAATGACGTTTAAATCATGATTTTTGGAGGTCTACAACTCAAGTTATGGCTATTTTATCGATAAGCGCCATGATAAAAACGCTTGGGGGAAAAGTGGAGACATTCTCCCAACTTGATTATATTCTCCTAATGGTGCATGTGGGTGCATGTGGGTGCATGTGAGGACATGTGGGGACTCATCATTAACCCACCTTCTAACAAACTTCCTAACAAATCCAACGCAAGTGCTCTTTTATATATATATATATATATATATATATATATATATATATATATATATCTCTCCTATAAATACCCCTCCATATCCATTAACAAACCTTGCCCCTTCTTCCCCTCCTTTCTCCATCTTTTCCTTCTTTATTTTATGTTGTTGAGGGCCTATAAATTAGATATATATGTAGTTATAATGTCGATTGTAATAACCCGACTAGTTATCGTTTTAATATAATTTCGTTTCCGTTTTTCTTTTATTGCTTTCTTTCATTTTTATGCAATTAGTATAAATACATATATATATATATATATATATATATACGTATTATATATATATATCTATATCTATATATATATCTATATATATATATCTATACGTATATCTATATAAATTTGTAGTTATCTTTTTTCGTTTTGTTTTCTTCGTTTTGTTATTTTCGTTTGTTATTTTCAAGTTAATATGAGTGGTTAAACTAAACATAAATTAATTATGTGAAAACGGGTAAAATTGACCCTCGGGAGACGAGATGGGAGTTGTGTGCGCGTGCTGTAATTAAACGTTCGTATGATAAACTCATGTTTTAAAACCCGCTTTGATCATGTTAGTAGCTTTGAATAAAATTGACAACTTTGTTCACGGTTACATCGAGCTTATAAATGTATTTTGCGGTGAGATGTGAGATATGGATATCACTAATCATAGTCACGATTGTTAGATTGACAATCTAAGTGACGAGATCCGACTATGCCTAAGTGAGATTCTTATTTTTACGAGATGTGCGAAACATGTTTTAAAATCACTAAACCATTGTCTTAATCGTTAGATTGGCAACCTAAGTGACACGTTAAAACTATGTTTTCGTGAGGTTTTTCAACGGCTTTTTATTCCGGTCAACCATGTTAAAGTAGTTAGCTCTACAAGGGAGGGTTAATAAACCTAGTGTGGGGGTTAAGTGAGAGCCGCTTGATCTTAACGCAAGAATAAAGAGTTGACACCTTGAATGTCATATGAATCGAATCGATAAAACACACTCCTTATCAAGTTTTTCTGTGGGGAGATAACTGTTGGATCATGGCTCGGCTATGCTTTTTAATCACCTAGTTAAACTCGTTAGAATAATCTTTACTTTTTCGCATTAGTATAAACACTCCACGTAAAACTTTGATCGCTTTAGACTAAGTTCTACGTTCGCTTTGGTACTCACAACCACATTTCTCTTGGGGCGACCTCGTACTCACGTAGCTATCCTAGCAATCGACACAGTACTCTGCCGGTTAGAGAGTTAGTTTACCCACATTCTTGCGAGTCTTTATAAATGTATTTTTGAGGGTAAATTTTAGCTCATCAAAATTGGCGCCGTTGCGAGGACCAATATTTTAGTGGGTGTATTTTTCTCTCATCGATCGTCGCGATTTTCCACCGCCGCCTCGCCGCTACACCGTCACTTGAGCCGGAGCGGAGTTCAAAGATCGAGATCCACCACCACCTCCTCCACACTGTGGTTAACCATGCAGCGTCACTCGGCGCCTTCTTCAGATCAACCCAGTCGGGCGTGATCGATAGAGGACGGTTGTCTACCCACCACCGGTGACACAGCACCACAAAGAGCTATCCTCAAGATGGTTTTCAAGCCCGCGCAGATGCCCTCTGCGGTATCCTCGCAGATACCTAGATTATCCTCCTTACCACCAGCTGAGCATCGAGCTCCGATATTATCTCGGCGAGGCCGCAGTACCCCTTGGTTATCCCCCGGTCTATCAGCCTTTCAGGCCACCGGTTCAGCAGCAGCAGCAAATACCCTATGGTTACCCTCCGGTTTACCCACCAGTTAGGCCGGTTGTTGAGTCAGCACCACCAGTAGATTGGCACACTAGGCTGAGAAGAAACCGTATGCAAGATTTTTATGGGAATGTGGAACATGCAAAGGCTGAGGAATGGATCAGAAGTTTTGAGAAATCGTGTAGGAATATAGGTGTCCCCGAGGCAGAGATGGCCCGATTAATGGTCGGTTTTCTTTTAGGTTCGGCCGAGGCTTGGATAGATGCGGTTCAGAGTAGCAGCGGTAAGGTAACAGATTGGGCGGCTTTTAAAGCCATGTTTTACAACGAGTATTTTCCGGCAACGATACAAGCGGAAAAAGCCAGTCAGTTTCTGAAACTTGAACAAGGTAATCACATGACAGTGTCCCAGTACACAAATCGGTTCAATGAGTTAGGAAGATTTTATCCGGAGTTGATGCAAGTGGAAGAACGAAAAATGGCCCGTTACAAGGACGGTTTGGCATATGGGATTCAGTCGGGCATGCTAGGCTTTACAGCAAGGAATATGGCAGAGCTACTGAATAAAGCCTTGGAAGTCGAGACTTTCGGAAAGAGATCTACAAATGGTGGTTGGTAATAAAAGAAACTTTGAAACAAGTCGAGGCGGTGGAAGAGGGCTCCGCAGCGCGCGATTCAGAGGTTGCCCTTACGATCAAATGCGATTAGACCACCGGTTGGTGCCCCACCAAAGACTCGTGCCACCGGGGCTGGCGCTCCACGGCAGCTAGACCACCGACTACCTCAGGTTGTTTCTTTTGTGGTGAACAGGTCATTTCTCCAGAATTGTCCACGCAAGGTAGCGATGCTCGAGCGAGTCACCCTAGTAGAGCAGGTCCGAGTAAGTAGGTGCAGATGTTTGCTATTGATGCCAGAGAGGTTGAGCCAGATGATGATGTGATCACAGGTACCTTTTATGTTTGTTTTGTTCTTTTGAGTTTTTTTATAGCATGCTTGGAGCATGTTGTAACTTTAGTTAATGGACAAATGCATGATAGGTATGATAAGAGTAGGCAATCTAGTAGTCGTGGCCTTATTTGATACAGAGCTTCAACCACCTTTGTGTCCTCTAGGATTGCTAAGGAACTAAATTTACCTATGGAGCCTTTGAGAGATACTATGGAGATTGTTACACCACTAGGCAAGGTAAATAAGGTGGTTAAGATGATACCAAAAGTGGATGTTCGTGTTGGACCCTATCCGTGTAAGAGTGACTTCACGGTTATGGATTTCTCGAGACTTTGATGTGATTCTTGGGATAGACGGCTATCCAAGAATTATGTTCACTTGGATTGCGGGCCAAGAGAGTTATTTTCGAGTCCCGGAGAAAGCGAGATAAGACTTATCGAGAGAACGTTTACTGAGCCGTGCAAGAAGAGACATCCTATCATTTCACCACCAAGGCCATCGGGCATGTCGAAAAGGATGTGAGGGCTACTTGTTGTCTGCAGTGGATGTGGAACAAGTGAAACCTAAGTTGGAAGATACTAGAGTAGTGAGAGATTATCCCGAGGTATTTCCGGATGAGTTGCCGAAACATGCAGAGGCAGGGGTCATTGAGTTTGAGATCTGATTAGTCCCGGGCGGCACTGATTGCCAAGGCACCATACTGAGATGGCACCGGCTGAATTGAAGAAGAGTTGAAGGCTCAACTCAAGGAGATGTTGAAAGGAACATCATTCACCCGATTTTCACCTTAGGGAGCACCGAGTTTGTTTGTGAAGAAAAGGACGGCAAAGATGGATGTGTATTGATTACGGGGGCCTTGAACAATCGACTATCAAGAATAAGTACCCACTACCGAGGATAGATGATCTGCTCAATCGATTGCCAGGTGGTCGGAAAGTGTTTTCAAAGATTGACTTGCGGTCGCTACCATCGATTAAAGGTTAAAGTGGCGAGATATTCCAAGACGACTTTTCAATTTTTAGATATGGACATTACGAGTTCCTTGTCATGCCTTTTGGACTCACTAATGCTCCATCTGCATTTATGGATTTGATGCAATGGGTCTTCATGCCTTACCTAGATAAGTTTGTGATTGTCTTCATTGATGATATTTTGGTATTCTCAGGGGATGAGGCGAGCATGAAGAGCATCTACGGATTGTTTTGGAAACATTGAAGAATGAACGATTGTATGCAAAATTTTCCTAGTGTGACTTTTGGTTGGACCAAGTGAGCTTTTTCGGTCATGTCATTTCAGGTGATGGCATTCAGGTTGATACGGCCAAGATTGAGGCGATTAAGAGTTGGCCTACACCGACTACGCCAGAGAGGTCGAGAGCTTTACGGGTTTGGTGGTTATTACGAAAGTTTGTGAAGAATTTTGCAAGGATAGCTACTCCACTCACCAGACTTACACAGAAGAACACCAAGTTTGATTGGACACCCGAGTGTGAGTTAGCATTTGAGTTATTAAAGGACAGGTTGACTACAGCACCGGTATTGGCAATACCCGAGGTGTTCGATGATTATGATGTCTACACCGACGCTTCAGGGCAGGGTCTGGGTTGTGTGTTGATGCAGGGAGGAAGGGTCATTGCCTATGCATCCAGGCAATTGAAAGTACATGAGAAGAACTATCCTACACATGACTTAGAGTTGGCAGCAGTGGTTTTCGCATTAAAGATTTGGAGGCACTATCTCAGATGGGGTCAAGGCTAGAATCTTCACCGACCACAAAAGTTTAAGGCATTTCTTCACTCAGGAGAATTTGAATATGAGGCAGCGGAGATGGCTAGAGTTCGTGAAGGATTATGACTTGGACATTCTGTACCATCCGGGAAAGGCAAATGTAGTAGCGGATGCCTTGAAGCGAGAAACCAAGTGGTTTTTAGAGCCCAATGTTGAGGCTATCACAAGAGGGGTTGATGATTTGCAGTTTAGCAGATTTGATCAGATTGAGGACCGTCAGTTTGCAGCACCGTTGTTGGCTAGATCAGAGTTGATGGATGAGATCAGAGCAAAGCAAGACGAAGACGCAGTTTTGGTTGATTTGAAGAGGGTTGCAAGAGAGAAGCCTACAGTTGGCTATGTGTTGGATCAGAGTGGAAATCTGTGGTATCAGGATCGTCTCTGTGTGCCTAATGTTGGAGATTTGAGACGGAGAGTTATGGAAGAGGCACACAAGATCGCTTTTGCAGTGCATCCGGGTTCTACCAAGATGTACAGGGATTTGAAAGAAAGATTTTGGTGGCCCTCAATGAAGCTAGAGATTGCTAAGTTTGTCGCTGAGTGTGATGTCTGCCAGAGAGTGAAAGCTGAACATAGGAAGCCAGGCGGGATGCTTAAGTCTTTGGATATCCCAGAATGGAAATGGGAAAAGATCACTATGGACTTTATTTCGTGTTTGCCTAAGGCGAAGGGTGGACATGATGCTATTTGGGTAATCGTTGATAGATTAACCAAATCGGCTCATTCTTGCCTTTCAAGATGAATATGCCCTTGGCAAGGATGAAGGGAACTATATATGGACAATATAGTGAAGCTTCATGAGTCCCGTCTCCATTGTTTACGATCGGGATTCGAGGTTCGCCGTCGGTCGGTTTTGGCAGAGCTTACAGGAGGCATTTGGTACTCGGTTGGATTTGAGCACCGCATTCCATCCTCAGACAGATGGTCAGTCTGAGAGGACTATCCAGACACTTGAGGATATGCTTAGAGCATGTGTCTTGGAGGTAGGCGGATCTGGGCCAGATTATCTACCGATTCTGCGAGTTTGCTTACAACAACAGATTATCATGCGAGCATAGGCATGCCACCGTTTGAAGCTTTGTATGGTAGAAGATGCGGGGACGCCATTGTTTTGGGATGATGTTGGGGAGAAACGACTTCTTGGGCGAGAGTTAGTTGAGCAAGCCAAAGAGAGGGTTCGATTAGTGAAGAAGAATCTGCAGATAGCTCAAGATAGGCGTAAAAGTCAAGCGGATGTCGACGGAGACCGCTTGAGTTTGAGGTTGGTGATCGTGTTTACTTGAAGGCATCACCAATGAGAGGAGTAAAGTGTTTTGGTCAGAAAGGAAAGTTGAGCCCGAGGTATGTTGGACCTTTTGTGATCCTGGAGAGGATTGGACCGTTAGCCTATAGACTTCAGTTGCCAGAGTCAATGTCCAGAGTTCACAACGTCTTCCATGTATCGATGTTGAAGAAGTGTTTGACGAAGACAGAGGTTGAGTCTATAGTGGATCCAGAGATACTTCAGGACAACCTCGCTTATGATGAAAAGCCGATTAAGATTACGAGCGAGAAGTAAAAGATGATTAAGAGGAAGATGGTTCATTTGGTTCTTGTTCGATGGAGCAACCATACACTGAAGAAGCAACTTGGGAAGTTGAAGGTGATATGATCAACGAATTCTCGGAATTTTGGATTTACGAGTGCGTTCAAGTTTCGAGGACGAAACTCCTCTTAAGGGGAAGAAATGTAATATCCCGATTTTTCGAAAAGGCATTTCCGTCTTTTAACGAAAAGTCGGAATATTATATTTATAATTTTGGATTTAAAAGAAAAAAATAAAATAAAAGGGAATTAATGGATTTGGGAATTATGGGAGTTAATGGGATTTAAGTAGGGTTAAACTCCCATTATTCACATTAGTCGATTTAAAAAAGGAAACGGGTTCTTCATCGAGAAGCGTAATACATTAGGAAAGAAAAAAGGGTGGGGAGAGGGTTTCAAAATTGAAGCTAATCCGTCGCTCGTTTGTCTGAGACTCCTCAAGGAAAAACGTTCTCACGTAACACAAGGTCGTTTGGATACTAATTTTGCCCAGTGAAGGTTAGTCTTTATGGAGTTATGGTTTACGAGTTTCGGACGAGTTTGAAGGTTAGATTTCGTTTTGGCTTGAAACCGTCGAATTTCTACCCTTGATATCTCCCTCGTTTCTATTCCGTTTTCAGATCGTAGCATACCGTTGGAATCCTCGTGGCGAGAACTTCGCATCGGTACCAGGAACAGCATCTAATTCGGAGTATTTAGGCAGAAAAGGTAAGGAGAAATCCTTACGTTTTCAGTTTCGAATTAGTAGCATTTGTGTTGTTTTCCTTGCTGTTTTAGTGATTCAATTGGCGTTAAATTGATGTCTATGAGATGGTTGATGTTTTGGTATGGCTGGTACATTAATTGCGTAGGACTTGGTTGAGAGAGTTTGGTTTTTGGTTGAAAAATGGATGAAAACGACGAGGGTTCGCGATGCAGTTTCTGGAAAATTCCCAGGTCGGACGGGCGTCTGGTCCTTCAGACGGGCGTTCACCTGGAGCTGGTCTTTCAGCCTTGTTTATTGTGGCTTTCAACTATCGTTTAGGATTGTTTAATCAACCTTAAACCTTTGTAAACGTGTTACTATTTTATTTTAAGACCTTTAAAACTTACTTAAGTTTAGAGTTGGTCTTTTGATCATGATGAGTGGTGTCGGTGAGGGAGTGTTATCTAAATGAACTAGGATGGCTAGTTAATCACTTATTACTACACAACTTGCTAGATAAAAGATTAAACACCATGTGGTCTTGGGTAGATCCTGAAGATCTATAGCGTGATGTGTGAACAGACAGTCAAAGTGAAGGTCCTATCGGCCTGCAGGCCTATAGGCATCGCCGTATGTTCATACTATCGGAACCGGTTATTGTATCCTGAAGATTTCAATACGTTCCAGGGTTATTGTAACCTGAAGATTTCAATATGTCACGTTCCACCTTGATAGCATGTTGTAACAAAGATAAGCTAAGTAGTTACAGTTTAGGCATATTGGGAGATGTAACCTTTATGCGTAGAATCGAGTCGGTCTTGCCTTTTTAGTAGAAATCTAATAATAATGAACCTTATATATTCTAAGTTTAAACGTACTTCTCTTCCTTACTGAGTATTATATACTTACCCCTTGTGCATTTTTGTTATATGTGCTTGGGGTGAGGAAAGCGAACAGATTTCGAGTATTACGAGGAGTATGTTCCCGAGGAGGATCTCTCTGAGCTTGATATTTCATTTTATGCACTTTTATTTATATTTGACTTGTTGTCTTGTTTTATATACTTTTTCATAGTACCTTGGGATGACGTGTGTTCATCTCTATTTCTTATTTCATAGTATTTCCGTTGGACTGTTCGAGAGACTTCAGTTGTATTGTTTTGATACACTTTCAGCTTTTAGTACTTTTTCTTATTCTAGCATCTTTATGGACATTTACTACCCGAGCATTAAATTTCCGCGCGCTTCGATTGTATTGATTGTAGGCTTACATATATAAATGAATTAAATTTTATTTATATATGTGCCGAACGTCGTATTTCCGGATAACGGCTCGGTGTCCGGGAGTGGGGCGTTACAGTGACATGAGGTGATAATTCCCAAGAGAGATATCCAATACCTTACTCAAAAATCGTAACACACTCCCACTATCCCTCTTGCTCATTGTACATATCCATTCTTTTGACAAAATCAAACTCCTTTGATTATCAAACAAAGAAATTGTCTAGAGAAACTTGTTTGAGTCCATAAATGGATCTCGTGAGCTCACATATCATGTTATCATTTATGAACATCGATCTGTCTGCCCAATGTTTTCAACACTATCATATAGCCATGATACGTAGTTATAACAAGCATAGTCCCGAATAGAATCGGGCTCACCGGCAAAGATATAAAGATAATTACAAGGTTTACACCCGCACCACTTCAAATTCACTATAGCCTTATTGTAATCATATTACTATCCATGTCAGCCTTTCAGGGACATTCCTTATAGGTAAGATAGACTAGGTTCACAACCTGGTTGTCACTGATGGAATCTAATTCAGATATTATGGCTCCTGACCATATCTCTCAATCTTGCCTTTCAAACATACCATCATAATTCGTGAGACATTCATTCTTCAAGATGAACATACCAGCAGCAGCCTTTTCAGGCTTGAGGTTATCCACAGACTTATAGAACTTTTGTGTGCACTGAGCAGTGTTCTATACCTTATCACTATGTGGCATTTGCTCATGTTCCAGCGGTTAAATATCTCTTTTTGGTTCCCAAACTCTTTTGATATCTTATTTACTCCCACTATCTCTTTTGGAAGAAACACTTCCTCTAGAAGATAGCATGTTTGGGGATAAACATTTTGCTCCACGGGTAAGTAGATAATATCTAGCGTACTTGCTAAGATATTCCACAAAGTTGCACATGTCATACTAGGCTCCAAGCCTTTTAGACATTGCCTGCTTTCCAGAATCATGACAACCCTAAATCATCGGTTAAGATGGATTTGATGTCATCGATTCCATATCTGACATGGAATTTATTCAACCTTTATTCTCTAGAACTCAGTTAAGTATATGTATCGTATAAGGGCACTATCCCGAAACACATAAGGGATGCTTCGCATGGCTTACGTCACACCTTTATCATATAAAGTGTTGTTTCCATTTTAGGAACACAATCTAATTGCGTATCCCAAAGATAGTATCCTTCGAGAATCTGATTCTATTTTAGACGACTTCTGAAACACCTTTTCGGTATTAATTGCTTCAATCCAATTGGAGATTAATTCCTAAGCAGCTCATCAATCTTATATTTGTACTAGCTCGAACTTTTCGGGCTTTCCGAATTTTTTTACTTCACCAAGTACATTCAACTATTTCTAAAATAGTCCAAGAGAGAGATAAACAATTATTTATGGTATAAATTGTCATTAGCCAACAAACATCAATATGATTAGGCTCGTAGTCAATTTTGTAGATTTTATAACCATTTTCATAAAAGGGTATTTTAGTCCTCTTTGGATAAGATACGTATAACCCATATGATTCATAATCATATGGTTCAGCATCATCAGAATGACGTTTGATTTTGTTGGATGTAGTGCCCGAAAGACAATTGTGCTTGTCTATACGGGCAAGTGGGAGATTGTTGGAAGTTGCGCCCGAAAGGCAATTTATGTAATTGTTTTTATAATTAATAAATGATAGATTTATTCTCATATTATTATTTTCTTTGTGCTTATATATTATACATCAATGAAAACCCAAAGTTGTATCATATGCGACCATATAACTTAATGTGTGTCACACATGAGGATTAAGTTTATGGTGATACACTTGAATCATAGTCCGTGGTGAATTTAATCAAAGTATGGGTCTATTGATTAAACCACCTCTAATGCGTCCAGAACACTTTAAGATGTGACCGTCTTATACGGACCGTCGATATTGGTTATCTAAGTGGGGCATTTATATATGATGCAGTCATATAGGATTGGACCGATTTAATCTGCATTTCTCATATAATTACGTGATTGAGAAATCGTATTAAATCACAAGATGATCATATATGGATTAACCTTAATCCTGAAGTGATTGCAGACGCCTGCTTGTTATGTGTTCGTTAAGGATTGCTAAGAGGCGCGGTCCGAATCACTTTCAAGTTGGCACTATTCTGGAATGAGTGAGGAGTGTGTGTCTCAAAGATACGGAATCCATTCCTTCCTACGGGAATTAGACAGACAATCCCCTTATTTGTTGATCCTAGAAACTGATCGACCGGCCGAGTTCATATTGGTTATGAACTAATTGATCACTAGTGGGTTAATGGTAAATAAGGATAAGATGTAATGAAGAAGGTTTACAGAAATAATCCCGCTTCGTCATGGATAGTCTATGGAGGGTTAGTCTGTATGTAATGATTATATCAATGGACACTTATTGACTCGATGCTTTGAGAATAAGTTATATCTATAATCGATAGAGTTCAGTTTTGGATTTATGGTGGCGTAATTCCGAAATTAATAAGTTGAGTAGAAATATTATGTTCGATGAATATTTTATTCAATTTATTGTAGCTACTGGTTATAGGTCCATGGTCTCCGGGTTGGCTCCTAACACGCGAGTGTTTTCTCGTTTTGTGGAACCTCGAGAATAAATTAAATAGTTGGTCTATTTAATGAATAGGCGAATATTATTTATTTGGTAAATAATATGTAAAATAGAAAATATATTTTCTATTATCTCAAATGACATTAAAAAAAATGGTGCCATATTTATTTGGTTTTGGGAAAAGAATTTTTCTCCTAATTAATGGATAATGTAATTATTTATATGTTAAATAATTATAAATAAGAAATTAGTTTTCTTATTGGATAAATAGGAAATTTGTTTTCCTATTAGATAAATGTTTTATTTTCCTAAAAGGAAAAGATAAATTTGTGTGTAAAAGATAAACTATCAAATTATTAGTTATTTTCCTATAAAAATAGAGTTTCTCCCAACACAAAATAGACTTAGAAAAACCAACGCCATTTTTAATAAAATAGCCAACGCCTATTTTGAAAAAAAGGAGAGAAATTTTGTTTTCTTGTCCTAGCAATGGAAGAAGAAAAACTTGGAGTTCTAGGAGCATATTCGAGGAGGTTCGAATGCAGGATCGACATCCACCAGTCGTCACTTGGAGATACAATCCGGAAGATCACGGCTTCTCTCTGGTTGGGGTAAATCTACTAACCTTCTTGTAGATTAATTTATTATGCAAATCATATCGTGGTAAAATCAAAAAACGAATTTTAATTAGTAGCTTCCGATGTGCATGATCGAAAGTCGCGATCGGTCTTTCGTGGATCGAATCCGACGATCCAATTATAGATCGGATCCGATTCGTGTTTCAGTATCCAAAGATATTACACGCTTCCCTTCCATAGAGACTATGTCTAGAACAACCACAAAATCAAGGATAACAGCCATATAATTGTTTATTTGAGATTTCATCACTCATATCAACTATGTGGTGACAATAATCTAGTATATTAGATTCAGTGATTGTTCAACTTTATCGGAATAACCTTTATTCCTTACAATTGAATTTGTCCATTAAATCCTAACGTATAGCTGAAAATACGTTCTTCATAAGAACCGGAACATAATAACATTTATTTAGTTTCCTTATCAGTTAACTAGATTCAGAATATGGTAAGTGTTACAACGTTTGTTTCACCATCCAAATCTGTATTTAATCTTTTTAATTTAATCACACTCGTATGGTATCATACATCTAAGAGTTGACTTAAATTTAGATAGATTTATCTCAACATACTTGCTTAGGATAGAGACTTCGATAAGTTCTCTTACTTAAGCACTTGCCCTATCTTTCCTTTTATTCATTTAAGCACTCGTAAATATTTCTCAATTTAGTCTTCATAAGGCTTAAGAGAAATTACAAGAGCTATTTCTTCAATTTCCTTTCGTAAATAAAATCTAGTGTTTATTAAATAGTTTATTTAACCTTTTGAATCATATTGAAGACATTAACCATCTAATTAATCTTCAAGCAACGATTTAAAGAAATAAGTCGATACTTAAATCTTACAATTTTGAAAACAACCTTTCCAAAATTTGACGTTGTCATCCTTATCCAATCCATCTAATGTTTGAATAATCATCATCGTATGACGGAGTGACCCATTGGATATCGTTATGTCCAATATGTGAGCTTCCCTTAATAATTAAAGTCTTAGAGGACTCCATCAAATATGTAGTCTCCTTGTCTTCAACTACGAAAACGCGATTGCTCATGTCATTGCTTATTTAAAATGATTTAAATTACTTAACTGTACTCGAGAACAATTATCAAGAGGTAACAGTCATAATGTGGTTTTACTAATCGAGAATTAAAACATAGAAATAAATTTTTGCTAGAATACTACAACATAAAAATGAAGATAAAAGAGTTGTTGTTTATACACGCAAAATAAAAAATGGTCTTATGGCTTATGATTTTGCTCCCACCAGTCAACTACTCCCAATCGACTTTCAAAAATCTTTCAAAAATTCTTTAGTGGACAAGATCTCATTAAACTACCGCGACCCCCGCTTTGGCTGGTGGGCCGAAAATAGTCTAATATGCAGACAACTCTTTGTCAATCGTATCTTCTATAACTCTTGTTGTTTGACTAATCAACTATTTGACAATTTTCATCTTATGAAATAGTCAAACCCTTGCCTCTAAAATCCAAATGACCCTGCTTTGGATGGTGGCTGAGAGAATTCTTAGTCAAGTCATAACCCCAATATTCGTGAGATCTCATACGATCATACCTCGACAATGACGATATACCTGAGGTAGGTCAACCCCCTGCTTTGGCTTATGAGGTGGATCCGAACAAGAGCTCTTCACCGTCATTATAATATAGGGAGGCATTTCGACTTGATTCTTTTGAGGTTGAGTAATTTTTAAATTAATTCACTTAATTAATTTTATTTAATTACGGTCTCATCAATTATGTCTATCTCTATAGACATACATCCTACACATTTATCTGGATCGTGCTTAGTCATACATCTATCGTATCATATAAAATAAATACAAGCACAAAATAAATAAATACGTAAAGTAACCGGTATGAGCATGGATTTTTTCTAAGTGCGGTTTCGAATACAAACTGATGAAACCGCGGGTCACAATTTAAAGGTAGCTGCAACCACCAACAGGATCTTTAATGCTCCATTCTCTAATGTGATCTTTATTTCCGTCTTTCTTTGGTCTCCATCTTCCGCTCCATTCTTCTTACATAAATTTTATCTTCTAAAATAAATTCACCTGCCGCACACGAGGGGAGCTAATGGGAATGGGATAATGCAGAAAATAAACTAGGTCACGTTCTTCATAACGGCCTAGGACAAATTTTAAACCAACGAAAAATAAAACATTCACATCTATCTTATTGGTCGAGTCTATGATCAATCGGGGTCCATATAATCACATTATATCTATCTACACAATAACTAATCCATAGAATAACATCTTATGAAAAAGATAGAATTAAAAACTAACAACTTGCGTTTTAATTAATCGATTAACGTTTAATCTATTAAATAATTATACCTAATCAATTAACTAATTAACATTTAATTAATTAATTGATTTTAATCGAAATAAAATTAACGGTTAATTTTAAACGATTTCAATTTTAATTTTAATCAATTAGAATTATTCCAAAAATAAATCAAAATTAAAACTAAGTCTCTTTTGTTTCTTTCCTTTTGATTCCTAATAAAAAAGGATGCATTTGGTTTCCTAAACCAAAAGGCACCAACCTTGGCCCTTTCCAAAATCAAAATTTTAAAAAAAAACCCTAGGCCTAAGCCTTTTCCAAAATCAAATATTTTGAAAAAGGCATAGGCCTATTCCAAACAAAATTTGGAATGACCTAGATTATTTAAAGGCAAATCATATTTACCAAATAATTCCATGTGGCATCCCAATGATCCAATCTATTTGAACCATTAGTTAGCCACATAACATCAACTAAACAAAGAGATATTAATCACAACTTTGAACCATATTGAATCACAAAATACACAAAACAAAATTTTGGAGATCCACCAAAAAGAAGCACCAGCCGACGCCGACCGCCCCAGGGGGTAGCCGCCGCCGCCGCAATTTCCGGTGGGGTGCCGCCGTCTATCGGCCGAGCACCCCAAAAGCCGATCTCCTTCTTTTTTTCCTTTTCGTGTATCATTTTACGAATAAAAAATCGTTCATATTTTAATTACGTGATTTAGACGATAAAATTCACTACGCAAATTAACATGCTTATTGCTTAAGCTCGAAACTCGCTCTGATATCACTGTTAGGAAATCAACGTGAAAGTGCAAATTACGAAAATGCCCTTCATACCTAACGATCACGGGATAGCGTCTAGCAACACACCGTGACCCCCAATCATCGGAAGAGTCAAATGCAATGACTACTACCTTTCATATGAAACAGTTATCGTGTAAATAGAATCCTATCGCTGTAATAATATCCATATGATCGTAGTCGAGTGTCAAACATCAATGACCGTATCTTATAATCTGGATATCATGCTCTCTCGAAGTAACTAATTTACTCCCATTTTTCAAAGATTCATGAGAGTAAGACATTCCTTATAAGAAGACCCTTTCGGATATTCACCCCTACTGATAGGGTACGCGATTTCCGGATGACCAAACATGTATACTCTGCATGCTTCAGTATCACACCCAATCACTCCCGCATGATCGCCCCATGGCTAGGGGAAACCTCAATAGTGTCAAAGCATGACAATCCACACCGTGATGCCATGTAGACTCCGGTCCTAAGGATAATTACACAACCGCCACATAGTGTGACACTTAACAGTGTAAGTGTGTCAGTCTAACGTACGCATTCTCTAATACACGTCCATGTACAGTCCAAGTGTCTACACTTCGATAGACGAGATCTATCCCTGCCCTTAAAGACAAAAGACATCTAATCGTGCTAACTTGTTTGTACTATCAATGCCCTGTTTAATAGTACATCATTCTAGAGACATTTAAGTATCAAACTTATTAAAGTGATTAGAGATCTCATCCACAATAATCGCCTATCATGGTTTCTCTATCACAGTTTAATACTAAGGACGTTATCATATAACAATTCATAATTGGTTCTTTAAAAGAACAAATATATGACAACAAAAAAGCCATTTAATATGTATAAACATAAAGAAATAATAGAAATGATCCGACCCGGTCGGATCCGGTCCAACCCGATTGGGTTTAGGAAACTATTTCAACAGATAGACATGTGTAATATGATACACCATAAATATTAAATTTACTAACATTCACTTCTGGGAATGAGACCGTATAATTTTATGTCACTTAAATATTTCATTAAGTGGTCTCGTTCACTTCTGTGAATGGACTTGTGTAATTCGATACACCTTAAATATTTCATTTCGTCTCATTCACTTCTGGGAATGGATTTGTGTCAACCGACAAGTCTTATATATATAGTTAAGCCACGTTTACTACTGGAAACGGACCTACATTATTTGACGCAATATAGTTTAAACACATTCACTTCAAGGAATGTAACTGCATCATCTTTTTTAACAAAAATTAATATATTACAGTAGAATATAATATCACCGTATGATCATAATAAATTAATAGAATAAAATAAATTTTACCTCGATACTTTACCTCGGATATAGCGTAACCACAATACCGAACGGCCCGAATATCGGATATCGAATACCAAATAACAAGTATCAAACTTGATGATGATAAATTTTCATCCCACCAAAAATTTCATTCGATAATCGTTTCTCACCATCTAAACAAATTGATCCGCCGCCCTTTCTTCGTCACAATGATAATTCCTTCCGGATATATCCAACGGCACAAATTCTGCTTTGAAAGGTTAGCCACAACATATATAAACGAAAATAGATTAACAAAGATTACCTCCAAACTCAATCATATCTTCCGAGTAATTTCCAGATACTTTACTCAGTATCGGTAGAGACTCGTGCTGATAACATGTTATAAAAGAAATAGGATAAAAGAACTAAAACTAAGGAAATATATTACTTGTAGTTCAGCTCTACAAACGTAGATGAAAATATTAACTACTTGCAAAATGTAGAGACTTGTAGTCTACTTTTATTGCATGTTGAGGTTATATATATATACTAGAGTGTTTTGGGACTTGCACCGCAAGGCCCTCGCAAGGTGTGCTAAGGTAAGGGAATGTAAGTATGCAAAGAAAAGAAGTTAAATCTGAAAGCAATACCAAATCTAAGAGCTTAAAAAGGAAACATAACACTTCAGAAGAGGTTTCAAATTCACATTACATTTATTAACAGCATATTTATTAAGAAACAGTTGAACTGATAACCATGCAAGCAGTGTTATCAGATCTCCATCAAAAGCTTAAGCAAAAGAGAGTGATGGATGGGAAAGAGCAGAATAAAGATAGACATACATTGTCTTAGCAGGCAAAATGTAGTACAAACCAAAGCTTTCACGGCCGATCAATGTTAGTAATATCATCCACAGCGGAAGCGATTTAAGAATCTAGATCTATAAAATACACGTAATAAAATAACTAGATCTATATCTACAAGGGGGTTGTAGATCATACCTCTTGGATCTCAAAATCCAAGTTGAAGAACCGCAATAGGAAGAACGAACGAAGGTGTGAAGAGCACCACGATCTTCCGTACGTGTGATCCAAGCAACTCCCGGTGGAAGGAAATCCTCGTCTCGAATCCTTCCGATATGCTACCCGGAAAAATCTCCAAGATTTTTCCTCAACCCTCTTGGCCGAAAAAATATTTCTTCTTCCTCTCTAAGAGGAGAAGTCGAAATTATGATGTGTTAAAAAGGCTTGGGAGAACTCTCTTTATATAGGAGAGTAAAACTTAGCCTCCAAGGATTTGATAATTAATAAAAAATCAATTATAATAATCCTATTAAATAAAAGATAATCCCATAACATTCTAGAACAAATCTAGAATAATATTTATCTTTATTTCTTTCCATAAATATTTATCCAATAAATATTTTATACACATGTCTTATTAATACACAAGAAAACAATTTCTTGTTCCATAAAAATAGACATGGGGCGAAAATTTTACATATTGACCTAGTCAATATTAATTTTGCCATAACACAATAATTGGGCCAAGATTATGGAAAATGTCTTTTCCACATATTTAATTATTTAGCCCAACTAATTTAATAGTCCACTAAACAATTAATTCACATATCGTTTTAATAAAGTCCAACAAGAACTAAATTAATATTATTAGGATTCGACGTCCGAGAATAGCTATGCTATATTAGGAGGCACGTCGGGACCATGGACTAATAATCGGAGGCTCCGATAAATCAAATAAATAATTATCTTGCGAAATGTAAATAATTATATTCGATAAATCAATCACAGAATATGCCACCATAATCCCGTGATCGCACTCCTCCGATTACATGAGATTATATTTATCTCTTCACGAGAATAATAATAAGCGTCCATTGATATAATCATTACATATGGATTAATCCTCTGCATCGCTTCATTCTAAATCGGAAGTTACCGTTAACCCTTTTTTAGAACCTCTTATCCTTATTTACCATTAACGCCTACTAGTGATCAATTAATTCATACAACTCACCGGTAGCTAATCGATTGTAATATGAACTCCATGGATCGATCGCTTTCTAGGATTAACAAATAAGGGAATCGTCTATCTACTTCCATAAATGGAAGGAATGGATTTCGTATCTGTGATAACACGTACTACTCACTCAATCCAAAGACAATGCCAAGATGGGGTAATTCGGACCACGAGACTCGGTGTAATCCTTAACCGTCAAGTCAAACTTCATACCGATTCAAGCGGTTGGTCGTGATCACCTCGGGATTAAGATATATCCATAAATATGATCATCCATTGATTCGATAAGAATTCTCGATCACGGAATTATATCGTGAACTCTAATCAAATCGGTCCAAATTTACATATGATATATCTATCATATATAAATGCCCCACTAGGTTCTCTTAACCGAAAGTCCGGATAAGACAATCACACCTATTGTGTTCTCAAGCATTAATAGCACGTTAAAGGAGAGACCCGATACTCTCGATTAACTTCACTACGGGCTAATTGTATTTTAAGTACATCTTCACTAACTCAATCCTCCCGTGTATATCCCATACACCGAAGTTAAGTGATTACATAAACGATATACTCAGGGTTTTCTGTAGTGTAAATACTATTGTCACATCGGTGATTATGAGAATAATAAATATGAATAATAATATCATTTCATTTATTAAATAAAATAATTACAAAATTGTCTTTCGGGCATCACACCTAACAATCAACAGTAACTATGGAAGTGCTTAAACATTACTTTCTTCTCCTTTGTTTTTCTTCTTTGGTGTTTACTGCAAGTGGCGGGCTGTCTGTTAGTTAGTGTTCCAAGGCAAGATCTGCAAATCTTCAGCAGTTTTGGTGCCAAAGTTAATGCTTCTTTTAGCATTGGGTGAAGCAGAACTGCTGGATGGTGCTTGGGCACTTTGTTGGCTGGCTTATTGAAGGATTTTTCTGGTTGTTGGTGTAAAAAATTCAGTCTGGGAGTCAGTTTCTTTGTTTGAAGTAGGTGATAGGAGGTCAGTTTCAGCAGGTAGAGCAGAATCAGCTTGTGAATAAAGGTTGATAGCTTCAGGTGGCACCAATGTTTTGTCTTGACGAATCGCTTCTAGTTCATTAACTGTATATGTCTTTAGTATGACATATCTTCGTAGCAGTGTAGAATCAATTTTTTTTGTCATAGTACTTGATGAAGCACACAACTTCTGTGTTATCCATTGCAATAGAAAGATCATTAACAACTGATTGACCCTGTGAAGAAGATGGAATTGTAACAGTTAATATATATGTAAGCGAATTTAACCGCACAAATTTGAGCATACACATGTGTGTCATGAAGTTGACTGAAAATGGAGTGTAGGCTTAGCAAAAGGAAGCATGTAAGTAAGCAGTGCAGGTATTATGTATAAATTGTATATGAGATTGTTAAATTTTTTGGAGTAAAGGATAAAGAATTTCGTCTGAATTGTATGTGAACAACGCAAGCCGAAGTAACTTTGAAGTGAGTACCTCTTCTTCTCTCTTCATTATTTCAGTTGCAGTGAATGGAACAAGTTTTTCAGCATCTGGGGACCTAATTGTACTTCTCATGCCTGTGTTTTCATCGTTCAATGTAACAGGAAGCTTGATTCTGTCAAGGTGAGCAGAAATGTAAGGCAAACACATAAAAGTGGTGGCGGTAAAACTGAGAATATATTTAGTAGGAGAAGTATAGGTAGAATTACTTTATATCCATTGGTGATAGAACCTCACATCCGAGCATGTAGTACAAAGGATTACGTGTGACGCTTTAGCGAAGGGTGCCTTTAATCCAACATGTTTTTACCTGCAGATTAAGTAACAGTGAGCAGGTTTTTTTTAAATAAACAACAACTAAGTGATAGTGGTGTAGTGACCAACATTGTCGAAAGCTGACATTGCAGTTGTCAAATCCAAGACACTCTATGGTTCGGGTGGGACAAAGAAGCGTCTGGTATCCTCGTAGGTCTTATCTTTCAGCCAATCAGAAACTTTTTCCTTGTTTTCAGCATACCTTTTAAATGTAAATAAGAAATAGTATAGGTAAGCATTGTATTTTAGCCCATATGATAAATTTTAAAGAGAAGCTCGTTACCATTTGTTTAGGACATCATTTTCTGGCAGTGGTGGGTTCTCAATTATGTAAGTGTTGTCTCTTGTGCCCAGGGAGAGACCTGTAAGTAGATCAGCCTGAGAGGTTGGAACAATGAGAGAAGAATGGAGATGTAGCTAAAATTCCAAAGCCAACATACCATGAAATGTCTTGACTTGAAGATTTGATGCAATTATAGTTACTGGCCCTTTGTGGAAGTTGTTAACGTTTGGATCATAAGGAGCCAACAAGTCTTTCCAAAAGCGAATGACAATTGGGATTTCTTTGTTACAGGCAAGAGGTTTGTAAATTATTCTGTGCACGAAACGAAAGAGGAACCAAATAATATAGAAAGAAGCATACTCTTCATTAACCAGAACATAATCCTTAGCACATCTTGTATTTGAAATGTCGAGTATTGGAAACTGGTGGACAATTAAGCCTTTGATGACTGTGAAGGTATACATTTTAAGATTTTGTTAGTAAACAAAAGTGAAGGCATTGTTTATAGCTGAAAGAAATGTTGTCAAGACACAGTGTAAATATAGTTGTTTTACAAGTACATCATAACGTATAAGTATATGGTTGGAAGAGAGATAAATTTTATGTTTACCTATATTTGCATCAGTTTCTACAAACTTGTGTAGATCAGCAAACTTGCAGGCTTCAAAGCTGCACGGTAGAGGGTACAGCTTCGTGTCAGCAATTGGTTCCACAGGTATCTTTGTGGTTTTAATCCATGAGTATTTATACCCTTCCAGCTGATACCTTTTTTGGAGGTATGGTGACAGTTGCGTTGGAGATTTGATATCTTTGGAACGGATGCAAAGAGCGTTCAAAGAAGTCAATGTCGTTATCAAACATCACAGCTTTGATTTTTGTTCCCTGCTTTTACGAAGAATAAGAACGTAAGCTATTATGTACAAGATTTGTTTTGTTGAACAAGACTGAAAGTAATCATAAATATGTATAACCTTCATATCAGTAAGTATATAGTGCATGTATCGCTTTTGGAAAGGGTAGGTAGTCAAGGTCTTATATCCAACAGGATGTCTTTCGATATCTTGGACTATGCAAGTCCATCCTTTTTGTCCAGGCTTTATCTCGTGAGCATCAAGCATCTGTCTTGGCATGTTGCTATGGAAACAAAATAAAATTTTTAGCAAGTGAATCATGATAAGCATCTTGGTAAGCATGTTTATCCAACAACATTTGCGTGTTTAGATACAACAGTACTTATGCATAGTAATTTTGAGGTAACTATAATATCAAGCGTTTGTGTTGAGTGGAAAAGAAAGTAGTAGCAATGTGACTGTCAATCAAAGAAGCTGTAATACAGGAATAGCAAAAGCATCAAAATGCGCAAATTTTATGCTAGGTAAAAGCAGTACCTAAAGTGATGTAATTCATGTTTTGTCGTTTGGCTCAAAGGCTGGATAATCATGTATGTGTAAGAATCTGTTTGTAGATGACATTTTTGGTTTGTTCTGGTCTAAGAGAAGCATAAAATGGAGGCTTTATTACAACCTGTACACAAGCTGAAGTCCTCGCTCTTGATAAAGCCACATATAGTTGTCCGTGTGCAAATACAGGTTCTTTTAAATAAATGCCTACGTAGTCTATGTTTGTCCTTGAGCTTTGTTGATAGTCATCGCAAAGCTAAGTCGAACTAGAAACAGCGTACGCTTGTACTGTACAGGGTAGTGATCATCTTTTGGAGGCTGTAAGGGTATTCTATTAATGAAGACATGCTTTCCAGAAAAATCACCAAAGACAATTTCAGCATGTATAACGATTCTTTGTAACGCTCTGCAAACTAAACGTGTTCCATTGCATAATCCCTCTGATGGATCTAGGTTCATAAGAAGTATGATGGGCGCATTAACTTTCAGTATTAAATGATGAGGAGGTAAACCATTTGGAGTTATGCTATTAATTATGTCTACATATTGGCCTTGGTCATTAGAGTTAATTGTTTCGTCAAAGCTGAAATAATCAATTGCGTCTCCTAGAAACCTTTGTATCATTATCTGGTTTATATCATCAACAAATGAATTTTTTGTTGTTAGTATTGCTCTATTCATAAATTGAGGCGTGTCATCCAATGAATTGTTAGTAAGAGGATAAACTTTATTAATTAGTTCACTAAGTGCTGCATCATCGGTTGGCATGTTTAAGAGTATTGATTTAGGCAGTTTTACATCTTTCAATGTTTTTGTTTTGAAGGCTTCCATTTCCAATGTTCAGCAAGAATTCTGTGTATGTAAGATCATTCAAAGATCTCATGTTTTCTGATAGTCTAATCTTTTCTAGTTTTGGCCAAATCTCAGAACTAATTATTGTAGCGTGTATAATTTGACTCGCACTACCTTGCTTGACCACAGGCAAAGTCTGCCTAAAATCACCGCCTAAAACTACAATTTTACCCCCAAAAAGTTGATTTGACTCCATTAAATCTTGAAGCAACATATCTAATGCTTCAATTGCATTTCTCTTCACCATTGGTGCCTTATCCCAAATTATCAGTCTGCATTCCTTTATCAGCATAGCTAGACCGCTTTGTTTAGACACCCTACATGTGGAACCTTCGCTTTCATCAATCGGTATCTTAAATCTTGAATGTGCAGTTCTACATCCTGGAAGAATATATGCAATTCCAGATGTAGCAGTAGCTAGTGCTATGTAGCCTTTAGAATGAAGTTTTGCAAGCAGTGATCTATAAAGGTAGGTTTTACCCGTTCCACCGGGCCCGTCTATGAAGAAAGCTCATTTCTTGTTCTCATAGATTCTGTTTATAATTGTAGTATAAGCATGTCTTTACTTCTTATTTAAATTGTTAATTGATTCTAGGTCAGTCAACGAAACTTCTATACTTTGCTCGGATTGAAGTTCGTTAGTCAAATCTCCCAAGGATGCATGGTTAAATTCTTTGTCTAGAATGCCAAATGTATTTATATGTCTTCCCATAGATTGTAGAACACCATTAATTTGTTGAAGTACTTTTGTTTGAATTTCTTGTTTGCACATCAATTGGTTTCTTCTGTAATCCTCCGACAGTTGGTCTTCAAACATGGGCCAAAGTTTTTTAGGATCATTTGGGCATGAGTAAACAAGTATGTTAGCAAATAGCCGTCTAAGCTCGTATGGCATGTTAAACAATGAGGCTTCTTGTAAGCAAAGTTCTTGGCTATTATCGTCTTGTAAAAGTCCACGGTTTAAAGCAGCCTCTCTAAAGGTGGCAGCCTTGACACCATTGTTAATTTTAAATCCTCATAAGACAACGGGCATTTTACGTTACTTAGAAGTATTCTCATGTAGTAACATTCTCCCTATGAAGGATGAGCATTCACTATTCGGCCTACAGAATCACCACGCTCTCTAAGTTTCTAGCGCCTATCGTTTGCAACCCAGACAAAATGGTTTGGAAATTCTAAGTATGTACAGTTTAATCTTTTAGCATCAACAGATATTATGTTCATGTAAAAGTATTCAGTAAGCATAGTTTTCCTTTGGACTGGATTGTTTAAAACATTTGTTAATTTTTCCTTTTTTTAAACATAATTGGTTGGTAGTTTTCCAAATGAAGGGGCAGCCTAATAATTGCAGGCCTCATATCACCCATAGGGAACCTAAAAATCCTCCACAATGCCTCTGGAGCAGATACCCACCTGCCGGAAACAAATCTTTCAATTTCATCTATTGTTTCAGACGTGCAGTCCCCAGCAACCCTGTACAAGATCTTGTCGTTACCTTTACAAATATATTTGTAAATGTATTTAACTGCTTTTACGGTGGAGCAGATCTCAAGGTTAATGTGGCAGTCAAGTTTAGCAACCAAATAGGGAGGGTGAGAAACAACCCATCGGTTATCAAGGTAAACACCCCTAAATTTTACTTTCCTTCCGTTGTTACGGCGTCTATATTTAGGGTAAGCATCATTACAATCTGTTGTTTCCTGACAGAAATCTTTTGGGAAGGAACTTCTGCAACCACCATTATTATCTTGCATACATACATAGAAGGGTTAAGAACTCCACATGGTCCATGCATCATATGACGCACCACTAAGTCATATAGGTAAGGCTGTAAGGTTTTGTCAGGCAACTCCGCAGAGACAAGCTTATCATACACTTCTGGCCTAAACAGTTTAGCATGAGGTTTTAGAATGATTAAAAAGTGTGCATGAGGAAGACCTCTTTTTTGGTACTGAATGGCATAAGTATAAGCTGCCACCTCTCCAAATACGTGTTTATTTAAGATTTCATCTTTTAATTCTTCTAGTTTTGCATGAAAGACCCGAACAATTAAATCAGGCCTATTTTGTGCTTCCTCTGAAGGCAGCAAGTGTGTTTTTATTTCTTGCCAGTTAGGGTTGGAAGTCATTGTTAAGAATAAGTCTGGTTTCCCATGTTTTCGTACCAATGCCATGGCATCTATATACTTCCGCCTCATGTTCCTAGGCCCGTTTGTAAACCCTGCAGGAAAAATAATGCGCTGCCCTATTTTGCTCGAGTCTGTCTCCCCCGATGCAATTGCATCAGCAACTCCTTGCAAATATTCTTGCCTAATCTCGTTTTGTTGAGATCGGTAATAATCTAATCTTTGAGTTTCTAGTTTCACATACATGTCTCATCGCAAATTGTTGGAATAAACGGCCAAAGTTCAACAAGTAAGATTCATCGCCTCTAATTTGGAATTTGTAAGAGTAATATTCCCGGATAGAAACATAGGTTTTGATCTGTACACTCGGTCAAAGCTGTGAATAAATGATAAGAAGTTAGTCTAATTAACCTTTTGTTCTATACAAAACAGAACAAATCATAGGTTTATCAAACTACCTTCTTCTTCATTTCTAAGTAGTTGTTCTTCTGGTTCGACTATCAATGGATTTAGTTGAGTATGGCTACATTTTTGTTTTTTCTTTTTATTCAGGAACCTAACACCGTTTCTTGCAATTCCTTGGTGCCAACCTATTTCCCCATAAGGAAACATCAAAGGGTATTGCAAAGGGTCATAGCATCCATAATAATAATTAATGGATTTTGAATGGCCTCCTTCTATGTAAACTCTTATGTTTCTTTTTGAGAAAGTTTTCTGTTATCGGCTTCATTTAAAATCATACTAACTTGTTCAAACAGTTGGTTTGTTGTAGACTTTTTGATTAAGAACAGGATTGGTTTGTAAGAACATATATTTATCTTCTATGTCAGGTATGTTTATAAGGGCTCGAAAAAACCTCGCATACGGGTTTTCTTCAACTACGCTAAGCAAAGTCTGCAGTACAGGCTCCGCCAATCTAGAACACACATCCAACCTAGCAGCTACTTCATAGTCGGTGTCGTAGAAGTATAACTGCAGATCTTGGTGGGGACCATTAGTAGGCGACAAGTCATTTAAGAAATGATACACTGTCCCTCACTGAAGGAGTAAATACCCTTGTTTCTTCGTGACAGTTCTTTGTCATATCTTACACCTAGTGATGCAAAAGCTAGGTGATTGTTGCAAGTTCGTATTGAACACCTGAACATTTTAGCATCTTTTGTATTAGATGTAAGCGGGCTTTTCATTACATCAGGTATGTTAGTAGAAGCTAGGGTGACATCTCCATTGGAGCAACACATGTTAGGCGTCTCGTGTTTAAATTTCTTGGCTCCGCAATAAGAACAATTTTTTTGTTTCTTTAGTTCTATAGGTGAGGTAGCAATGTTATCTAGCAACACTCTACCTTTCTGTTTTTTGGTTGGGGAATAATTTTTTGAACTGGCCTTTTATATTTACATGTTTTTTGTTTCCATCGTGAAATGGCTCTTGTCTATAGGCATGTTTGTCTGTAACTTTTAGTGGAAGTGAGGGAGTTTTATATGCTTCATCCATGCATATGTCAGCTAGTCCAGCTACACAGGGTGGGGGGGAGAGCTGTATGAGTTTTCGTTTTTTCGTTGCTAAAGGTATGTTCAACAACTGGCTCAACATTCATGTTAACGAAAGGCAACATAACATCTTGATTATCACAACACTTGTTTGGTGTGTTATGCTTATTTTTCTTAGGTGGCGGAGCACCTATTTTGTTTTTTAGTTCAACAAACGAAGCAGCAATATTGGCTGTCAATTCACTGCTTTCATCTGTTGTTGGAGGCTGAACGAATCTTTTAGATGCTTTTTTATGTGTATATTTTTTTTGTTTCCATCGTAAAATGGCTGCCTGCCTATACCTATTATTCTTACTAATCAGTGACGGAAACGACAGCGCTTGAATTGGATTTTGCAAGGATAGACCCGTCTCTCCATCAGCACCAAAAGGAGAAGGATGAAGTACTTGGTTTTACCCTTGGTGCTGAAATGCATGTTTTTCTGGCTGTTTAATAGGCAAAATGTCATGCACATGGTTGGCAGCGAAGTAGCCAGGTCTAGGCTTTACAGTCCCTTTAATACGCATAACACTGTAAAAAAAGGCTTTAGTATCTACGATGCTTATCTTTCCTACACACTTGAAAACAAATAGAAAGTGAATTACTTTCCCACCACTGACAACAGAAAAGCACATAAAAGAGCACAATAAGCTCGGAAGCATCATGGAGCAGAACATAACAGCAAGCAAATCCGAAACAGTTATGAAGGGCAGTCTGTAAACGAAGTAAAAAAGCAAGGACGTACCTGAGCGAGCAAGCAAGCTTTCGTGTGGTTTGGTGTTGTATAGAAACCTGCACGACAGATACAAGTAAAATCTCTCAGTTGACCAAAAAGTTAAGGACAAGCATTTTGTGTATACAATATTGCAGGCAAACAAACGTACGTAAGCCCGGAGAAAGGCACAACATTAAAGCAGCTCTTAGCTAAAATATGAATTCCTAAAGTATGAGCAAAGAAAGAACCAAGAAATAAGTCAATGTAATGTGAATATCAGGACTATGCAAAGCAACACGCAGGCAAGTGACTGGTTCATAAAGTGCGGGAAGGTTAATTTTTCTGACCAAAAATCAAAGGAAAATGGCAGAGGTTCTATCTGTAAAAGCTATCAGAAAGTGCATTGCTACAACAGCTTAAAGGTAAAAGGAAAGAGATAAAAGGAAGCATACATTATAAACAAGCACGAAGCAGAACATAATACCAGTAAAAGCGAGCCAATAATAATGAGTAGAAGACTTTGCAACAAACAGAAAAAAGTACGTACCTAAAGCCTAAAGGTAGGCAACCAAGCTTTCCCAGGCTTTGTCTTTTGTGGACCCTACAGTAAAAAGCACAACAAAGAGTTGCTTTAGGTAAAGAAGAAGCCTAGCAAAAGCAGTTGAACCTAACCACAAGCAACTGAACAAAAGAATAAGTAATTGAGCCCCAGAAGAAGCTTTTTCTTTTTCCCTTCAACACTGTAGTTGCACACATCTTTAAACATCATCAACCATCCAAGGGTAACCAAACAAATACTCTAGAACATGCAACAGGGAGGAAAAAAAAGCACAACTTTTTGTTCAAACCCAAAAGGAAGAGGGCAGGATTTTATCCCTAAAAGAGAAACATGGTTTGAATGTCTGCAGAAAACTCCTTGTAGTAAAATCATTCAACAAGTATGGGAAAAAATATTGCATAGTAACACATTGATCCACTGTAAAGCAGCTAACATTTTGTAGACATCAACCATAGCCTTCACACATCGTTTATGTTATCTGCCTAACCAAAAAGGTTATGAATGTGCTAACAGCCAGTTTAATAGCACACTACATTTATGCTATTAATCTAGGGGAAATTTAAAAAATCCACAAGCACACATGTAGTTGAGGGAAAATCTGAATCCTTTAATTTATAACCCAACACCACAAGCAAAAAGTAAGAAAGAAAAAGCCTTTGGTGCCACCCAACCAAACGTTTAAAGGCAGAACAAAAAACCCTATATTCAGCCATTAATGTTAGTTAAATAAAGCAAGCATCTACAGAAAGAAAACACTGAAGAACCCATTTATTTAGTATTTCCCGGGAACGTGAATCTTTCAGTCTATGACCTCACGCCACAAATTAAAACCAGGAAAGAATAATCCTTTGAAGCAACCCAACCGAAGGGCTGAACCCAGAAATGCAAAAAGGCTATATTGAGAAATTAATGCAGAGTAAAAAAACGAAAACATGTACAGAGAACTAACACTGAAGAAGCAAACCCTTTTCTACCTCTTAAAATTTTGCAGAGAGAATACCGAGTGCATGAATGAGAACAGGGCATGAAGAGAACATAAGGAAGCTTATGGTTAGAGAAGAGTGTAGAGAGGTTGGCAACGATGATGAGATTTACAGCTAGCAGAGTAGACTTACCAACCCAAATCAACCACTCCGTTGAACATTTGCATACTTCCGTCTCGCACCTGACAAATTTGGATATCAAAGGTGAATCCTTTGATTTTCCTCTGACACAGAAGTTGAAAATTCACCACTTCAGCCTTCTCACCAAACGAACCTGAAGCACCGGTGCCCATTGTACGGCCGGCAACCATTCCAGAAGAAACCATGGGCATAGCCGATTTCTCCAGCGTTATGCCCTAGTACATATGAGAGATATATGTTTAGTCTTTATTTGCACCCAAAACATCCGGCCCAGTAACACGAAAGACCAATAGGCTATGGGCTGGACAAAAAAAAGCCCAAACATTTTATTAGCACTGAACAACGCATTTTTTGTTTGTGATGCGAAGCATTATATATTATGCTAAAGGAAATGACTGACAACACGTGGAAGGGAAGGGGTAAAAACCCTTCCTTTCTCTAATATAGGAAGATACACTCAAGATAACCGCCCCAGTTTACTAATTATTACATTACATGTGATATCCACCACACTACCTCAAGCCATCACATGATGGCACGCGTAATTTATCTGGATAATATTTAACGCGGTACTGTTTAATAAATGCACGACATATTACATGTGGCTTTATAATGTAAATACATCCGCCGATTACACCATATATTTACGTCGAGATTTATTCCTTTTGTCGTGCTTGCTTTGAGACTTAGCTATTAAGTAAACTAGCTGCAAGCTAGTATTTTACACGGATGAGATAGATATTATATCTAATATCCACACATTACGTGTTATATTTATAACATAAGTTATAACACGTAATATTTATAACAAAATGCTATTATCTTGTTGGAGTATTTGTTGAAATTTACGGTGGTGTGAAGGATATGTATATGCATATTGTATTTCACGGTAAAGTGTGTAAAATAACCATACACGTTAAATTGATACTACACAATATTGTTGTAATTTGACGGTGTTACTCTTGGAAAACGTAGGGTTCTTGATATTTGAAGTTCATTACCTAGTTGTGATGATTGAGTGTTTTTCAGCTAAGGTTCTTTTGTTACACGATGAGGCCCGAGGGACTAGAAAAGAAAAAACTAAAAGTCCTAGTCTTTAGAAAGAAATAAACTTTTGACATCTTCCCTCGTAGCGGAGTTAACCATTGATTCAAGGGTTCAACAAGCTCCTTATCCCAAAGGTGAGAGCGTCTGGTCAAATTTGGCATGACAATCTGTTAGGAAATCAATCGAGTAGCGCAGCGGAATTTCAAAATTTGATTTCCCAATACAGGATCGACTTTGTTTAAACAATAAACATATAAGAGAGGGGACAATACTACTACCTTGGTTGATCTAAAAGATCGACGCTTTGACCGTCCGGTAGGAGTAGATGTGCGCGAGCCGTCCATGTGTCCAGCCTCTACCAGTAATCTACACGAGCACCTCGCCGGAATCCCGCCAAGGATTGCTACTAGAAAAACTCAACTACTAGGTCTACATTTTCTCTCTCTATAATCTCTCTTTAAAAAGCTCTCTTATTTTTCACACGAACAATTAGCTCTTGGAATTATAGTGCACAAAAAGAGCTAGCCAAGCCTCCTTAAATAAGGATAAGTGGCGCCCAATTATCTCTCAACTGATTAGGATTAGCTTTAGTAGATTGATGAGAGAAAAATATTTTCCTAATAAAATAAGGAAAATCTCTTTAATTGATTTATCTCTTTTATTTAATATCTTATATTAAATATTTCCAAGATATTTGTTAATATCTAATATTGACTATCTTTATCTTATTACCATAAATCTATTTTCGAAAATCAATTAATAGCTAATATCAATATTATGGTAATCTTATTAATAAATTGCACAATCCAATTGTATCTTGCACACTCATGATCTGCGCCCCATATAGCCATTAAATGGCTTCCGGAACATTCTTTAATTAATATAATGCTATGATTAATTAATTTGCAAAATACATGTGTATCAATATACACATATGAATTTCGACTTATATGTATACATATTTAATTAATCAACATAATTAATATCTTGTATTATATTTATTCATAATAAATAAATACCACCATATTAATTTACCACTATAACATTTATAGTATGAGATAAATTCTTTCCTTATTTGGTTATCTACTATAACCACATTTTAATCCAACTTGATGTTCATATGTGTGTGACCCGATAGGCTTCTGAATATGTTGGCCGTAGACATAAGATGCAATTACGAAAATGCCTTTCACCTCTAACGATCATGGATAGCGTCTAGCAACACGTCCATGACCCCCAATCATCGGAAGAGTCAATACGTAATGACTACTACCTTTCATGTGCTCGGTTAGCGTGTAAATAGAATCCTATCGCTGTAATAATATCTATACGGTCGTACATCGAGTGTCAAACATTAACGACCGTATCTTATAATCTGGATATCATGCTCTCTCGAAGTAAATCATTTACTTCCACTTTGCAAAGATTCACGAGAGTATACATTCCTTATAAGAAGGCCTTTTCGGATATTCACCCCTACTGATAGGGTAATCGATTCCCAGACGACCAAACATGTATACTCCACATGCTTCAGTATCATACCCAATCACTACTGCATAATCGCCCCATGGCTAAGGGAAACCTCAATAGTGTCAAAGCATGACAATCCAAACCGTGATGCCATGTAGACTCCGGTCCTAAGGATAATTACACAATGGTCACATAGTGTGACACTTAACACTTGTAAGTGGGTCGATCCTAACGTCACGCATTCTTTAATACACGTCCACGTGCGGGTCAAGTGTCTACACTTCGATGAGCGAGATCTCCACCTCGCCCAAAGACAAAAGACATCTAATACGTGCTACTTTGTTTGTCTATCAATGCACCTTTGTTTAATAGTACATCAACCTAGATAAATTTAAGTATCAAACTTATTAAAGTGATTAGAGATCTCATCAACCATAATCGTCTATCATGGTTTCTCTATCACAGTTTAATACTAATGACGTTATCATATAACAATTCATAATTGGTTCTTTAATAGAACAAATATATGACAACATAAAAGCCATTTATTATATATGTATAATCATAAAGAAATAGTAGAAATGATCCGACCCGGTCGGATCCGGTCCAACCCGATTGGTTTAGGACACTATTTCAACACAATCAACAACCATATTAGCTTCCCTAAGCTTGTGAACAGCCAAAACATTCCAATCCGTGCTCATCATCTCACATCAATCAATTACAATAGCAACAACTTCATCGTCCAAACTTTTTGTTGTTGATCGAACAAAAAACCACAATAGTAAGTTCCTCCCGTATAGCAATGAAGTTCATGTTAGGAACATTTTATAGTTTTGATGATAACATTCTAGCTGTTATAGTAAGTCTGAAATAAGTTAGAATTGATTTTATAGGCTTTACTTAGAAGTCTGACATTTGTATAAGTTCAGTCAGACAAGCATTGTCTTGATGCAGTAGGCCACCTCGAAAAAGATAGAAGACCAGCAGAGTGAAGATAGCCAAGGCACCAGCATAGTGAAGTGAAGACCTATGGACTGACTTACAACCAAGGAAGTCTGTGGTGACCTTGAGTAAGTCTAAGATATATTTCAAGTGATGAACTCAATTTTCTTTAATATGGTGTACACCGATCTCACACAAAACTAAGGAAGTGAAGTAAATGTCTATCGGCTAATAAACAACAGCAGAAAACAACAGCCAAGTAAAAGTAGTCACTTGACCAATGAAGTAACTGAGGAAGCAGTCAAATGAAGTTGCTACTTAGACAATAAAGTGAAACAGAGGCAACTAAGTCAAGTAAGTTGTCCACACTTAATCAGAAAACAGGGAAAATATGGAAGATCAAAGCATTTAATGCAGAATCAATCAATGACGGATTTTATGATGAACGTTTGATTAAAACCCGGATCACTGAAATCAAGAAGGATTGAATCAAGACAAGATCAAGGATTATTCTGAGCATTAAATAGCCAAAGGACGGAATTTCAAAATCAAAAGATTTACGGCTATAAATAGAAGGCACTGACAGAAAAAAAAAAAAAAAAAAAAAAAAAAAAAAAAAAAAAACCAAGTTATTCAGAATTTCTAAGGACCAAAACTCTGTCAAATTAACAAGCCATATTTCTGATCTTCAAAGCAATATCTAGAAAAGGTTGATCTCAGAAAAACACAACATAACAGTGATATCAAGTATGAGACTAATCAACTTTGTGAATTCCTAAATTCACGTCAATATTAAGTATCTACCTCTAGCAACCAAATCAGAGGAATTTGAGAAGGAGTTGTGATCATTGTGATAAGCTGCTGAAAGATTTGTTCTCAAAGAGCAGTGGGAAGGAAACTGAGTCACTGAAGCTTTTGTAGCAAGAGAGTGATAGTCTGTAGATTGTGAAACTTGTGTAGCCAAGGACAATCATACTATTGTATTGGTGAAAAAAATAGTGAATTCCTCCAATCATCACTAGAAAAGAGCAGATTAAGGGATTACACCACCCTGAACCACTATAAGTTTTTGTGTTCATTTACTTTCAGCATTTTACTTTCACTATTTACATTATGCAATTTACATATTTGTGTGTGATTGTTTAATTACTTTGAAACACCTTTTGGAAGGGTTTTTATCCGATGCTCAAGAAAAGTTTTTAAACTCCCAGTATAGTCATTCACCCCCTGATTATATTCTCACTCTTATCTAGGATCAAACAGTTCATTTTTGTGAAACCAGTAAACCCACGAATCCAATAATCATCCGAATCGCGAAAGACAGCTCCCATAGCAATTTGTTCATCCCATGTTGATCATCGTTCAAACAACTAGCATTTGTATTCACTTAATCCAACAATTCTCCACTGTTATTCAAACCATCCATCGCGTTTTCTTGAAAAATACAGTAATGGAACTTCTAGCATAAACAAAAGCTACATCATGAAGCAATAATATAGATATTATAATTGTTTAAAACACTTATTTTATTATTAGTATCATTATAAAATTATTTTTGAAATACTTATGAACATACAACATGGTACTAAACATGTATTTTAATAATATAAAAAAATCAGCTAAAAATCCGACCACGCACTCACACCATTTTGACTGAGATTTCTCTCTCTTTGAGTCGTTTCTGCTCAACTTCTTTCACCATTTCAGAGAGAAACTCCTTTTTTTTTCATTTCCCCTTGATTTCTGTTCAAAGTTTTAATTTTGATTTATTCTCTGCTGGATTCTTCATCATCAGCTGGGGATAAGCAGCGAATTTGTGGTTTGATGAAGAATTTCAAGGTTTGGGTGCTGAATTGGAAACCCTAAGGTCTTGGGGTGAGAAGGATTTTGAGAAATGGAGTTTGTTGGGAGGAGAGTGAGAAAGGAGTTTGAAGGAAATGGAATGTGTATCGGGACGGTGAGATCATACAAGGAAGAAAGAGGGGTTTTTGAGATCGCGTACGAGGACGGGAATTCCGAGGAGCTGGAATTGTCGGGTGTCATGTCATTCGTTGTTGATTCTGTTGAGCTAGCTAATGATGGAAATTCAGCTAAGAAGCAACGGTCTCTGGACGCCGACTCTTCTGGTTCAGGTAATCTTGGCAGTAGTGAATTTGATTTAAATGAAGCTGGAGGGTTGGATTTAAATTTGAATGAGAATTACAATGTGAGTCTGAGTGAAGAAAATGATGTGAAGTGTAGGGAAAATGAGGTGCAGGATTTAAATAACGGGATAGTAAATGATGACAACGGAATTGATTGCTCTGGTACAGAGAATGAAGGGGTAAAGGGTAGAGGGGACTTCATTGACTTAAATTTGGATGTGACTGAGGCTGAGAATTTGGATCAAAGGCTTGAAATTGATAGAAGAAACCATTCTTTTGACCTCAATTTGGGTTTTGAGGAGGAAAATAAGCCGTGTATGAGTGGCAACGGAGAGGGGCTATGTGCGGGAAGCTCTTTTAAAGGTGGTGAAACGGATGTGGAGCCTGTGGAGAAGGACGAGGAGGAAGCTAACGTGAGTAATGTTTCAAATGATGTTGTGGAGGGAGTTCAATCAGAAGAAAATTTGTGCGGCGTGGTGGTGAGAGATGAAATGAATGATGATAATCATTGTGTAATTGGGTTGTGGGCTTCTTCAAGTGATAATGCTGTCTCGATTGAACTTGTTCCAGGTAGCACAAGTATTTCAGGTAGTGCGTTAGAAAGTAGACTTGATCTAGATAGCATGTGTGTTTCAGGTAGTGAGGCACAAGGGACACTTGATCCAGATAGCACAAGTGTTGCAGGTACTGCAACAAAAGTGAGGCGTGGACGGAAGAGGAAAGTGGTTATAGACAGTGCAAGTAATGCTGACATATGTGTTTCAGGTAGTACCGAACAAAGGACACCCGATCCCGATAACACAAGTGTCTCAGAAACTGCACCAAAAGGGAGGCGGGGCCGGAAGAGGAAAGTGGTTATAGACAGTGCAAGTAATGCTGATATGAATTGCACAAGTGTTTCAGGTAGTGCTGCAAAGGGACTTGATGCGGGTAGCACAAGTGTTTCAGATAGTGCACCAACTGGAAGACTTGATCTTGGTGGCACTAGCGTTTCAGGTAGTACCCCAGCGGGGCAGCTTGATCCAAACAGCACAAGTGTCTCAGACAGTACACCAGGAGGGAATCGTGGTCGAAAGAGGAAAGCCGTTATGGATAGCGCCGGTAAACCTGGTATAGGGACGGTCTTAAGGAGAAGCGCCACGTGAGAGCAAGCATATCTGCTATTTCGGATCAGGATAATGGGGTTAGTGTAGCGGTGTTTTCAGAATCTGAAAATAATTTATTAGCCTCACCAGTCACTACGGCAGTTTCTGAACTAGACACGATGGAAGTGGAGGATGATGAAGGATCGGAAGAGGACAGCATTGTGCTTCCACCAAAAGTGGAGTTACCGTCTTCGTCTGAGAATTTGGATTTACAGGGGATGCCTACTCTTGATGTATTTTCTGTTTATTCATTTCTGAGGTCATTTAGTACTCTGTTATTCTTAAGCCCGTTTGAGTTGGAGGATTTTGTAGCATCAGTGAAGTCTAATGAGCCAAGTGTCTTAATTGATTCTATTCATGTCTCTCTTTTACAAACCTTGTGGAAGCATCTGGAGTCACTTTCTGATGACTCTTCCCAATCCGCTTCGCTATGTCTCAGGTTGTTTGCTTGTCTTTAAAATTAAATAATAAACTGTTTTATTCACTTCTCACATTTGTGTTGGCTGAGTAGCTTTTTTTTTATTATTATTTTGTTTTGTTTTGTATTGTAGGTCTCTTGATTGGGGTTTGCTGGACTTGACTACATGGCCAGTCTTTTTAGCCGAGTACCTGTTGTTGCACAGTTGTAGCCTGAGGCGTGACATTGACCTTGGCCGCTTGAGGCTGGTTGAGAATGATTATTACAAGCAATCACCTTCTGTTAAGATTGAGATCCTTCGTTGTCTTTGCGACGACTCAATTGAGGTGGAAGCCATAAAGTCGGAGCTTAATAAAAGAACTTATGCAACAGAGCTAGGCCTGGAGTATACAAAGAAAAGAAAAAATGCAATGGATGTAGCTAGCAGTTCTTGTCTGACAGAGGAAGACGATGGCGAGAACCTAGATTGGAATAGTGACGAATGTTGTCTGTGTAAGATGGAGGGGAGCTTAATATGCTGTGATGGTTGTCCTGCAGCTTTCCATTCAAGGTGTGTAGGGGTTTCCAGTACTCTTTTGCCAGAAGGTGATTGGTTCTGCCCAGAATGTGTGATTGATAAGGACAAGCCCTGGCTGAAAATGGCAAAGTCAATAAGAGGAGCGAACCCGTTGGGAATTGATGCTTATGGTCGGCTATTTTATATCAGCTGCGGATACCTATTGGTGTAAGTTAATTCTTTATAGAGATAACAATGTAGTATATTCGAGGTTCTCTATTATTTAGAGTAACAATTGTTATTATGCTCCTGATTATTTAGAGGTTCCCCTTCTTTTCAGTCTTTAAGGTTGCAATCCTGATTACTTAGTGTGGTGCTCATCGTAAAATTAAGTATCTGTCTACCTGGCGGTTGATGTGCATATAACCTGGCATGTGATGAACTCAATCCGTTACTTCTTTTTAAGGGATCAAGCTGTTACTTAATTGGCTTTTTTTTTTCCATATTAGTGAACCCACTGTGTCGCACCTAACTGCTCTTTGGTGAAAACAATACTTTCTGCTTTAACGTAATACTTGAAACACTTTGTCTGAACTGTTCCTGGTTGCTGTTCAATTTCTGATTTCACCTAGCACTATGAACATGTGATTTGTCTCATGCTTGCCAAATTGGTGGAAATTTATCTGCAGGTCAGAAGATTACGATGTTGGAACCTTAGTTAAGTGCTACCACAGAAACGATTTGCCTGGTGTTATTGATGCACTGAAGGTGTCCGAAAGTAGTTATGAGGATATAATAGCAGGAATTACTAATCTTTGGTTGGAATCATCTCAGTTTGGGACAAAAAACGAGCTGCATACTCAGTCATGTGTAACAATGAACACTGAAAGACATTCTTCTTTTTCTCCACTCGTTTCAGGACGATCAAAAAGTTGTTTGAAGGTTAGAGCCCCTGATGTTGGAACAGAAGGCCGTAAGTCTGCTGCTCTTGGTTATACAAAAAGTGAGGTGACGGAGTCAATTGACATGAAATCAGAAATTGCTAGTTATACTGCAAATGATGGTAATCTTTTTGCAAGTTCTGAAGGATCAACTGAAGTCTCACAAGTTCTTAATGGTAGTAATAGTTCATCTACTAATTCAGCCAAGCAAGGTGATGTACCAACCACGGCAAAGGGCAGTACCCTAACCGAAATGCAGTACATGTCATATGTGAACTACTACAGCTTTGCTCGAATTGCGGCAGCAGTTGCTGAAGATTTTTTGCATAAATCAAAAAACAGGAAACCTGAGGCTGTTGTAACAGTTGAGGAAATCATATCGGACCAGCTGAAATCCATATTAAGCCGGTGTATAAAGTTTTCTTATCCCGGTTTGACTTGTTCCAGAGCTGGTGTTGGGAGGGAGAAATGTGGCTGGTGTTTCTCTTGCAAATCCCCCGAGTATGAACGAGAATGCTTGATCACCATGACTGATATCTCTCCTCCTGTTGAAACTTTTACAAGCGATTTGTCAGACATGCAGTCAAGAGAACATAAGGAAGGCCATTTTGTTGATCTCATATCCCTTGTTTTTAATATTGAAGCTCGTCTTCGTGGACTTCTATTGGGTCCATGGTTGGATCCACATTATTCCCAGCTTTGGCATAAGAGTCTACTCAGAGCATCTGATATTGCGTCATTGAAATTTCTGTTACTCAAGGTAAAGAGTTTATGTATTTGATGCATTGAATTCCTTTCCTGCTAAATTCTTTGGGTGGTTTGTGATTAAAAAGTTGGTTTGTGATTAAAGTGTGGACCGTCTCATTGAGTCAAATATATATTTTATAGTTGCTTCAAACCTGCCTTTCCTCTGAAGTAGCTAATAAACCGATGGCGTAACCCAGGACTTAAACAATGATGGGGTCATTTATAGTTAATCATAACGGAGGAATCTTTTATGACGTTAATTGGGTAATATCTATAGATCTCATCTTATAGTATGATATGAAATAATGTTGCAAGCAATGGAAAAAGTGGCTCAAGTAAAAACTGACCCATTGGCACATGGAAAAGGATTTAGCTTATATCCCTAGTGTAATTTTCTGATGAAAATAGCATGTTCCCTCATTAATCAAAATTTATAAAATTCAGAAAAGAATAGCATGTTGATTTTTTCAAATGATGAGATAGTGACAAAATTAGGTCATTGTGGCCTGAGAGACTATTAATGAGGTATTAATAATAGACCTTAAATTTTGGTTCAATGAAAGATTGGGTACAAAAAATAAAATCTGGAGAATTTTTCTTGAACATTGAAGTTTTTAAGGAATAAAGAAGTGTAAAATAACAACAAAAAAGGAAAAAGGAAACATAAGTTTATTGACCAAGGACGGAGGTTTGTTTAACCTTTTATTTTCAGATTTGTTCCACGTGACCCTCTCATCAACCATTTACTCCCTACTGATCACTCTTAGACTATTAACATGTATGAATTACCCTTCTCCTTAAGAGTTTAACCTTTTAGGTGAGATGGTAATTTATCATGGTATTATAGCAGTTGATCACGAAATTTAACCTTCCCCATTTTTTTATGAAAAAGAAGAAAAATTATTACTGGCTGCTACACCTGCATTACAATTTGCAAGCCTACACGTGAGCAGGCGTGTTACACTCTATACATGTGTAAATTACACTTTCTTCTCAGGGAGATAGTGAATTATTAAGCATGATGCTGTACTTCATATTCTAATATGTTCTTCCTAAACACCGTATTTTCGGTTTTTTGATCTCACTGCATTTGGTTGTAGCTTGAGTCAAATTTGAATCCCCGCGCACTTTCAGAGGCATGGGTGAAACACGTGGATTCAGCTGTAACCATGGGTTCTGGGGTTTTTGTGAAGATCAACGCCCAGCGCGTGCCTTCAAAAAGTGGAAGTAACAGAAAAAAACCCAGAATTCTTGAATCAGAGACAACTACCACGCCGAATTCTACCAAAGAATTGAGTTCCTACTGGTGGAGAGGTGGTAGGCTTTCACGTCACGCTTTTTAACTGGAGAGTCCTGCCTCGCTCATTGGCTTCTAAAGCTGCCCGTCAAGGTATGTGGGTTTCCTTGATTTGGTGGTGTCCGTTTTTATTTTCCTTTTCTCAGAATAGTGATTCTCTTAACTTTTTTTCCAAATAAAACTTTTGCAGCTGGTTGCAAAAAGATACCTGATCTACTCTATCCAGACAGCCCAGAATTCCCCACAAGAAGTAAATATGTTGCCTGGCGGGCTGATGTCGAGTCATCAAAAAGTGTCGAGCAGCTTGCTTTCCAGGTATGTTCTGCAATTATCTGAGAATTCATTCAGATGGGTAACGAAAACTTTTACAAGGGCGAGGATTATGAAACCACCTCAAAACAATCCCAAAACAATTTTGTTTGTTGTGCATATCAGACCTATACGGAAAATATTTAAGTTAAACGCCTAATATTCTGTTAAACCCCCACCCATATAATGTTACGGTAAGGCTGAACATCATCACTGCAACCTATGCAGAGTCGCCTTTATTGAATCTGTAAGTGCACATCAAGGATTTCTGTAATTGTGCCCGTAGTCTTTTGGAGTAAAGACATGTAAATAAAAGATGGTTGAGTTTCTTGGAAATTGTTGGTGTAGAATACATTGATTGCCTTATATAATACCCCGCTTCAATAGATTGTCTTGGATTGATGATCTGTTACAAGGCACCAGCAATTAAACTGCAGCACATCCATGTTTTCTTGGCCACCATTTCAACCCATGCCTTTCATAATCAGCCAAGAAAAATATGGGTTATATGATTCCTAATCTCAACCCCATTTGGTGAAATTTTGGTGATAAGTACATCTTTTGTTATATCTTTTATATGATTCTACTTCATCTCAAGTATAGAAATATTTACTGAGCCATATCTTCTAAGTGTTCACCTTAAAATAGTCCTTCCATATATCATGGATGATCAGAATATTATCTTGATCAATTGTCTATTTGAAGTTGGGATGGTATGTGTAATAAACATATATTAAGAAGTTCCTTGAAATTTTGATTTGTCACATTTCCGTTGTGGCTGTCCCCCTCTCTGTTTAGGAAACCAATTGCAGTGGTTACGTTTTATGTGGCTGGATTAATTGATGTAATGATTTTTTTTCCTAGCATTTTTTATATGAATGGTGGATAATCTCAATTAATTCCCAGCTTTTTTATTGTGTGCCTGTCACAGTCTGTAATAATCCTTCGACGTTAACTTGTCGTTTCAGGTCAGACAGCTTTATGCAAATATTCGATGGGATGATATTGAAAACAAACTATTCTTAAAGCTGGACAAGGATCCAAAAATCCAATCAGATCATTCAAAAAGCCTCAATTACGCGGAAGTGCACTGAAGGAACGATTGTTAAATATCTTCTTGACTTTGGCAAGAGAAGGTTCATTCCTGATATTGTTTTGAAAAAGGGATGTAAGGTCGAAGAAGGAACTAATGAAAAAAAGAAGTTTTGGCTTGAAGAATGTTATGTCCCCCTGTTTCTCTTGAAAGCATTTGAGGAAAAACGAATAGCTCGCATGTTAAGTAAGTTAACTCCTGGAAAATCAAGCAACTTTGAAAGTGCACTAACACAACCCTTCAAGAAAAAAGGGTTTGAATATCTCTTTTCAAGAGCAGAGAAGCCCGAGTACTATCAATGTGGTCACTGTAGCAACGATGTTCTTATCAGGTACCCTCATTCATTTATCATTCAAGTGTGAAATCCACAGTTGACATGCTCACCCCATCTGTAATATTTTAACAAATTTAATAAATCAGGAAATATTGCAAGGTTAGATTCTTTGTGCACTAGATTTTCTGGTGTCAAATGCCTGATGACTTCTGGGTCTTCTGGGAAACAGTGGTTTGGTAGTTGGGATTTTATTGGGAAAAAGGGGATATGGATTTTGAATATCACTAGGGAGTTTAATGTTTATTGTAGTTTATTCTATAAATTACGTCTTCAGGGCCTCTATAGATCTTGTTCACAATGCACAGTAAAGGAGAAGATAAACACTTGCTATTGTTTTTGTGTCTGTGTTCTTCATTTCAAATCTACTGAAGGGGGAATATGCATGCTTGCAACTCGTTTAGGTGTGGCTTTGTTCTAATCTGTGCAGTTCTGTATTGGAATTCAGTGCAAGAAACATGTTGATCCCCCCCACCTTTTTACCGTTTATTCAGTTCTTTCTTTGTCCAAATGCTTATGGTATTTTTATGTTGACTGTTCTGTCGTACTGACTTGGATTTGTTATGTCAATATACAGGGAAGCTGTCAGCTGCCAGCGTTGTAAAGGTAATATTCCAGGAGTTGTGATCTTTTGTCAATGGTTTGCTGTTGTATACATTGTTTTTGTAATGTGCATGCATGTGTGTGCTTGCTTCTTGGTGTATGTTGCGTTTTTGTATTCAATATTTTCAAACTGGTGTATTGATCCATCATTTTCTGTCATTTTGACTTAATACAATTCTGTTTTCATGTTAACTTTCAGGGTTTTTCCACATAAAGCATGTTAAGAAGTCTGGTGGGGCCATTTCTGCGAAGTGTAGATATACGTGTCACCGATGTTCGGGTAGAAAGATTGTGAAATTTCAACCTAATAAGGAAAAATTGGTGTCTGAAAAGATTAAGAGGGCAAGAGGGCGTCCAAGAAAATCGTGGAAGAAAGCTGGCCAGAGCAAAGAGGTCATGCAGAGTAAAAGGAAGAAAGAGGATACTATGGTAGTTACTCTGCGACGATCTCCTAGGAAGTTAAAATGCTTTACACTTAAGAATAAGAAGGTAAAAGCGCAGAAGAAGGAGAAACAAGAAAAATCTAAACGTGGAAGGAAGAAGAAACAAATAAGTTGGCAAAGGAAGAGAACGAAATTTGCGTATACTTATTGGCTGAATGGTCTGCATTTAACCAGAAAGCGTAACGATGAAAGGGTAAAGCTTCTTAAGGCTGAAAACAAAGTTGTTGTTTGTGGGGAATCAACATCTTTACTTGAAAAGCCAACATGCAGTCTTTGCAATGAGCCAGAATTTTGTTCGTGGCTAAATTATGTCTCTTGCGAAATTTGTGGAGGTACGCAATTTTCTATTTACTGGAATTTGTTCCTTTGGTGCTCAATATCATTTTTTTTTTTTTTCATTTACTTTAGTCCATTGCCTTTCTTGTGGTTTTCATGATGCTTCTATCAATGCTCCATGTAGTAGCTAATATTGAATGTTAATAATACATATATAGAGATAAGGACATTTCTGGTCCCCTATAAGGACATTTCTGGTCCCCTATTTTCTTATTGTATCAAGACTAGCCTAAATCTTTCTTAATGACACTTTTCACCCGTAACTATACATTTTTATTACACTTTTAGGACACTTAACGGCTCCGACCGGTGACTTACATCTGACCCAATCGCCAGATCCGTCAAGTCTTCTGAAAGTTTAACAAAAATGCATTGTTTGTCACTGTAAAAAAGATGAGGGATAGTTCAGAGACGGTAATAGTATAGGGGACCAAAAGTGTCATTATCCCTTTTTATTTTTATCAATGCACAACCAATAGTATGGTGGCACGTGGTGCATAGAGTAACGAATGACCGTCAAATGTTAGTCAACTAAGTACTTATGTTAGATAAATGTTTTATTGGGGGGGTGAAAAGTGTCATTATGAAAGATGAGGACTAGTTTTTAGACAATGGAAAAAGACGGGACCAAAAGTGTCGTTATCCCGATACATCTATAAGGGCCTGAGATTAATTCTGGGAGGGGGAATTCGATTGCCTTTTGTGCTGATATTCCTTGCAATTTTCAATTGTTTTCTTTGAAAAGTCATGTCATCTTTCTATAAGTTCTTGTGTAAGTTTTGCAGATTGGTACCATGAAGATGCGTATGATCATAGAGGGAAAAATATTAGTCGACTTGTTGGTTTTAAGTGTCATAAATGCCTTAAAAAGAATCCTCCTTTATGTCCCCACTTGGATGCTAGTAGAACAAACAAGAAACTCAACAACAATGCAGCAAGAAATCGATTTGTGGACAAAGAAAGTAATGATCCTGCGATCCCAACGGAATCTATAAAAATCGATCTTCACTTGACCTTCGAATCTAAAAGTTTGCAGAAATCAGAGTGCAGTAGTCCAGATCAGAGTGCAGAAAGTGGTTAGAGTACACATTTGAATCCTGATGAACTATTTGGGATCAAGTGTGTTGACTTTAGTCAATGAAGATGCAATCTGTTTCAACCAAATGAAGAATTGACTGATGATGGTGAAAACGTGATCAAAGTTAACTTATTGGCCTTGAATTCAGGTGATTTGTTAGGTGATATAGGTTGGTATTTGTAGTTTTATACTTGATTTATAACTTAGTGAATTCACTGAAAAAGTTGTAGGGATGAAACATTCTGGATTTTTCAGTGTAATTGAGAAAAATTTTAACTGTGACTTTTGACAATTTGATTCTTAAGTTAGATCAGTAAAAGAATTGATTTTGAATTTGTCTCAGTTTTTTCATTGTATTATTTGTTGTCCTATTGGGAAATGTTGTTGAAATTCCATGTTGGTTTCCTGTGTCGTAACCATGGCGTTTGGCACCGTGTTTGTGACAGCAACTTTATAGCTTCACTCGACGTATCGATTGATGTCTAACTAGCTCTCTAGTCAAGAGTGTTGGAGACAGAAATTTGGCACAGAAAGTGCACATATTACATGCAGACTAACGTAACAAACTTTGCGTGTTCTTTTTGTGGAACCAGAAATCGATCTTTTACACTCGAGCTAAAAGGCGAAGCTACCCTCGCCTTAAACTGTGAGTTCTGTGCATCTTTCCAATGTATATTCTAGTCCGTAAAATCAACTTTCAGAGGGTCGATCACAACAATAGACAACTTTTAAGTTGGATTTGGTTCGACTCTATCAACAAAATGAGTCTTTCAGAAGTACCATTTAATGTCAAAATCAGTTCTTTAAGTGACCAAAACATTTTGTTTCAACAAGCCTTTATTTGCATGTCTGAATTTACTGATGCACCATACTCAAAATCAAAATCAACCTTTTGAAAGTCCATTCTTGAGGCAAGAATCGACTTTCAAAAGGCCGATTCAGTGTGGTGCATGGCGAGTATGATGCATCGATAGAATCGTTATAGTGAAAATAAAGACTACCTTTTCGATATCAAGATGAAGTAGTACAAGCATTTCACCGACAACTTTTCTCCCATTAAAAAAAAATGGGGCTTTCTTCAATCCCACTTTCCAAATTCAACTTAGCAAAAAGAAAAGAAAAGAAAAAAAACCATTGATAACACAAACTACACTGCAGAATGACATCATCATTAGTGCAGAATGACATCATCATTAGTCCAATTCAGTTCACCATCATTCATACCAAGAAGAGAAATACATACATATACTAACATAAAGAGTTTCAGCACACCTCAGTTTCAAACTTGAGAGAAATCCCCATACTGAAAAGCTCCTGTGAAAGCAGCTTCGCACCGTAAGGTACGCTAACCCTAACAATGTCTTCAGCAGACTCACATAACCTGCAATAAGGTCCCCTGATTTTCCGGCCACCCATCACCGGCCTCTGAATAACAGTAGCCATGGCTTTGCATTTCCTGCATATATGCATCTGTGAGTTGTCACTCAAAGTGAAGAGGCGTTCGTGCAGATTCGCGGCTGCGCCGTGGGCTATTAGGCAATCCCTTTCCATTTCCCCGAATTTGATACCGCCAAACGCTTTCTGTCTGCCACGGTTGGCGTGTCAGAGGTGGACCGGTCCAGTGTTACGGAATTTGACCTTGTCTTCAGCCATGTGTGTCAGGCGCTGGTAGAACGTGGGACCCATGAAGATAAGTGAAGTTACCATTTCACCGGTTCGACCGTTGTATACTTTCTCATTTCCCCATCTTGAAAACCCAAGCCTGCAATATAGACGTTGTTAGAGCGTGAATTTGTAAACTATAGATTCGAATCATTTGGATCCACCAAAAACCATTTGCATATTTTTGTACCTATGAAGTAGGGCGGTTATATCGTCAACGGATAAAGTGGAAAATGGGGTTGCATATTTTTGTACACCCCCAAGAGCAATCCCTTTTGCCAAAGCTGCCTCTAGCAGTTGTCCTGGAGTTTGACGAGATGGAAATGCATGCGGGTTTATCACTATATCTGGAACAATGCCTTGTGCAGTAAAAGGGAAGTTTTCTTGGGACTCCAGAAATCCCAAAACACCCTTTTGTCCATGCATGCTTGAGAATTTGTCCCCAAGGCAAGGAGATCTAACCTGTATTCATAAGAAGAGATCATAAAACAAAGATAAGGTCATAGGCCAAACGAAAACCGGTAGAATACGGGACATCTTATTTGGTCAACAATGGCGTGACGGTTGTACCAAATGGATGGTCACAAAGACAAACAACTTACCGTACATACTCCTACTATGTGAAAGAGATTAGTCTGTTATATCATATACATCCACTTGATACAACTATCGCTACTGTGACTGTACCATAAAGTGTGTTTGGACATAGAGCTAAAAAAATCAAAATACCCCACCCTAAAAGTGCATTTTATTTGGCATAATGACTAAAAATGTACCTATTGTAGAAAGAAAAATGACGAGCTATATCGAGTTTAAACATCGGGATAAGATTAAAAAAAATCATAAACAATAAGGAATCAAAAGTATCTCTTATCCTCATGCTTTATTACAAATTTACATCGATCTCCTTCAAGTAAGAACTCATTATTAGTGAATACACATACATACCTGTCTAAGAGAAACAGCAGCAAAGTTCTTCCCTTCATCATTAGCAGACAGAACAACTTTCTGAACCATGCCTCTTTCTGTATGCTTAAGCTTCACACTATGATCTGCTCCAGATTGCGCTGTACTTTCCGATGACAATGTCACCAGTCTGTAGATTTGCACCAACATCACGGAAATCCATCTTCATCAAGACTGTCCACACGTCCGATTTTACTCTGTGTCTTCCCGAAATTCACGATGTCCTCAGAGGATTTTGACTGTTTATTACCATCCAAGTCTTCCTGATTATCCACATCAGCTTTGTAACTTCTTATATGTTCGGTCCGGAACATTCCACGCTCTAGGGACGCGCGTTCATTACTAAAGAATCCTCCTGGTTGTAGCCTAGGTGTACATTTACAGCAACTATGGCACACTGTCCATTGTAAAACTCAGGTCGAGGTAGCATCCCTTTGTGGCGCTTCGTATGTAGACTTACCAAGACACTCAGAAAGAACAGTCCGGAAAAGGGGTCTCTGTGGATAATATAGCTGATGGATATTGGTGTCAAGCCTAATATTAGGGTTTGTCGTTGAAAATCCAATAGCTTGCTGAGAATGCTTCTCAGATTGGTAAAGAACCCTTCTTGCATGGTCATGATTTGCGTATGGGATAAGTCCACAACTTAAACCTAATAGGAACGACATGTCGAGTTCACAGTGTGTGTACCTCTTGCGTGGCTGCTCGTCGCGTCTCTCATAAAAGGTAATTGATTCCCCAGCGGTTGTACAATCTTCTTCCTCTTCGGGTCCAATAAGCTCAATGATTCCACTGTCAATAAGTGATTGGAAAGTGTATTCAGCACCTTTCAGATCTTTTATCTTCCTGAGATTTTCGACCACCAAAAGGGGACGAAGAATTCTTCCGGCATCTGTAAATATTCGGACTTCTCGATGTTGACTGTCCCTTTTGATTTCCACCTTCAAGAAAACAATAACAAATGAGTTCAATCTTAATTAGAGAAGAATAGAAGATGTATATTCAACTAACTCAAATAGATCATAGTACTGGCTATTCACGGGTACAGATACGTGGGTGTGTAGACCCAGATACAGGAGATACCGATGCGAGAATATTTTGAAAAAAATATAGGATGCAGGTACGGAAAGCATATGCTTAAATATTTAAGAAATTGGAGCCAAATTGTATATCATAACACTAAGGACCAAATAATAAATACTCCCTCCATCCCATTTTATTAGTCCACGTTTTCTTTTTGGTTTGTCTCAAAATAAGTGTCCACTTTGTGCATTAATTATCAAATTTCTTCAAATGCCCTTCCCTCTTTACAATATTTACAATAAAAAATATGTATCATTAAATGCTCCTACAACTACATAAAGGGCATAAATGTAAAGTTTTTGGATCATTTAATGAAATTCAGAGCATTAACTACACTTTTCTTAATCTATGTGAAAAGTCAAACGAGACAAATAAAATGGGACGGAGGGAGTATGAAAACACATAAATTAAAACATTTATAGTGGCTTGCTTCGTTTTTGGTAGTTTTTCAACAATTCGTACAACTTTTCATTCATTCTCCGACATATTTTACTCAATTTCGAACATGGTTCTTCATTTCACCTATTCGAGTTATGGATATAGACATCTGAATCCCATATTCAACTTTGAAAGAATGCGAATTTGTCCTAGGTGTACTTTCAAGTATCCAGTGTGTATTTGTGTCAGATATGTATCGGATACGGGACACAATACCAAACATAAGTATCCATGCATCGTGTATATAATTAAGGGTTACAGGTAAATGTCACGACACATACTTCACAATAACTCTCATGGGAGAACAAAAAACAAACAGAGATGAATGTGAGAGAAACCTGTGGGGACAAGTCATTGCTGCGTCGCATAATTCTCAAGTCTGCCACAAAACATGCAGAATCTTCACATGTTCCGACCCAGTTCCCATCCAAGAAGATCTTCACTTCTTTATCCAGCATTGTATTGGTATCGTCTGGCAATTCTTTCATGCCGCAGAACTTCAGTTTTCCGATAAGAGATTCAGAATTTGAGGTACTCACAAGTCCCAAACTGGCCAAATTTTTCACTAATCCGCAATTTTCTCCGTCTGGAGTAGAAAGGAAGCAAACCTTACCCCAGTGTGAAGGGTGTCTGCAATCAAGGTTCCAAAGCAGTGTTCAGAATTAACATTACATTTCTTTTTGTGGGGAGGGGTGTGTGTGTGTTTTTTGGGGGGGATTTTGTGTGGGATGTAGGCTATGTGAGGCTTGGTTTCGACACCTTTCGTTCCATCGTCACAACAGTTAGCAAATACTACCTCAGTCCCGAAATACAAGGCCTTTTAGCTTCTTGGTTTTGTCCCAAAATATAAGCCCTTAATTTAGCATTTATTGCATTTTTCTTTCTCTTACCCCTAAAATATTATCAATTCATCAACTTTTCATTACTTTACAACTACAACATTAACGGTAGTCAAAGGGTAATTAGACTCTTTCCATTAAATTTATGACATTCTCCCACTTTATTAAACAATGTGAAAAAGCCAAAAGGCCTTATATTTTGGGACGGAGGGAATATATTCAATAAAGGTCTTTCTGTGGGGTCCAACTTGAGGGAAAGTGTTAGAATATATTGGTGTATTTTTCGTAGCTTTTTAGATCGACTTTCTAGGTCATTATTTTTGCACTATATATATCTACCTTTAATGTAATGTAAGAGCAAAATATATTGAAATACTACATTTGAATCGTAAAACTAGAGACAGCATAAAGATAAACACGTAAAAGATTATACTGTTACTGCTATTTTAAGGTAAACATATGTTCTCGTCTTCATATGTCTATGTTAACCCATTCCTAATTATCACTTTCCTTACAAAGGAGACCTACGACGATGCATGAACATCACATTCTAGTGAAATAGCCTCACAAAACACAAAAAGCACGAGAAGCTCCTAAAAGAGCATTGATTCAATCAAATCAATACACAATAATTTTCTGTAGAAGTTTTCAAGTAAATAGCCACTCTGTGAAAATAAAAATTCAGAAACGAACGGTGATAGCAAAAGATATTGAAATATATTTGAATCATAAGACTAGAGATAACCCAGCAGTTGATCAAAGCAAAAGGCAAGGAATGAGTTCAAGTCACTTACGGGTATCTTGCATCACCGACTCTCCCAGTATACGAAACCTGCTGTCTGGTTTTCCTCATATCTGCAACCATTTGCAAGGGATTAGTTCGCCTGAGGGTTGCCACAACACCAGAAACCCTTTCCATCCTCTTGTAGGGGTGAGACCACGCTCCCGTTGAAAAAGCTCTCTGAAGACCATTTGTCACAATCGCGGCATCCACATAATGCTCAATTACCTTTAGATCACGGTCTACGTAGAGATCTTTTTGCATGGCTTTGAGCATACGCCTCTCAACATGCTTGAGGTGGACTCGGAGCTCTCTCTCAAGCAGCTCACCAGCCAACTCCAATCTCTTATTCCTGAAATCATCTCGGTTCTCAACTCTTCTAATGCCAGTATAGGCCTCCAGGAGACACTTGACCATGTAACCTAAGAAACGAGCCTTTCTTTTGAAACCGATTAATTGAGGGAACAAAAAGTTGCTGATGCATTCTTCCACTGGTTCTGAAGGTGGATATTTGCAGTTTTTCAGAAGTTTCTCGATATGATTAATCGCGTTCCTCCCTTTCCGAAATTCATTACATTTTTTGTCAGCATCGTAGATTGACGCAATAAGTATATTCGCGATCTTGGTGTCGGTGATGTTCACATCAATCAAACTTACGATTTCTTTATCAGATGATACACCAAGGGCAAAAAAAAGTACCCATATGGGCACTTCAGCCACAACAAAATACGTAGTTAGAACCCTTTCACTTCCACTGATATTTTCGAACTTTTGCGTTTCCACAAGTTTCACAAAAACCCTTTTCCTTTTTTCAGCTGGACGGTAAGCAATCATCCAAGCTGAGTGATTAGAAACCCAAAGTCTGTTCAAACAGATCTGCTCCTGTGCAATGAATGTCTGCAGAAAAAGAAAAAGAAACGGCCACAGTCAGAAACTCAGAAGTACACGCCATCCAAAAATGGCCAATTATCTTGTAAAACTTGAATATTAGTTGAAAATCCATACATTACTTTGTGCGTATAAACGTCATTATTGGAGCATTCACTAGTGAAAAGTACTACGTAAGAATTAAGGGGTTCATGTGTTATGACTAGAATAGTAGAATAGTAGCCAAAAGGAAACAATGCTTGTCGAACATTACTACATTAGTACTTTCAAAACTTGGGTTTTGCTGTTTCGAGAGAATCAAATCAATCCGTGATTCCTTCCCATAAACGCTTACTCTTGCACTATCATCAAAGTAGCAACACCTTGCATTATCATCAAAGTAGCAACAGATTAAGGAGACAACAGCTATGGTTCTCTAATCCTATAGCAAGGGTATCAGCAGGGTTTAGAATGCCAGACATACGAAAAGATTTGAGGAACAACTATCAGAGGCACCACCTGTCGACTAATGAACACAAAAACTTTTTCGACATTTTGGTGCATCGGAGTTTGTATTACTTCCCTTAAAAAGTCTCAACATGTTGGAAATATTTTGTGCTCTTCTGTTATAACGTTTTAGTAGAATCATCAGCACAATTCACATACATACAACTTTTTGCCCTGGGCATAACATACACTTACAAAAACGCCCCTTGCAATTTAGTGATTATAAATAGGCGCAGAGGGGCATCAAGGTACTCCATCTGTTCCTCAATAGTTGAACAAGTTGTCAAGACCACGCATAATTAGTACATGCTTTAACTTTGTTAAAGTGTCCCACATTGGGCACTTGTAATTGTTTCACCAACACCACATAGCCTAGGTTTTGAGGTTGAGGCCCCTCCCCTTATATGGGTTTGGGCTTATATTTTCAACTAACTTTAATATTAAAAAGACTAACATAGCCTCGGTATAATTAATGCACTCTCGTCTTTTATATCTTCTCACGTAATAATAAATAAAGGTAAAATGGAAAAAAATAGCTATAAATCTGCTTTACAAAGGTAAAGTGTCACAAAAATAAACAAAGATTTTCGGCAACATGTTCAACTAATAAGAAACAAAGGAATAGAAAGCCGATTAACAAAGAGAACACACACAAAAAAAAACTTACTTTTTCAGCACCCTTGACTATAAAATATCCTCCATGATCAAAGTCACAATCATCCTTCTCCACTCCCTTCGTCCAGCAAAAATCTGACCTTACCATGACAGGGATCCTACCAATTAGAACCTCTTTCTTATCCTCAAACTGAATCACATTCTCAACACGCTCCTCCTCTCCAGTTTTGAATTTGTCACTACTGCGAAGATTTTTCGTGTACACCTACAATATTCCAAGCAGGAACACATAAAATTTTTAACAGGTTTGACTTGAAAATAAAAGGCTTATAATAAATAAGATGGTGATCAAGAGTATTGCAGCATAAGATGATAAAAGTGTTTTACGAGTACTGGAACTAACACTTGCATACTAGCACTAACACAAAGAACAGGCGAACCATAAATTATCAAACACAGACATGGATGGCATGCAAGTTTCAAAAACATCTTTTCAATTGAACAAAGTAAGACAATTCCATGGGAGTACTAAGGAAAAGGATATGATATATGCAAGAAAATCTTCTCAATCATTATACAGTTGATTTTCTCCCATTTGAGATATTAGATCAAACAAGATTTAAAATGTCATCAATTAGCAATATCAGCTGATTAATTCACATTTCTGATTAAAAAAGTTCACATTTTAATCTAACACAAAATCTTACAGATCTTTTTCTTTTCTTTTCTTTTTACAAAACCTTATACATCCATTACTGATAATAATAGTAGTGAATTCGCTCCGATTGTCACTATCTATCTGGTTGAAGTAAACAAAGAAGACAGAAAGATGATATCCAGATACTGTCCAAATTTGATATAAAGTTGGGGATTAACTTTCCGAAAGGATTTTGAGAAAAGAAAAAAATCTACACGACATTACGAACTTAAATCCTATCATTCCTTGAAATCCTGAATCACACTACTCCTTGTAATAAGGACCTTTAAACAAACACCAAGTGAAATTTTGGAATGCTGCAAATTCTTCTCAATGACAACCGATATCCAACTTTAACATGAACGAGTTCACACTAATTCTAAGAAACTATACGGTTAAAAGCCGTGATCATTATCGAAACTCATTACAACAGTTCAAATTTCAATGACAATAACAGAAATTCACTAGGAGAACTTCCAAAGAGGAGAAGTCAAAAAAGAAACGAGAAAATCATACGAAATATATGGAAAATTAACATAGGACGTTATATAAAATAACTTTGAGTCATAACTGGCTATGGCAGGGGGAGGGGAAAACTACCAAACCTGACTGCTAGAAAGTTTTCAAAAGAGGTTAACAAAATACTTGAAGCAGATATGAAAACTGAGCAAGTCTGATAACCTGAATGCTAATCTCCACTCTCATCCTGGCCGAATACGTCATGTTCTGAAGACGAGCATGGCGAGGAAGCATAGGCAAGGATTTCTTACCACTGTCAGACTCAGACTCGGATTGAAATTTATCTCCTGTAAAAACAGTTGGACGTTCAAGGTTAACTTTTCCGAATTTCAGAGATGCATACTTCCAATCACCCTCACCCCTCTTGGATGGATCAAACCCGGGTTCAACAACAACCTCCCCAATGGAATCAAATATTTTCTGAATCCCGGACTTGGTAAATTCGTTGTAAGAATTGAGCTGATGACTTATAAGACCGTACTGGTCAAAAAAAGCAGTTGCTGACTTCTTGCAGAACGTTTTTAGAAAATCCTCACCTAGTTCTTCTAAATAAGTTATATCATAGTCATCAAATAACTCATCTATATCATAAAAGCGATCTTTACTACTCCCAATTCCGTCATCTTCCATGATGTCTGATATACCCATGACTGTCAGGATCTGCAACAGGTTCAAGTACAACAATCTAGTAAGACACAATATACTTTTCAACCTACTTAAATGAAAAATGACTCTTGTCAAATGCAAGTCCCCGCACAAACCTTACAAACATATACACCCTGTTTAATAAAATATATATAAAAACTGTCAATTACAAAGAAAACCCCATCATCCCCCACCCCAAACTTCTCTAAAACATAACTTATATGAAAAAAAAAAAGTAAGGAAAATCATTTAGGTTTAGTTAGCTCCCAGTTTCAAGGCATGCATTCCAATTATTCAGAAAAAAAAAAAAATAGACAACAAGTTTCCATTCCCCAATATCACTTTTTAACCAAATGTCAAAGTCTCAAAATGAAGTCAAAAGCTAACAACCTCCTTTTTGCAAAATGCAATAGGCAGAAAAATAATGAGATTTTATTCGACATTTTTCAACAAAAAAGGACTTCAAGAAAACCAAAGTTTAGACATGCAGCCTTTCTCAATGAATGATCACCATTAACCCATGAAACTGCCAAAATCAACTCGCAGTCACAGGCTTCCACAAGTACAGGAAAAAAAGTAGTAAATTCAATCTCCTAACCCTAAAGAGGGGGCAATTGTAAGCGACCCTTTTGCACATTCTAGCAGGACAAAATGCAGCATGCTTCTCGTTACATTTCTTAACACACAAGAGCAACAAAATATTAGGTAACTCTAAAATTGTCTTCAAAAAAAGGACATTCAAAACAGTGATTGTATTACATGTAGCCCTTCCCAAGGAAAGATCACATTAAACCCATGAACTACCAGGCTTTCGAAAGTACAATAATACAGCTAGCTAGTAAAAGTAATTTCCAGCTTTCAAGGAAGAAAAAGAAACCAAATTTAACAGATCTTTTAAGCATTGTACCTAGAAACAAAATACAGCTCTCTTCAAGCAAAATATCTATAGAAAAACCCACAAAATAGCAATTTGAGCAAAACCCAGTAAAGGAAACACCCTTTTACGGAAATTAAGAAACGATACTATGAAAAAATGCTGCAGCAAATGAGCTATGAACAGAAAAATTAAATAGAAAACAAAAAAAATCGGAGAAATGAAAAACTTACATGCAGATGGAAGAAATTACAGGAAATGCTTCGAAAATGGAGAAGAAATCGAAAGGGAAAAGGGATTTTATCGATAGAGAATAAAGTGTTGAGTGGGAGTGAGGCTGAAGAGTTTTCACGGCACCGAGCTCAGCACTTACCTAGGGGCTAGGAGCCTTAAGTTTCTATGGAGAATCAGGAATAATGACAATTTTAAAATATTTTTTTAGAAACGTGACAGCTGTTATAGAACTATGGGAAATAACAGAAGAACAAGAGAAGCACAAAGTATGGAAGAAGAGATAATTGCTGGTCTTCTATTTCAATAAGACAAGGGTATATATATATAATACATTACTGGGTGTGAATCTGATAAAGGAATGGAATCGTAATATTACAAAAGATCAATCGAATCGATCGATATCAATAGACGATCCAAAATATATTATTACATACTCCCCTGGATGTCTATTGTTCAACAAACAACAGATATGATATCGCCGTTAAAACCTTACTAAGAAAAAACGAGTGGGAAAAAATCTTAGTTAAGGAAAAGTGCATATTTATCGAGTTTGATTCTCTCCCCACGAACCAAGCATCAATGAAGATCTTTCAAGCGCCGCGCGTCCCAACGCTTTCTGAGTCTTTCAATGTTGCAGTCGGCAATGCCTTGGTAAATAAATCTGCCAGATTATCGGTTGACCGGATCTGCTGCACATCAATCTCCCCATTCCTTTGCAAATCATGAGTAAAGAAGAACTTGGGTGAGATATGTTTTGTTCTATCACCTTTAATGTATCCTCCCTTTAATTGGGAAATGCATGCCGCATTATCTTCATATAATATCGTGGGGGGGTGTTCCTTTTCAAGTGATATCCCACAACTATTCCGAATATGTTGGGTCATCGATCTCAACCAAACACATTCTCGGCTAGCTTCATGCATTGCTATTATTTCCGAATGATTGGACGAGGTTGCAGTAATAGTTTGCTTTGAAGATCGCCATGAAATGGCTGTACCACCACATGTAAATAAATATCCTGTTTGGGATCTTGCTTTATGTGGGTCAGACAGGTATCCAGCATCCGCATAACCAATCAATTCAGGCTGAGAATCATATGAATAAAATAAACCCAGGTCAACTGTACCTTGAAGATAGCGGAAAATGTGTTTAATGCCATTCCAATGTCGTTTTGTAGGAGATGAACTAAACCGTGCCAATAAATTTACCGCGAATGATATATCAGGTCTAGTACAATTAGCAAGATACATAAGTGCACCAATTGCACTGAGATATGGTACTTCAGGACCAAGTATCTCTCATTCTCTTCTCGAGGTCTAAAAGGATCTTTTGTAGGATCAAGTGACCTAACGACCATTGGAGAGCTTAATGAATGTGCCTTATCCATATTAAATCTTTTAGTATCTTTCGGGCATAAGTACTTTGATGGACAAAGATTCCGTTATTTAAATGTTCAATTTGTAAACCAAGACAGAATCTGGTCTTACGAAATCTTTTATCTCAAACTCTTTCTTTAAGTATTCAACCGCTTTTGGAGCTCTTGAGGAGTTCCAATCAGTTGAGATCATCAACATACACCGCTATAATTACATAATTTGACCCATCTTTTTTATGAACACACACGGACATATTGGGTCATTTGTATAGCCTTCTTTAAGTAAACAATCATTGAGACGATTATACCACATGCGGCTTTTGTTTGAGCCCATACAAAGATTTACGTAATTTTATAGAATACATATGCTTAGGACTTGATTTAAATGCTTGAGGCATGTTAAATCCTTCTGGGATTTTCATATAGATATCAGTATCTAATGATCCATAAAGATACGCGGTAACCACATCCATCAAACGCATGTCCAGTTTTTCATGTACCGCTAAACTCACAAGATATCGAAACGTGATCCCATCCATCACCGGTGAATACGTTTCGTCATAATCAAGCCCTGGTCTTTGTGAAAATCCTTGGGCTACTAATCTTGCTTTATATCTCATAATTTCATCATTTTCATTTCTTTTCCTTACAAAGACCCATTTATACCCGACGGTTTCATATTTTCAGTGTTCGGACTATAGGTCCAAAAACACTTCTTTTGGCTAATGAATTCAATTCACACTGAATCGCCTCTTTCCATTTTGGCCAATCGTTTCTCTTGCGACATTCATCAACCGACCTTGGTTCATGATCCTCGTCATCTTCTGTAATATCAAGTGCTACATTATATGCAAAGATACTATCGATAATCGTATCTTTTCTATTCCATTTTTTTCTTGTAGTGACAAAATTTACAGAATTTTCAATAACTTCATTTTCTACAGGTTCATGCTCTTCAAGAGCTACCTCTTCAGAAGGTTGAATTTTGTCACTAGTATCATCTCTGGTTCCATCAATAATATCGCTAGCCAATCCTCTTTTCTTACGAGGATTTTTATCTTTAGAACCGAGAGGTCTACCACGCTTCATGCGTGCATTAGATTCATTAGCACTTGTCATTTGTCCTTCTAGGACATCAATTTTAATCGAACATTTTCAAAGAGAAATAAAAGATTTTGTGATTCTTCCGGAATCACTAAATGCATCCGGTAATTGATTTGCAATTTTACGCAAATGGACAATTCTTTGAACTTCCAGTTCACACTCTTTTATCACGAGGATCAAGGAAATCTAATGATACTTTCCAATTAATTTCCTTTTTCGGTTGATCCTTTCCTCCCACAATGTCGGGAAATGTGATTCGTCAAAATGACAATCGCAAACCGTGCACTAAATAAATCACACATTAATGGTTCAATATATTTGATTATCGATGGTGATTCATACCCCACATATATCCCCAATCTTCTTTGGGCTCCCATTTTAGTACGTTTAGGTGGCGCAATAGGAACATACACCGCACACCCGAAAATTCTCAAATGTGAAATGTCGGGCTCATGGCCAATAACTAATTGCAGGGGAGAATAATTATGATCACTTGTTGGTCTAATTCTCACAAGCGTTGCTGCATGTAATATGGCATGCCCCCAAGCCGATACAGGAAGCTGAGACCTCATTAGTAATGGTCGTGCAATCAATTGCAACCTTTTAATAAATGATTCGGCTAGGCCATTTTGTGTGTGAACATAAGGCACAGGGGTGTTCCACATCGATTCCAATGGACATGCAATAGTCATCAAACGTATGTGATGAATATTCACCGGCATTATCCAAGCGAATGTTCTTAATTGGATAATCAGGAAATTGTGCTCGTAACTTAATTATCTGGGCAAGCAATCTTGCGAATGCATGGTTACGAGAAGATAATAAACATACGTGTGACCATCTCGTCGATGCATCAATGAGCACCATAAAATATCTGAAAGGTCCACATGGTGGATCCATAGGTCCACATATATCACCCTGAATGCGTTCTAGAAATGTAAGGGATTCAGATTCAACCTTAACCGGTGAATGTTTGATAATTAGTTTGCCTTGTGAGCAAGCAACACATGATAATTCGTTGGAATTTATCACTTTTTGACCTTTTAATGAATGGCCATGTGAATGCTCAATTACCCGTCTCATCATCGTGGAACCGGGATGGCCGAGGCGATCATGCCATATCATAAATTCATTAGAATCAACAGACTTTTGGTCTGCGATATGATGAATTTCCGCTGCACTTATTTTCGTATAATATAAGCCAGAAGATAAAGCGGACAACATTTCTAATACACATTTCCTTCCAGAAATTGTGTTTGTAATCAACAAATATTCTTTATTCATCGCATTCTCTGTCTCGACATGATACCCATTTTCACGGATATCTTTAAAACTCAACAGATTCCTTCGAGACATGGGAGAAAATAGTGCATTGTTTATAATAAGTTTTGTCCCTTTAGGGAGGAAAACAATGGCTTTTCCCGAGCCTTGTATCAATTTAAGCACTACCACTTATAGTGTTTACGTTGATTTCTCCTTTTCCAAATTGAAAAATATTCTATATTTTTCAATATTGTGTGCGTCGTTGCACTGTCAATGAGACATAAATCGTCATCACCATTAGAGAGTCTCGTGTTATTGGCTTCCATTTTTCTCTTCAATAAAAAACATAATATGTTAGTCAAGAAAGCAAAGGAGTTATTGAAGAATATGAATTTACCACGAATTATGATGATGTTGAGTGGTATGTCCGCAATAAATAAGTGAATAAATATATATATACTATATTTAAACATCAGAAAAATAGTGTAAAGGTATTTGTTAAATATTCATCTATTATATAGATCTTAAAAGACTACGTTCATAATTAAGTCACTACTAAAGGAAAAGGTAAAAATTGAATCTATTAATTATTACAATCAAATCTTTTCTCCAAAGAAATGTCAAACCCCTTTCTTTTTTATTTTTTTATTTTTTTTATTATAATTACGTTGGGTAGGCAAAAATATTGGATCATAAATGACTCATAGTTGGCTCGATAATTTGACGCGCATTGGTTTTTATTTATTTATTTATTTAAATTTTTTTTTATTAATATATAAAGGGGCGTTTTATTTAATAAAATATCAATACATCTGTGACATCAAGTCTATGTACTAATAATAAATGCATTGTATCCTTTGGTTTTCAACATAAATTATAACGAAGGAGAGACTAGCAATGCCCACTTGGATTTATTAATAATAAAACTCCATATTACATAATAGATCAATCTCAACAAAGACAAAGATAAAACAATACTAAAACAACTGCTAAAGTAATTTTATTTGGATGACATAAAATGCAAAACGACACAAACAACTTTATTGGAATAACAAAGAAATAATGTGTCAAAAACACGATAAACCGAAGCCTTCAAGCAGTGTCATTAAAAAAATCGGCAACTTCCATGGATGACATTAATGGCATATCAAAATCAAGATCATCATTCTTCTGATCAATAAAATTTGCCTCAACACCATTTTCTGGCTTTCTCTGAGATGCCAGATAAAGATCAACAAGATGTTTTGCCGTACGGCATGACTTGGACCAATGTCCGTCCATTCCACATCTATAACATTTGTCACCATGGATTTTCTTTTCTTTGTTGTTATGATCCGATCTTGGTGGATCGCTTCGTTTCTTGCCACGATTTTCATTGTGATGTGTCGCATATTTTCCACGACCGCGTCCACGACCACGGCCTCTACCACGATCTCCACCGCGACCACGTCCACGACCACGGCCAAAATTTGAAGATTGTGTCGCATTCACTTCAGGGAATGGACTAGCTCCAGTGGGACGGGACTCATGATTTTTCATTAACAGCTCATTGTTCTGCTCAGCCAGCAGTAGGCATGCAATGAGATCAGAATATCTCTTAAAACCTTTCTCTCGATATTGTTGCTGCAGGAGCACATTAGAGGCATGAAATGTGGAAAAAGTTTTTTCCAACATGTCTTCATCTGTCACCTTTTCACCACACAGTTTCAATTGTGATGTGATCTTAAAAATAGCTGAATTATATTCAGTGACAGATTTAAAGTCCTGCAGTCGCAGGTTGAGCCAATCATATCGGCTTTGGTAAAACAACCAACTTCAGTGGTCGAACCTCTCTTTTAGATGGTTCCACAATTCATCTGGATCTTTCACCGTTAAATACTCGTGTTTCAATCCCTCATCCAGATGATGACGGAGAAATATCATGGCCTTTGCACGGTCTTGGCTTGTCTCAGTATTATTTGTGACAATCGTTTTGCCAAGACCCATAGATACCAAGTGCATCTCAACATCCATGGCCCATGATAAATAATTTTTCCCCGATATGTTTAGAGGTACAAAGTCTTGTTTGGTGATGTTAGCCATTAAAACAAGAAGAGTGATGAACAAAAATAAAATTTTACCTGAACCGCCAAAAGGACACCAATGGAATACTCAGTTGGTTAGAGCCTCAAATTGATAACGTGTTATAAACCATGGGAAATAACAGTAAGAACAAGAGAAGCACAAAGTATGGAAGAAGAGATAATTGATGGTCTTCTATTTCAATAGTACAAGGGGGTATATATATAGTACATTCTAGGGTGTGAATGCAATAAAGGAATGGAATCGTAATATTACAAAAGATCAATCAGAATCAGTCGATATCAATAGACAATCCAAAATATATTATTACATAATAACAGCTACATATGTTTTATTGATAGAAAGGTAATTTTTATATTTTTCATAGTCTAAAGGACAAAGTAAAATAATAATAATAATAATAAATGAAAAATAAAAAAAAAACACGCGCCTGTCGGACTTGTTTTTTTTCCTTTCTGATTTTCAAACAGTCATATCTTTTGACGTAGATCTCTAAACGTGATGAAAATTTTATTGAATTTTTTATTTTTTGATGCTCATAGTTTTGAGACTTGATTCGATATCATTACATCGTTTTTCGTGAGATTCACTGTCCAAATTCACTCAGTGAATCTCCCTAGTGAGTCTCGAAATCAGTGAATTTCGAATGATAGTGAATTTCAACAGCGAATTTTCTAAAATCATGTCGAAACATGTTGAATGTGGTATCAAATTAAAGAGCATGAAAAATTTAAAAATTTGGTGAAACAATTTTCAAATTTGGAGTTCCAAATTAAGATATATGAGCGTTTAAAAAAATGCATTGTTATTGGCACAACACCCAATATATTCGGGCACCAATGTGTTATTTCAACCCCGCAAAGTCGAAATGTGTTATTTCGACCCCTGTAAAATCTAATTTTGCACAGGTGTGGTGTTCGAGTATATTGGGTGTGGTGCCATTAATAATGCCCTAAAAAATGGATGGTAGAGAAAGTATGTTGGTTTTTTTTTTATTAAAAAAAAAAAAAAACGTCATTTATGCAAAAAATTCAAAAAGTTGTTTTTCTCCTTAATTGATGAAATGTTTTGTCCTTCTCTCTCATTCATCCTGTTTTTTTTTTATTCCATTTCATTTATTTAAATTAAATAATAATTTTTTTGTTTCTTCTCGTAACTTGTCACTTCTATTTTGGAGGTTATTGTTTGCACATATTACAGACAACATGGTAGAATTGATCATATGAAACTCATTATGGAGTCAAAAACCGATTTTCTTAGACGTATTATGATAACCGACATTGAGAAAATCAATTTTTTAATATAGAGCTTATGAGAAGTCGGTTCTTGGCTTCAAAATCGACTTTCAAAATATCGATTATAATGTGGTGAACAAGTAAAATCGTGCACAATACCGAATGCAATCCAAACAATGTTTTGATGAAATTATTTTAAAAAACATCAATTCTTTTTTGTTTATAACCTCTGATATCTGGTCCAACTAATCCGAATTTCGATCCGAAACTATTAATTTTCTTTTATTGAATATGAATATAAACAAATTATTTCATGTTTGCTTCCCTTTCGAAAAGAAATTATATATATACTAGCGGTGAGTCTGTGCGTTGCACAGAGTACTTCTAAACCTCGTGTTTTTTTTGTAAGTTGTTTTGTTAATTTGCTTTATATTGTGTACGAAGATGATTATTGAGAGTAATAACATTCTTGGAATAGCATAAAGTACTTGCATATGTACATATATTTTATGATTTGGTACTGTTGATGATTGTCATACATATTACATTTTCATATTTATTATATGTTTTGGACAAATTATTTACAAAATGGGAAATGTTTTTTGAGGTGATTGGCAAACCACTTCATGTTCATACAAAATAGTTAGGCTGTTGTTATATGCAGGTTGTTTGGGGACATGCATTGGTTTTGCAGAATGTGGTTGTCATGTACATTGTTTCTTGTACGTGTTATTTCTAGAGTTGTGTGGGGTGTTCGAGCTTGATTTTCTTCATGGCTGGATTGTTGGTATCTTTGGTATTTTCCTTCTCTGAGCTTGTGGTTGCTTCTTTGCTTGTTTCAGGTGGAGCTTCTCTTGACCTTTTTACCTCTTGGTTTAGCTGTTCTATTATATTTTGTGGTGTCAGTTCTCATTGTGTTATATTTTTGAGCACTTTATTTGGTTATGTTTTTGGGTTTTCTGGCCTATTGTCATTCTAGGATTTCTATTCTTGGTTCGTTCTGGACTCTTGTTTTTGCCAAGATGAGTTCTTTGAACCTCTGCTTCATCATTAATCATGTATGTTACATTGCATGTCTGATTTAGGGTGTTGTCTACATTTGTCTAAAAAATCATTTTACATTCTTTATTGGTCATTTGTTATGATGTTCCTTGCAACTACACTGTCTTATTATACTTGTGATTTATGTTTATCGCACTTGCTGATGTACAAAGGTTTATACTGTTTGCAGGTTTGGTTGGATCAAAGGTGTTCTTCCTATTCTTGTTTATTGGATCCATCGTAAGGTAAAACTACTAACAATATAATTGGTTGTTTTGATGCTATTGATCTTTCTATATTGTTGGATATATATGGTTTATTGATTTTGCTATTACATGTTTGTTGAATAGTTTGTTAACTAAGTACATGCCTTTTCTTCAATGTATCCTTGATGATATTCACTTTGTTGTTGATGTTGCTGTTTTCTTATTTGTTAGATGCATTTGGCTTCTTTGTTGTTCTTTTGTCCTAGGTAGGATGAGCATATTCTTGGTCTTACAAACCTATTTGTGTTGTCCTTCTGCTGGTTTTTAGAAGCTGTGGTTGTTGTCGTAGTTTGCTTTGATAATATAAGATGGTTGTCTTAGTTCTTTACTTGGCAATACTACTTTTCTTTGTGTACTTTTTTTGGTTGTCTTTGCTTTCCACATTTAGGTTTCTGGTGCCTGCATATACTATGCTTCAGTCGCTTTATAATCTGTGTAAAAGCAAGATATTTAGGTGTCTCCGTTTGTCTTCTTCTTTTGATATTGAAGTTGTAGCTAGGTTTTTTTTTTCTGATTTGTCCTATGTTTTATATGGTTTCTTACAAATACATAGTCTTCTTGCTTTGATGGCTGCATTATTTGTTGTGTACTTTTGTAAGTTCAATTTGTCATTTGATTTTTACACCGTTGTATTTAGTTTGTCGTATTTCTTCATGTTCTCTGCCACAATGTCATTATGTTCTAAATGGAAGGTATTACCTCTTATTTGGCGTAGATTACTTTGTCCGTGTTGTTCTGGTTACATGTTTAAATGTTATTTTCATTAGTGTATGTAGCTTTCCCTGTTTTGTTTAGGCTGTGCAGCTTCATTCTTTATTTCTGGTAAATTTTGTATCGTTCACTACAGATGTATATGCTTGTGACAAGACAAACAAACGACTTTGTTGTTCTTTTGTCCTAGGTTGGATGAGGATATTTAGGTGTCTCTTGGTCTTACAAACATATTTGTGTTGTCCTTCTGCTAGTTTTTAGAAACTGTGGTTGTTGTGGTAGTTTGCTTTCATAATATAAGATGGTTGTCATAGTCCTTTACTTGGCAATATTGCTTTTCTTTGTGTACTTTTTTTTGGTTGTTTTTGCTTTCCACATTTAGGTTTCTGGTGCCTGCATACACTATGCTTCAGTCGCTTTATAATCTGTGTAAAAGCAAGATATTTAGGTGTGAAGTACCTAGGTTCAGTTTTCGGGAAGCATACTGTGCGCGCCGACGGGAAAGAAGAGACTGTTTGTCACTTTCATTCATACTTGCGTAAGCTTGTCGCTGTTTTAGGTTTCGCAATTTTCGTTTATCATTGTCCATATTTCCTAGTATTAAGAAATTTCGAGTTCCTCAGTTACGGAGTAAAAATAGTCACTGTAATACAAACGTAACACATATATCACAAGCTTGCGACTAAAGAACTAACATGAACGAGTTCAACCTATCCACTACAGGTTTAACTATTTTATACGTTGTAAGTGCTAAATAGACTATAATGCTAACGTGTCCAATGAAACTGGGATTTTCTGTAGATCCCGTAACTACGGGGTTTGCAATAGATCCCCTAACTATTGAGGTTTGTGTTAGTAATACCATCCGCAGCGGAAGTGATTTAAGGATCTAGATCTATAAAATACACGTAATAAAATAACTAGATCTACTCTACAAGGGGGTTGTAGAACATACCTCTTGGATCTCAAAATCCAAGTTGGAGAACCGCAATAGAAAGAACGAACGAAGGTGTGAAGAGCACCACGATCTTCCGTACGTGATCCAAGCAACTCCCGGTGGAAGGAAATCCTCGTCTCGAATCCTTCCGATATGCTACCCGGAAAAATCTCCAAGATCTTCCTCAACTACCCTTGGCGAAATTTCCTTCCTCTCTAAGAGATGGAAGTCGAAATTTTATTGTGTGTCTAAGGCTTGGGAGGAACTCTCTTTATATAGGAGAGTAAAACTTAGCCTCCAAGGATTTAATAATTAATACAAAATCAATTATAATAATCCTATTAAATAAAAGATAATCCTATAATATTCTAGAACAAATCTAGAATAATATTTATCTTTATTTCTTTCCATAAATATTTATCCAATAAATATTTTATGCACATGTCTTATTAATACACAAGAAAACAATTTCTTGTTCCATAAAAGGAGGGGGCGAAAATCATCACATATTGACCTAGTCAATATTAATTTTGCCATTACACAATAATTGGGCAAGATTATGGAAAATGTCTTTTCCACATATTTAATTATTTAGCCCAACTAATTTAATAGTCCATTACACAATTAATTCACATATCGTTTTAATAAAGTCCAACAAGAACTAAATTAATATTATTAGGATTCGACGTCCGAGAATAGCTATGCTATATTAGGAGGCACGTCGGGGACCATAGACTAATAATCGGCTGGCTCCGATAAATCAAATAAATAATTATCTTACGAACGAATAATTATATTTCGATAAATCAATCACAGAATATGCCACCATAATCCCGTGACTGCACTCCTCCGATTAAAAGATTATATTTATCTCCTCACGAGAATAATAATAAGCGTCCATTGATATAATCATTACATATGGATTAATCCTCCATAGACTGTTCATTCCAAATCGGGAAATTTCCGTTAACCCTTTTTAGAACCTCTTATCCTTATTTACCATTAACCCCCTAGTGATCAATTAGTGCACATAACTGACTAGTAGCTAATTAGTCAAATGTGAACTCCCGGGATCGATCATTTTCTTAGGGCTAACAAATAAGGGAACTGTCTATCTACTTCCATAAATGGAAGGAATGGATTACGATATCGTGATAACACGTACTACTCACTCAATCCATCGATACAATGCCAAGATGGGGTAATTCGGACCACGACTCGGTGTAATCCTTAACCGTCAAGTCAAACCTCATACTGATTCAAGCAGTTGACTGTGATCACCTCAGGATTAAGATATATCCATAAATATGATCATCCATTGATTCGATAAGACTTCTCGATTACGGAATTATATCGTGAACTCTAATCAAATCGGTCCAAATTTCTATATGATATATCTATCATATATAAATGCCCCATTAGGTTCTCTTAACCGAAAGTCCGGATAAGACAATCACACCTATTGTGTTCTGGGCGCATTAATAGCACGTTAAAGGAGAGACCCGATACTCTCGATTAACTTCACTACGGGCTAATTGTATTTTAAGTACATCTTCACTAACTCAATCCTCCCGTGTATATCCCATATACACTCGAGTTAAGTGATTACATAAACGATATACTTTAGGGTTTTCACGTAGTGTAAATACTATTGTCACATCGGTGATTATGAGAATAATAAATATGAATAATAATATCATTTCATTTATTAAATAAAACAATTACAAAATTGTCTTTCGGCATCACACCTAACAATCTCCCACTTGCACGAAAGCATGTGATTAATTGTTTTAGAGCACACCCTATTATTTAAAATACAACAAACAACATCTCCTACTTGCTCTAAAGCAATGGAGACTCATCCCGTATGCTAGTACCCACTAAGCATATCATAACCATTTCAGATTCCAAAGTACACTCCGAGTATGCCGTCGTAGGATAGGTCAGTGACTCGGGGAGTACCTACATCTAAATGTCATGGGTCTTAATGATTAGTCAGGTTGTCGGCTTGAGACGATCCGTAGAATCGAAACGTTACCGGTCCATCTAATCATGTGGTACTGAGTAAACACTGGAGCCCGAGATCGACTTAACGATCATCCTCAATCGACTTAAAGTCAAAATCAGTGTATCACACATATCCAAGTTCATACATGAATATGTCCGCATATTATTCCTCGTTCTCTCAAGATACTAAAGGACATACTAAACTTGCTTTGTTAACCGCCGAATCTAAGATTCGATCAAAGTTGACGTTCAATAACCTGACCATCTCTTACTAGAAAGAGAATCTATCCCATTTCTCTTGATCCGAAGATTCAGAGAGTCATTCCTGAGGCATAGGGTAGAACTTCCTCGTTGAATGTTGCATACACAGATGCATCATCTTAACCAATAAGATGGATGGGAAACCAGTGACTGATTCTAATGAATTCGACCGAGTCAAACTCTTAAGAATGTTGTCCAAATCTCTGCTGCGAGAATTGTGGTATTGTCGATTTCGACTTGAGATAACACACCCATGTTGATTCCAATCAGTGCGGTGTTATCCTTCACAAACACTAATATATATTTATATATTCACTACTGTACTAAAATTGATATCCAGTCTACAAAAGACTTATCAATATTCTGGTCAAATCCACATATTGTAGAAATATATGACTTCCAATGACCGAGAGGTTTGCTTTTTATCCACAAAGGACATAAGCCTTGACGGTCATCCTATCATAAGTTTATAAGTCAATTACCCTTGCTTTGAATGAATCCAGACTCCGTTTGTTTGGCAAGAAAGTCTCGAGGAATCACCCCTTTTTTCTCGCTTTTGAAAGAAATCATGCAATACCGAACTCATTCTACTCTTTTCCGTGTAGATCCAATTACTCCCACTGGGCTGAGGCGCTCGGTGGTTCTACAAGAGTATGAATGACTCCGGAGTACCGCACTCCATTCACGAGGTTATGGCTTGTAAACCAACCTCTATTATCGAGAATCCTATACTGCTTCACAAAAGAGCATAGGTCATCGATCGATCCTTATCTGCAGAACTCGTAACGGGTGATGGATAAACCATACTCCCACTACATTCTGGGTGGATCGAAATTCGATCTGGTTTAGTAGTATTTAGTGTTATCACCAACAACCGATGTTGGATGTGGTCCGATTTTAATCGGTTAGTAACTACCTTGAGTAAACGTATTTCAAGGTTCAAGGTTTTATCTTGTTCATGGATTCTATCGTAGAAAGGATGCAACAATATAACCGCCCTTCCGATGTCAAGAATCGATAACGAACCTTTTTCTCAATGCTACAAGATATATAACGATTGGTCATCGACCGAACGCGTGTACGCGAAATTCAGTCAAACCATCAAGCATCATGTGCTAAATGCTTATATTGACGGAATTTGGGTGAACCGAATCCACTCATTATCCGTTAATTCCAAAGCACATTCTAGGTAGACTTCTCGGTTCTACACTTCAATGTAAACCGTTATTTCACTTCCAATATCTTTATTGAGTTAAGCAGTGTATTGTGGCACATCTACAACTATGTAAAGGCAATTCAGTGGTTTCTTCCTTAGTGAAAGCATTTCACTATGAGGCAGACCGAGCATCAGGCCCTAGGACTATGTGATGGCCCATTTCTGAGTATAGAATACTCCATCTCCGACAAAATCCAGAGACACCTTTGAATATTTTGGATAAACTTACCGGAGTGTTTGAGTAGTTGTCAGACTAGAAGTCACTACTCATAAGCCCCTACTAGCTTGTATCTTTCATCAAACCCCGAAGGTCGTCATGAACAAGCTATGTTACTTCTTTATAACCATTATCCTTTCCCGATTGAAAGGAAAATTAGTCATTGAACCTTTAAGACAATCTAACCAGATCGAGAGAAAGGAATCACCCTGAACCGATCTTGTGTCTTGTCTTTTAGGGACTATGCACTAACTGTGGAATATGAAGAAGTGTTTATCTAAATATAGAAACCAATTGCTTTTAATAGTTCTTAAGATGTGTTTTATATACTTATTTCAGCAGTTGTAAGTGGTTTTGACTTTATCAAACAAAAGTCCGAGTCTTGGATTCGTACTACAAATGGTATATTCACTTCCTATACGACAAACAAATTATCGAATAGAAGGTAAATCCATTCGTTCCAACGAATCTTAAACCGAAAATAAATTTTCCGCGATATCCAAGGATTGAATCCGAGATTCATTTCCTCATATCACTCCCACTATTTATAGCTAAAATTACTGCCCGTTGTCTAGTCTATTAATCGTTAATGCATAACTATCTTGTTCTTCCAAAGAACATAGTCTACGAGAAAATCACCAAGGATTCATAGGTTGGTGATCCGAAATCACTATCCTTATCCTATGGTTTTCAGTTTATTAATTTTCGGTTTAGCCTTAAAATCAACTCGCTTTTAGATGACTAACACTCTTAGACATACTCTCCCATTCTTGACTTTCCGTAAATGGAAACAGATTTTGAACTAGCGATTCGTGTGAGTAGACACTACTCTTGAACCGTGAGATGTCTATTTCGAGTGTTACTTGTCCGACTTGTCGGATTTTCTAATATACTAGAAAAACAACAAATCATAACATTAAAGCTCCCACTAGTTTATCGGTTCCAAATACCGCCTAACCAAAGAATGCTTCATTTTATGATTTTCCAAATTTTCAATTTTTGAAAATCTCTCGTGTAAACACTTACACGATTCTAATGTTTCCAGAAAAATACAAATCATAAAACTCCCACTAGTTCATCGATTCCAAATATCGTCTAACTAGCAACAGTTCATGATTTTCCGATTTTTCAATTAGGACGGTTACGTGTGTAGTCACTACACATTGAAAATTCACTAGAAGAATTTCAAAGTCCGAAATCACCTTTGATCAAACTAAGTTTGTCTTCCGTTTGACACGAATGACACTAGTGACATGCCTATATGTCACTCTGGTTTTAAAAGGCTTAAGAGAAAATATCTCTTTTGAAAAATAATTTGCATTATCGATTAACTAGTTCAACGTCCTAGTTACTTTCCACTTTTTTAACGAAGTCAATACTAGTCAATTATAAATTTTAAGCAATTTAGTAAGGGATATAATCTCAGTAAATAAAATGACATATATTAATTCAAGTTTAACACTACTATATTTATTTTAGGAATTGTAAACTAAAATTAAGTCTACTCTACCATTCCAAGGTTTTAACCTCGCATCTCGATGCCGCCTTAGGGTAGGTCAAAGAGATGACGGTTAAAGCGAGACAATCTCATCAATGAATAACTTGTGAGAATCGAACATCCCACGAGAATCGAACATCCCTTTATTCATTGACTACCTTCCTTTTTAAGCCTAGGTATTACCAAAAATACCCATGATGAGTGTGACCTACTATATCGGATCTCTTAGGTACGCCCCGAGTGTGCCGTCTTAGGATAGGTCAGTGACCCGACGAGTACCCAGAAATCCTATCCTTTCGGAGACCAAGCCATGAATGTTGATAGGGGTGAACACCATCCTTAGGGGACGAAATCAAAGCGCCGCGAGCGCACCTTCTCTCTCACTTACTTGTATCTATAGTAGAGGCCGTGGGGTTGGTGTCGCCTCCCGCTCCCACTCAATATTTTGGAAGTGGTGGTGGGTTAACTAACCACGTCTTTTTGATGTTAACATAAAAGCACATCAAATCAAGGATTCCGAATGGTGTCGGTAACGTAGGCAAGCCTACCCGTCCTATTCGTTGGAACATATGTGACAGTCGGACGAAATCGGGTCAAGAGAGCCCTATTGAGATTAGAAGGAATCACCCCTCCGCTCTCGGTTTGGCTTAGTCTTGCCGGACCCCCGTGCATACATCACACTAGGAGGGTTAAGTCGTTTGAGCGAAGCTCAGTTGACCACCCAACCTATAGGCGAACCGTTTTTATCCAAGATTTACTGTTCTTTTACCATCATTCAATCTCGTAGACACTACGAATTGAAAACGTGATCTCGTTTGGGCTTTAAGGCGGTTCACCGAGAACACACACCGAAAGGCTTAACGATTTCATAACCCGTCCTCGGATCTTTAATTAGTTACTAAATTAAATTAATTACCACATATTAATAAAATTTCAACTAATTACACGAGTTTGTATACATGCCTATTTTAATTACCAAAATTAAAATGCTACATGTATGCATGGAGTGGATTTATGATATGATGCATGTCATGGCAATTCCGATTTTATATCTATTTTATGATCAAACACATAAAAAATAAATGCGGAAAATTTAAACACCGAGATGGATCGTTGGCGCTTTGCGTCTAATCTATTAGAAAATAAAAAACAACCAAAACCCTAACTAGGGTTTACTACTTTCTAACTAAATCTGCAGCTGTTCGAACTCTTCGACGATCGGCATACCAAACGAACTCGGATCGGGACGAAACTTTCCAGATCATATCTTCACTCCTTGAACTTCAATATGGACGGTTGGATCGGTGCTTTGACTTACCAATTTTCTCCAGTAAACCGCCAAACTTGCTGCTGAATCTGACTATGACTGCACTGCATCAAGGACTTCCTGAGGGAGATCGGGAATCGAGATGAATCCCGATCGACCTGAAATTTTTATGGTACGTTAAAAACTCAAATTTGATCAATCTGAACGGTCGGATTTTCGTTTCAATGGTCCAAACTCTCCCAGAAAATCGAGGAAGACACAGGTAGTGTTTCTGTGAATCCTGCGTTTTTCTATTACAGCAGCCTCTTCACAGCATCAAAAGGATATTGAAACAGACTCTGATCGACGCCAAAATTTGTGGAGTTGATCATCATCTTCTAATCTTGATTCTGACCGGAGGGATCTTCGTTTCAACGGTTCGATCAACGGGAAAAGAAAAAATACTAAACAGCTACTAACTAGATCTATTTGCTGGAAATTAAACTTGCAATAAAGATAAATTACATAATTTCCTATACTCATATGAACGAATTTTCATCGTTCATATGAGTGTACAATAGATCTAACGGGTAAACAATGCCAACCCCAATCCATCTCTTCAACCACAACAATCGCAACAACATAAAAAAATATGTAAACATGCATCGGCCAAAATTTAAAATAAAAGCTACATGTTTTCCACTCCTAGATCTAATATTTTATACGAATAAATATAGATCCCCTTGGCGACTGATACCACTGTTAGTAATACCATCCGCAGCGGAAGTGATTTAAGGATCTAGATCTATAAAATACACGTAATAAAATAACTAGATCTACTCTACAAGGGGGTTGTTGAACATACCTCTTGGATCTCAAAATCCAAGTTGGAGAACCGCAATAGAAAGAACGAACGAAAGTGTGAAGAGCACCACGATCTTCCGTGCGTGTGTGATCCAAGCAACTCCCGGTGGAAGGAAATCCTCGTCTCGAATCCTTCCGATATGCTTTCTGGAAAAATCTCCAAGATCTTCCCTCAACTACCCTTGGCGAAATTTCCTTCCTCTCTCTAAGAGATGGAAGTCGAAATTTTATTGTGTGTCTGAGGCAGGAGAACTCTCTTTATATAGGAGAGTAAAACTTAGCCTCAAGGATTTAATAATTAATACAAAATCAATTATAATAATCCTATTAAATAAAAGATAATCCCATAATATTCTAGAACAAATCTAGAATAATATTTATCTTTATTTCTTTCCATAAATATTTATCCAATAAATATTTTATCATGTCTTATTAATACACAAAAAACAATTTCTTGTTCCATAAAAGGAGGGGGCGAAAATCATCACATATTGACCTAGTCAATATTAATTTTAATTACACAATAATTGGTAGTAGAGATTATGGAAAATGTCTTTTCCACATATTTAATTATTTAAATTTCCAACTAATTTAATAGTCACTAAAACAATTAATTCACATATCGTTTTAATAAAGTCCAACAAGAACTAAATTAATATTATTAGGATTCGACGTCCGAGAATAGCTATCTTATATTAGGAGAAGCGTCGTCGGGGCACCAATGGACTAATAATCGTGACTCCGATAAATCAAATAAATAATTATCTTACGAATGTAATAATTATATTCGATAAATCAATCACAGAATATGCCACCATAATCCCGTGATCGCACTCCTCCGATTATGAGATTATATTTATCTCCTCACGAGAATGATAATAAGCGTCCATTGATATAATCATTACATATGGATTAATCCTCCATAGATGCTTATTCGATCTAAAACGGGAAGTTACCGTTAACCCTTTTAGAACCTCTTATCCTTATTTACCATTAACCCCTAGTGATCAATTAATTCATACAACTCACCGGTAGCTAATCGATTGTAATATGAACTCCATGGATCGATCAGTTTCTAGGATTAACAAATAAGGGAACTGTCTATCTACTTCCATAAATGGAAGAATGGATTCCGTATCTGTGATAACACAGACTACTCACTCAATCCAGTACAATGCCAAGATGGGGTAATCCAGGCCACAGACTCAGTGTAATCCTTAACCGTCAAGTCAAACCTCATACTGATTCAAGCGATTGATCGTGATCACCTCGAGATTAAGATATATCCATAAATATGATCATCCATTGATTCGATAAGACTTCTCGATTACGGAATTATATCGTGAACTCTAATCAAATCGGTCCAAACTTTATATGATATATCTATCATATATAAATGCCCCATTAGGTTCTCTTAACCGAAAGTCCGGATAAGACAATCACACCTATTGTGTTCAGGCGCATTAATAGCACGTTAAAGGAGAGACCCGATACTCTCGATTAACTTCACTACGGGCTAATTGTATTTTAAGTACATCTTCACTAACTCAATCCTCCCGTGTATATCCCATACACCGAGTTAAGTGATTACATAAACGATATACTTTAGGGTTTTCAGTAGTGTAAATACTATTGTCACATCGGTGATTATGAGAATAATAAATATGAATAATAATATCATTTCATTTATTAAATAAAACAATTACAAAATTGTCTTTCGGGCATCACACCTAACGAGTTTGCGTGAGCACCTCTAACTACACTTTACTTTATCACGAGTTCTTCGTGCGCGAATCGAATCGTGAGAATACCTTCTCCCAAACCGCAAGAAATTCCAGACAGTAAAGTAGGTTTATAAATTTAGAACTTCAATATCAAAGGAAGAAGAGACAAATTAGACAGTGTTACATCAAGTGCCAATTTTGAACTAAAACCCTTATTTTTTTATATAATTCACAGTGTTGTATATCCAGAACAAGTCTTCATTGATGCATTTTTTTTTAATGATGATACAGAGGTTTGAAAGATTGATTCAGATAGATGGGAATTCGAAAACTTGAAGTTTGAAAGGGAAGAAGTTTTGTTGAAGAATATCAAGAGGAGAAAGCAACATTCTCAAATGATTCAAGGACTGCGCAAGGCGAGGCGGTGCTGGACCCGCCAAATCGCGAACGAATCCGTAATTCGGAAGTCGAAGAATGATCACGATCTCTTAAGAACAGATTTTAAGGCTTAAGCAAATAAAAGAAATGGATACCGAGAATTACATGATTTAGCTTAAAGAGCGTTTGCGTAGCACCGAGAACGAGCAAAGATACATGGCGTTTTTCTTGGCGAATGCGATAAAACACCCTTGTTTCTTCCAAACATTTATTGAAAAACTTAAGCGAAGAGGGTCTTAAGGATGGCGATGTTAACAAGAAAAGAAGATTAAATGTCCCGAATCGCGACAATAATCTAAATCCAGTGAGAAGGTGATTATGGGGCATTGAATGCTTTCAAGAACCTTGAACCTCAAGAAGAGCTTTCAATTGATGCAAAATCCGACAATCGTTCTCATCCAATGAGGAATCCGCAGTCCGGTTCATGAAGAAGGGGATAAAACAATTCCGGGTTCGGATATGAACCCGGAGAACTTTGTTCTGTGGGAGAAACTATTGGAAGATGACATGATTTATGATGAGGAAATAGAGGCATCCGTGTATCATCAAGCTGAGATGGTTCAAGAATGGGAGGATTTGATCACTAAGCCACCATCATGGGGTTTAAACATGTTGAGCCACTCTGTTGTTGAGGATTACGAGTCGGTAAGTATGATTTACTAAGGCAGTGTGTTCATTGGTACTTGTTTTATTGGTCAATAACCAGTGTTGTTTATGCTTTTTTTGCATACAAGCAAACAAAGGTATGAATCAGGATGAAAAGAAAGAATAAACCATGCAAACAAAGGGCACCTAGGAAGGAAAATGGCGTAGGTACAGGCGGAACGGAACGGGATCATCTATCGAACCCTCCTGTCTAATCTGTCTCTTCTCCAGAAGAAAGACAACACAAATAGGTTTGTAAGACCAAGAGACAGCTAAATATGCTCATTCTACCTAGGACAAAAGAACAACAAAGAAGCCAAATGCATCTAACAAATAAGAAAACAGCAACAGCAGAGTGAATATCATCAAGGATACCTTCAAGAAAAGGCATGTACTTAGTTAATCAACTATTCAACAAACATGTAATAACAAAATCGATAAACCATATATATCCAACAATATAGAAAGATCAACAGCATCAAAACAACCAATTATATTGTTAGTAGTTTTACCTTACGATGGATCCAATAAACAAGAATAGGAAGAACACCTTTGATCCAACCAAACCTGCAAACAGAAATTATATAGATTGAAATAACAAGAGCATGCATTTACAGATTGAGTAAAAGAGAGGGAAAGACTAACATTAAAAGCATACAGATTTTTGGAGATGCTAAAATAGATTGAAATAACAAGAAGCTAAATTCGATTTAATCAAAACACTTGTTGAAAGAATAGACCTCACAAAATGTACCCCAAACGAAAAAAACCAAGAGTAAGGAGAATAATCAATTACAAAACAGCCCAAAGAAGACATGCAATGCAACACATAACCTGATCATAACATAAAACACAATAACAAAAACAGAAAGAAACGAACAATCAAACGCCAATAAAACAACAAAATAACAATAAAATGGGAGCAAAATCGAACACTAAAGAACCAATCATGAAGCAGAGAACAATCTGGAACCCAAATGCTGAAGACGAACACACAGACATTAACAAATACAGCCATTAAATCACAGTGAAACGGGGAAAGAAGTAGAACATGGATCACCTTAGCAAAGTTTTATCTTCTTCCACTCGAAATACACAAACCACCGACTGTACCAAAATCAGCAGAGCAGCACCGACTAAGAAACTTTGAAGAACGGATGAAAACGGCAGGTAAACATTCAAATGCATGTTCATGTTGAACAGCAAATATATATATGAAAAAAGGCGGTGCTGGACTAACGAAGAAGTGGCCATTTTGTAAAAATTCTACTGGTGCAAGAAGGCGGTGGTGGACTAACAATTGGAGATTCAGCAAACGGCGTCGTTTTATTGCTGAAAGGGGGAAAAAAAAATGGACGCCGAATAGGACAAAAATGGTCAGCAAACTATTCAGCTTTAATAATAAATACTATGTTAAGATATACACTCACACAGACCACCATCCCATTCGATTTATATTTCGAAAAAAAAAAAAACATAAGCCTCCTCCGTCTCCCACCTCACCCTATTTATCCCCGAAAATTCTAACCCCACACTCCATTCTCCCCAGCCTCACGCCCTTACTTATTAGCATCTTAAAACTACTCACCCCTTCAATAGGAAAAAATTTACTACTCAATAAAATAGAAGAAAAACTATTTTTAATTGAGTGTAAACATTTTATCCTCACAGCCTCCACATGTTTTCAATGGTTATGAATATCATTCAACATGTGCGTTAGCCCACCCCTACCTAAAATAAGGCATACCGATTCATATAATTATAGAGAAATTAAGTTAAATGTTATCATAAACGCTTATTTGTATCGTAAAAAGATAAAAACAAACGTACATTATATCAGATCAAATGAAAAAAGTTATTTCAAAAGTGTAAAATAGGAAATCAGCTGCAAAGCATAGATTTGGCCGGATTCAAATGAACGTGGCTAGATATCTTCCGGGTGAAGACACTTCAAAATCACCCTTGTACGTCGCTTATACATTTTCTTCATCTCTTGTGTGAGACCACCAACAACTTATTGAATCACTTATTCTGTCATAGCACACAGAACATAATATGTGTCATTGTGCCGTCACCATTGTGACCTCAATCTTGATGAAACATGACATGAAATGCACAAAGTGATTTTTAAAAAAAAACAAAAATAAAAAAACTTTGGAACAGGTATAAACTAATCTTTTGTCATAATTCCAAATAACCAAACTTTCCATGTGAGCTGCCATGAAAACAACATTGTTCCTTAGGCTTAGCCACCAATAAAATGGGAGAAATTAGTGAGCAGCAACAGAAATAATTAAGTGAAAGATAATTTCATTAATTGATTGATTTGTGTCATACACTACACCCTTATATCAATCACATTGTTATAACTAACTACTCTTTCTCCAACACAGAATCTAATAGAGGATAATATCAAATCTATAAGAGCCATCTGTCCTTATCTTATCTCATTCCTTTTTAGCCCCTCTCAAACGAACATGTGGAGTAGTCACAGTAAGTTTGTCCCTGAATGTCTCAAATGACTCAATAGGCAAGGCCTTTGTCAGGCAGTCTGCTATCTGATCCTTTGTTGGCACATAACACACCATCAACTCGTTGTTTAAAACCATGTTCCTGATAAAGTGAACAGCCACCTCTATGTGCTTAGTTCTTGCATGATACACTGGATTTTGAGCTAAAAAGTTTTCTCCAGTGTTATCACATCACAACACAGGAGTATTTGGAAGTCTGAATCTCATCTCATTCAGTAGTTGTTTGATCCACTTCACTTCTGCTGTAAGATTTGCCAAAGATCTGTATTCAGATTCACAGCTAGACCTTGACACTACAGTCTGTTTCTTGGAGCTCCATGATATAAGAGAATCTCCTAAATACACACAATATCCACCAGTTGATTTTCTATCTATTGGACACACTGCCCAGTTAGCATCAAAGAAGCCATGTATTTCAAGTGTCCTGGAAGGTCTGAACAGCAATCCCATTCTGAGTGTGCCCTGAACATACCTCAGTAATCTTTTCAGGCCATTCCAGTGTGTAGTGTATGGATTTTGCATGAACTGGCTTAGAGTATTCATAGCAAATGCTATGTTTGGCCTAGCCAGTGTTAGATATTGCAATGCACATATGATGCTTCTGTACATAGTAGGTTATGTCAATGGTTCACCTTCCTGTAGAAACAATTGTTTTCCAGGCACCATTGGTGTTGAGCAAGGATTCAAGTGTTCCATATTCCATTTCTTCACTAGCTAGGATGCATAGTAGGACTGAGTGAGATGCAGTCCATCTGAATTCCTGGTTACTTGCATTCCCAAAAAGTAAGATACTGGCCCTAAGTCTTTTAGGGTAAACCTGGAGTCAAGGAGTTTAATGAACTTTTTAATCAACGTAGGTGAACTTCCTGTCAGCAGTATGTCATCAACATATACTAATGCAAACATGACCTGTTTGTCAAGTCTGAACATGAACAAAGATATATCACACATGGACTGAGTAAACCCCCAGTCAAGCAGTTGAGTTTTAAGGGCTTCAAACCATGCCCCGGGGGCCTGCTTCAGCCCATAAATTTCCTTATTCAGTTTGCATACATACCCTGGCTTCTCAGGATCTTCAAATCCTTCTGGCTGATCCATATAGACTGGCTCATACAGAGGACCATTTAGAAAGGCACTGTTAATGTCTATTTGATTTATGGGCCAATGCATTGATACTGCTATAGACAAAACAATCCTGATAGTTGCAAGCTTGGCTACTGGACTAAATGTCTCAGTAAAGTCGATGCCATAGCTTTGTTGATACCCCTTGGCAACTAATCTTGCTTTGTGCTTCAAAATACTCCCATCTGGATTCAGCTTCAACTTGAATACCCATCTGCACCCAACAGTACTCTGATTTGAACTAGGCCTCACCAAATCCCATGTTCTATTATGCTGCAGTGCCTTGTACTCATCAACCATTGCATGTCTTCATTTGTCATCTACCAAAGCATCTGATACACTAGTTGGTTCAGTAGGAAAAGCATGAACCTTACAAAGTGATGCACTGTAGGTCTTAGGCTTAAATATGCCACTTTTTGAACTTGTTTGCATGTGGTGAGTTTTTACAGTGTTTTGAGGAACAGTGGTGGTTGGTACAACTTCTGTGCTAGTGGTGACTTCAGTGTTTGGTGAGACAGTGATAGATGGTGATACATCAGTGTAGACAGCAAAAGGTGAATTTAGTATAGAGGGTGTAGGTGATCCAGTATGCGATGCGGGTGAGTGACTTGAACTGGAAGATGCAGTTTGATGACTTTTATGACTCATAGAAGGTGCAGGAGAATTACCAGAGGTACCATTTTGATCAGTTTGATGTTCACTTGCCCTTTGCTCAGGAGTACAACTCAAATCTGATTCTTTTGGATCTGGCTCAGTCACAGTGATGGTCTCAGTGTGCCCCTCTGAACGAGACAGGCCAAAGGGAAGATAGTTGGTGAATAGATCAGGGGTACAAAGAACATGTTTTGAGGGTCCCTGGGTAAATTCATCTGTGAAGGGAAACTTAGTTTCATCAAACTTAACATTGTTGGATATATATATTCTACCTGACCTATCAAGACACTTATACCCTTTGTGGTGAGGACTGAGACCTAGGTTAACACACTGTGCAATATGGTATTGAAATTTTGTGGTTTGAAAGGGTCTCAAATAAGGATAGGCAACACAGCCAACATTTTTGAAGGATGTATAGTTTGGTTTCTTAGTAAAAAGGCACTCATATGGAGACTGATGACCCAAAACAGGAGTTGGAAGACAATTAATAATGGACACAGATGCTTGAAAGCTATGCCACCAGAAACCGAGAGGCATAGAGGCCTGGGCGAACATGGTCAAACCTAACTCTATAATATGTCTGTGCTTTCTCTCCGCTCTCCCATTCTAAGCATAGTAATGAGGAAATGGATGTCTAAAGGCTATACCATGCTGCTTTAGAAAGGGTTCAAACACTCTATACTCTCCCCCCAATCAGATTGAACACATTTAATTTTAGAGTTAAACTGTGTTTCTACTAGGGTTTTGAAGTGAGTAAAAATAGATATGGCTTCAGATTTGTCTTTTAAGGGGAAGATCCAAGTGAATCTGGTATGATCATCTATAAAATAGATGTAATACAAATGGCCTTCTGTGGATTTAACTGGGGCAAGACCCCAGATATCAGTGTGAATTAAGTCAAATAAGGAAGCAACATGAGATACAAAATTCAAATGAGGTAAAGCATGAGATTTGCCAAATTGGCAAGCATCACAAAAGAGTAGTTTTCCATTGATAACAGCATTACAATCATTCAGAATTTGACTCAGAACTTTGCTAGAGGGGTGGCCTAACCTCCTATGCCACACATTAGGGTCCTTATTAGGGTCTAGAACATCTAGTGACTGACCATTTCTAGACCTAGCTGACACTTGACTGAGAAGAGCAGTAGATTGCTGGAAAGACTTGGATCGAAGGGAGGTCTTTGTTGACTCATCATCTAGAGGCACTTCTGATAAAGTCCATCCTTGAGCTGACCCCTGAGCATTGGCATCCTTGTTACCTTGTCCTTAACAACACAAAAATCATTAACAAACTCAGTAAGCACATTATTATCAGACATTAACTTGGAAAGACTAAGTAAGTTCCTGGTAATTTCAGGTACATGAAGGACAATGTTTAGAAATAAAGGTCCAATGTGAGTGTGAAGAATAGTGTGACCTATGTGCTCAATGTGTAGGTGTTCACCATTCCCTACTGTCAGTGTATCACTGCCATGATAAACAACACTTTGATTAAGATTTCCCAAATCCGATGTTTTATGGTTTGTGGCCCCACTATCCAAATACCAAGCATGATCTGCAACTGTGCTAGGAGTTCACATGTAAGCTGATGGTTGGTTAGATCTTAGTGCATTATTGAGGTCAGGAGGTTGGAAATCCGTCTCAAACCTATGCCAGCAAATTGCCACAGTATGTCCATTCTTGCCGCAAAGTTGGCACTGCACCTTGGCATTCCCTGAATTTCTTCCACCACTTCTTCATCCACCTCTATTTCCTCCACCCCTACCTCTGTAGGAGTTTTGCCCTTGTGGCCAACATTTGCTCTTCCTGGCCCAGAATTCTGATTATAACTTGCAAGATTTGCAACAGGACTGATGACAGACCCTTGTGAGGAAGAATTGAACATGGCTAGGAGTCTCTCATGAGTAATAAGTTGAAACTGAACCTCCTGCCAAGACAGTGATCCAATCCGAGCAGTTACATTGACAATGACATCTTCATAGTCTTTGTCTAAACCCCCTAGATAGCCAATATCAACTCAGATTTGGTGATAGGGTATCCTGCAGCCGTCAAATTATCACTGTAGGATTCATAGTTGCCAAGTAGTCTGCCATGGATTTTGATCCCTTTTCAGCTTTAGTAAGTGCACTTTTATACTCCAGCATTCTAGATTCAGAGTGATTGTTGAAAAGAACCTCCAAAGTGGACCAGATTTCATGAGAGGATGAGCAGCTAACCACCTCTGTCAAGGCTTGCTCAGTCATTGGCCCTAGTAACCATCCTGTAAGTAAAGAGTTTACTGAGTCCCATTCAGCTACAGCTGGATTCATTGGGAGTCCTGGGATCTCCGGTGGCTGTGGTTTGGTACCAAACAAGTAGCCCTCAAGTTTATACCCTTTGATCACCGGCAAAATAGTGTAACGCCACAACAGGTAATTATCTTTGGTCAACTTAACAGTGGTCGATTGGCTAAGATGACCAGTGAAAGGGATGGGATTCAGTTGATTAAACGGAGAAGTAGGACCTTCAGACCGAAAAGCGGGAGCCAAAGACGATTCAGGTCTAGAGAACATGGGTGATTGCATGAAGGGAGGAAGAGTGGATCCAAGATTCAAACCTGTCATGGATGATCCGGCAGGAAAATTGTGAGCTCCCGGAGAAGAAAGGTGATGACAACGGATATCCGGACACTGGTATGACAGTGACTACATCTGAAGAGAGAGTCGAAGATGATAACCCGATGTTGATAACAGGTGGGCCAGAACCACCTTCACCTCCAACTTTGGTGAGAGGAGTAGATCGAACTGGCGGTGGCTCCGCAATAACTTGCGCTCCGATACCAACAGAAATAATTAATTGAAAGATAATTTCATTAATTGATTGATTTGTGTCATACACTACACCCTTATATCCAGGGCCGGCCCTATGCTAAGGCCGGCGAGACTCCGGTCTTAGGCCCACTCTGTCGGGGCCCAACGGTATATTTATTAAAAAAGAAAAAAAAAAAAAAATCGTGTAGATTTAATCCGATTCAACCTAATATAATATGTTAATTTTCTTTTTTGATAAAGGCCCAATTTTTTTTTTTTTACTCTAATTGATAAATGCCCTAATAAAAAATTTTACTTGACCAAAAAAAATAGATATATACAAACAAGTTTTATTATTTTTTTGCATTTACGGATTGTAAAAACACGATAAGTGTTAGAAAAATGTAATCTTAGGATTTGACAGAGAATTAGAAACTCGAGGCACGTTAATAACGTTGTCTTTTAAGAGATGTTTTGTCACACGATTTGTCACTAAGGGATCAAATGAAAATCTCTTCGAGGATACATGATAGGGTGTTTGATTCAAACAAATGACTGCTTTTGAATCAAACCCGAGAACACTCAAAGTTTTTCTAATGATGTTGTCAAATTTATGGATTTTCGTCTTCATACTTATCGCTTTTATAGGTTGCAAGACTCATAAACGAATGGATATACTCCTCTTTACCGGATGAAAGCATCAACCCTTACACAAAAGGTAAGTACATATCGATTCGAAAATCGTGTATCTGAAAATGCATATCCTTCATGAATCGATGCATGCATGATGGTTCGGTCGAACCCGTTCGTTGCGATAACATTAATTAAATGCAATGGCTCGTATCTGACGATAACCAAAATATTTATTTATGAAAAAATATCTAACAATAAGTATGTATTAAAAAAATCAACTAAAAGCGCCCAATTCGAGACTTCGATCTTAGCGTCTACAAATATAGCGTACTTCGCTTATATCAACCATTGTTATAACTAACTACACATTCTCCAACACGTAATCTAATAAAGGATAATATCAAATCTATAAGAGCCAGTTGTCCTTATCTTATCTCATTCCTTTTCAAGCAACAATTGCTGAAATACACACACTTGAAGAAAAGAAAATAGTCCAACAAATAAAACTCACACAGTTCATTTATAGATCCAAAAAAACATCGCTGCATCCAAAATCTAACGAATGAAAAATTAATCATGCATCCAAAATCTAATGAGGTTTAATATCAGTATGAACCTATATACAATGAGACACAATATATCTCTCTGATTCGAAAAAATACACTAATGTTTTCATTATGCATACACTTTACCCCTCTTGAATTTTTTTTTATTTGCCTTTAAATATTTTACTGTCCCTTACCCGACATCCTGCGTCCGCCTGTGTTTAATATCAATCATCAAAAACCATCTCCACGGACTCCGTAAAGATATTTAGAACTTTTTGCCGGTCACATTCAATTCTACCAACTCTTGTTAGCTACAATAACAAAATTTTGAAGGATTAAACTGGTTTGGGCTTGATTTTTGCCACATGTAAAGAGAGATTTCGTTCAATATGATTTCAATCAAGATTTTTGCAAGATAATTTCAACCGATTATCATTTAAAAAAAAATTTATTCAACACATTTTTCCTACTAAAAGAAAATAAAATTATTTAATAGTTGTCTTTTAGGATAAGGTCGTTCAGGTGAAAAGAAGGAACGGCCTTTTGTTATTGAATTAAGATATGGTAAGTACCAAGAGCCGTGTTAGATATAGTTGTTGTTGTTTTTTTTCTTTTCTTATTTACAGCTGGGTATGGGTCGGGTCAATTACGGGTTTGGTTATAAATCACGGATAAAAAATTTTATTTTTGCTTTATATAAACACACTTGAAACAAGTCCATAAAGTCATAAACAAAACAAGTCACTATAAACACTCAAAAACCAGACAATGTGTCATGTTTTGATTGGATGCAGGTGAAACTCCTCGATGAGAAGACCCTCCATCAAAATTTTCTCGCTTTTTGCGACACTAAAGCTAATGGGGGAAAAAAAAAAATACATGTTCATGTTTGTCTATTACTTTAATTATCAATAAAAGCAGCCTGTAATTTTTGTCAGAAGAATAGTTACAAAAACATGGAATCAAGAACTCTTGAGAGAAGAAAGTGCATCCCTAGTTGCTGCTGAAATAACAGCATCTGAAGCATTAGGCAAATAGTAATACTTTCCTGCACACACAATACCAACAAAATTAAAATAAAATAAAATAAATATCGTCAGCCAAGCAATAAATACTACACCACCTTAAGACATATCTAGGGTAAAAGAAGGTAAATCTGTAAACTAAAGATCGAAATCATTCAGATTCATACAAATTATAACGTGTGGAGATTCTAATGCATTTCATTCTGAATAGAGATTATGTAAAATAGATAATACTCCTAATGTTTGAGTCTGTAAAATAGAGAATATGTTAGAAGAATGTTGAGAGTGTAAGGGCAAACCTTGAGCAACTCTAGCTATCTCCTTGGCGAACCCCGTTGAAACGAACTTATTCTCTGTGTCGATTACAAGGAGAGACATTCCTGCTTTATATATTTTACCAGCAACTTCAAGAATCTCATCCTGCAATCAAATTACCATATCGTCCTCTCATTCTTCATTTTTTTTTGCTTGGTACAGAAACTCGAGGAAATTCTATTGCACGGAGCCTTCATTGGTCCAAACCGTTACATATGTAATAAGCGGGCGATGGTGGCAACGAAGACCCTGTTCTCCTAGGGAAATTCTGATCCGAGGTGTCCTCAATGAGGGGATCCACTTGCATCCAGTTAAAACACGACACGTGGCCAGATTTTTTGTGTGTTTGATATCAAGTGTCATGTTTTGATGGGATGCAAATGGATCTCCTCATTGAAGACACTGTGCATCAGAATTGTCATGTTATAGAGCCATCAATCTTTCCCTCCGTATTCGAGTCAAACATTACACGGGCTGTATTTTTCTTATGAAACATACCTTAAGTTCTTGTCCAGAAGGTCTAGGTGTATCAGCTGTTACGGCTTCTGGATCATTAGATCTTTTCAAGGATATGTTGGCTCTGCCATCCGTTATTGCAACAATCATTATACGTCCGACATCTCCACTTTTCTCTGCATTCATTCCCACTCTCACAGCCTACATACAACGAACAAGAAAGTCTAAAATTGGCTGATACAAACCATAAACCCGGATTTTTTTTTTTTTTTTTTTCAAATTTGGGTAGTTATATTTCTGAAATGTATTACCGTAGTGAGTCCATGAGCTAAGGGTGAACCCCACCACAAGGAAAGCCGCTCAAGTCGTTTTCTTGCCATTGCAATAGACCGCGATGGAGGTAATAGAACTTCAGCAGCATCTCCTCTAAACGGAATTATACAAACCTATTCAAGCTCAAACACACATTAGCCTTTGATTGTTTGGAAATTACTTTTCAGTGAACTAATAAAAACATGCCCCAAGTAATAAACCAATTTGCATATTTACCTGATCTCTGCTAGTATAGCTTTCTGCTAAGAGTTTAAGGGCTGCACCCTTGGCATTCTGCATTCGATTCAAAGCCATACTGCCACTAGCATCAACTAAAAATATCACCTGCCAAAATGACGGGCAAGAATATAATGAAACAACAAACGGATTACAAAGAATTGAACCGAAATTTTGAAATCAAAACAAAAACTTAAAAAAGGCACTCATGTGGCGAACCATAATTATTGGCTGAGGATTACACATATAATTTGTCAAGAATAAGATGACTAATGGAGTAAAACATTTAGGCTATGGTCTTTGTTACAAAAAGATAATGACTTTTTGGGTCCCGTATCTTTTCTCACTGTCTCAAAACTAGCCTTCATCTTCCATAATGACAGTTTTCACCCCTAACTATACTTTTTATTACACTTTTTGGGCAGTTAACGGATTCAACCCAATGACTAACGTCAGAACCGATCGTCAGGTCTGTTAAATGTCCTAAAAGTGTAATAAAAATGTATAGTTAGGGGTAAAAAGTGTTATTATGAAAAAGATAAGGGCTAGTTCTGAGACGTTAAAACAAAATAAGGGACCAATATAATCTTTTCCTTTTTACTATTACACAACCAATAGTATGGTGACACATTGTGCAAATAGTATGGTTGAATGTCGAACGTTAGACAATTAAATGTTTCCGTTAAGTGGCCTAAAAGTGTATAGTTAGGGGTGAAGAGTGCCATGATGGAAAATAGGGGCTAATTTTGAGACAATATGACAAGATAGGAGGACCAAAATGGCCATTATCCCTTGTTATAAATAAGGCAGGAGAACCAATAAAAGGGAAAATAATGCAACTAGTTATGAAACACTACCAAAGCTCCAGCTTTTCGAGCCATTCTTTTTGCCCTCATGTCGCTTTTCTCTACATACACTTTTCTACCCTTTTGGATGTCGTTCTCTCTTCGCAACTTTTGATACGGTGCAGCTGCTCTAAGAGTAGCATCAACGGCTAATCTTTTCACTGGACCCTGAATGTTATTCCAAAACAACATCAGAAAATATTGAATGTAGAACAGATCACACATTAGAAAGCATGAATTGCAATAAATTCTCCAAGAAAATTGACTAATTTAAAGAACGGAGTATCAATGCACAAAATCAAATAATGACTAAGAAATTTTGATAATTGAAGTATATAACTAAGCTAGAAAACTAGGAGAAGAGAACAGATAGGGGAATGACCTTTGGAAGCATTGGCTTGATATAACGACCTCTATCTTCGGAAAATATAACATTCTTAGCACGTCCAGCTTTTCCTTTGCGTCTCTGTGCTTGCTGAGCAAAGAAGAGAAGTTTCTCATCAACCAAACCCCCCTCTGCATCGAATATAAACTCTTCAGGTAGTTGATCCTCTTGCTGTTCTTTCTCTTCGTTTGTCGTTCTGGCAACAAGGTGGACAAACACGATCAAACGAAAAATGTGCAAAACTATAAACACAAGATGGAAGAATTAAGTCATGAAAATTTAATTCCTACTCATTACTCCTTGCAAACCTCTTCATCTTCCTGTTCGTCTTGTTCATCAGCAGACTCTTGATTTTGTGGAGGAGGAGGAGGTGGTGGTTGCTGGTTTTGCTGTTCAGGAGGTTTTTCCGTAATGATTGAACGTGGAAGGATGACCAATTCTACCTGAATCATACAGATTATATGAAAACTAAATTCCTTGTCAACAAAACTGTTGATGAAATATAATAAACAACACAATTGCATTTTAATTCTGATCCCGCAAAAGTACTCGCGATGTCACTTAATCCGTATCCTCACTTAGTGGGGTCCTCTTTGAAGGTCCTGTGTCCATTGCATGCTACATCCACTACAGTACCCAAGAACGAGTCCTATGGTTTCTCTCTACGTCTTTTTTTGGTCTCACACTGGATTTTAAAAGGCTAGACGTGTGTAGCTAAAGGTTGTGTCAATGGTTTAAAGAAAATAAAGAGCTTTCGCAATTTGCTTTGTACTTTAAGATAGAGAATAGCCGGTTTAACCATCGTTACACTGCTCAGTACTTGATTTAATATCTTCCTGAACTTGGGAGCTAGTTCATTAACATCATATGCTTATTAAAAGGTTCAAGAAAAGCGGACAGATGATATATTACATGCTGGTTATGGCAATATCTATAAAAAGTATAATGAATTTTCAATTTAAAAACAGTTGGCCGAAAAAATTCTGGCTAATAAAATTTTCCATGAGAAAAAAAATGTTAATAAGATAAATTCCACTAATAAAAGATAAAACGATTAAGAAATTCATACTGCTTTCTTCAGGTCATCCACGCTGACTTTTTCCCGTCCTTCAACAGCAGCTAAGCATCTTGCAACACGACCAGCATATAACTCAGCTCTATGGCCCTGCGACAGTGTTAAACGAATTAACTTGAATTTAGAAACTGAGGACAATTCAGGTGCAGCAAGTGTTGTACATTGAGTTCAGATTTCCTGTACTGGTTCTGTATCTCACTTCCTATCATTTTAAATGGTAAAACAGTGACATAAGGTGCATATAAATGTTACGTTATTTATATCAACTCCACTTTCCTAGCAATATTATTCATAATTCAATGCACAGGAATCATGCAGTAGTATTTTACGTCTTGTGTCACTAGGAGCGAATTGGAGCTGCAAAAGTAGAAGGATCTAACTAATTCTACATACATAAGCAGAGTTTAGCCAAGAACCTGGCAACCACCTCGCATGGCTTCCATAACCAAATACTTAAGCTGCTCTCTGCTGATGACAACATCTTTCAGATATTCCCTAGCCAAAATTATCTGCAACAGCGTCAGAAAAGCACTTGTCTTCATTATTTAATCAACAGTTCATATTAATTGAACAAGTCACTAAGAGCAAATGCATCAGTTTATTTAATTTACTGGTCCAGAGATACTAAAACCTAAAAGGTTTCTTAACATTAGTAGGGGTGTTAGGGGACGTATGATAGAGCTTGAATGCTCTTTAAGCTGTTATCTGTGTTTCTATGTTACCTGAGTCTTTGCATTCTCCATATCGTCTTCAATCATCTTAAAAACATCATTACTGCGCTCCTGAAACTTTGTAGCGATTTCGACAGCGGCAACACGATCATCAAAAGTCATTGGAACATCTGCACTGCAGAATAAAGGAATCAGTAGTGGAAGAAGTGTATTGCAAACTTGAGATCAGGAACGGTTGCAGAGTAAATTTTGCCATGCGGGTACTATTTCACTCAAGGGATTCCAACCACCTGGCTCACATCATATACGCTGCTTAATACAGGTTCAATGCAGGAATCATGTTTGTATATACCATTTCAAGCTTGTCGGTGAGCAGTTGATTTAACACGAATTTCGAAAAAGAACACATCCCACTTTAGGTTTCACCGTCATTTAGTTGGCTCAAAAAAAATCTTGAAAACAAAATTGGAACAAAGAACAAATCCCACCAGCATTCACATTTACATACAAACTAGAGATGAGCAAATAGGTTGAGTAAAAGATAAATGCTGAGATTTGAATACCTTAAATTTACTGCTATGCGGTCCAGCAGATGCTCACGTACAGAACCTTCCTCTGGGTTATATGTGGCTATGAGAAGTGGTTTGCAGGGGTGTCGAAAACTGATCCCCTCTCTCTCTACAATATTGATCCCGTCTGTCAACACACTAAGAAGCAAGTTACTGATTCCCTCATCCAAAAGATTTATCTCATCAACATAAAGCACTCCTCTATGAGCTTCTGCAAGAAGACCAGGCTGGAAAACAGTTGTTCCTGATTTCACGGACTCTTCAACATCCACAGATCCAACTAAACGATCTTCAGTAACTCCAAGTGGGATCTACGACAGAACAATGCTAGAATCGTAAACACCAAAAACAAAACTAGATAGATCAAATGCATTTCACCGAAGCTTCAGCAGCAAAAAAAGCTACCTGGACAAAAGGTGATCGGACAATTTGGGTCTTGATGTTACCTGAAGAATCATATTCCACTTTATTTGCCAACCCATCTTCCCACCTTCAAATAACAAGATATAATCCTTACTAAGACTACAAGAATATTCTATAATCATTCTCATAAGCATTGAGTTTGAAATTACGCAAGTAAAGTCTAAGAACAATTTCTATATCCCTGATTTAAGCATCTCAGCGATAAAGTTTTACATGTTTTCAAAATAATAATTTCGTGAGGGATTTGATTGTGGACGAGCAAAGACCAAATTTGGTAACCTTACTCTTCTGGGCAGGCAGGATCAGCATTTGCTGTAGAACCAAGGACCACTTCAATTGGTGGTAGAATTGCGTGCAAGCCGCGTGCCATTACTGTTTTCGCAGTTCCTCTTCTACCAGAGATTGCGATGCCTCCTATCTCACGATCAATAGCACCAAGCAAAAGAGCAGTTTTAATTGCATCCTGTTCATGAGTAGCATAAAACATCAATCTCAGTGAAAAATCTCAGCTTTTCACAGCAGCTTATGTTGTTCGCTGTAAATTTCTATGTATCGTAAAGAAGCTCACAAAACTGAGAGGACAAACATATCACTAAAGCAGTAAACTGCAAATGATTCTTTCTTAAGTGTATCCATGCATCATAACTTACATAAAGCATCATCTTACCAGCCACTCATTTAGCAGCAAGACCAAATCAGTCAGTCATAAGGAGCATAGAATGTTATACTTCACTGTAGAAATTTTGACTTGGTTTGGCTCGCAAAACAAGAAAGGGAGGTAATGCTTTACTTCCTCAGGTGGAAGTAAACACCTTTTACTATATTGTATTTGGTATGATGCTAATATAATGGCGAATATATAAATGTAATAGTGTTTCCTCCAATTAATCCATATTTGGGGAGCGAAAAATCCAAGGTGGAAGGTAAACTCTTCCACTCCTCTTATACTTTCCCTCTTCAGTTACTTCCTACCCAACAAGGTAAAGCTTCTCTTACATTATTCTGTACTTCATGCCAAATGAAAACAAGCCTTAATTGCTGAATTGTAGTCAAAAGAAGAATGAAAGCATTCAAGCAAGCCTAAAACGTTTACGGATAACCCGCTCATATTGTTCAAACAGCCTTTCAGAACACATAAAGTAACAATATCAGTGCACTTCTACTAATCTAGGGCATTTCTAACTCTGGAAGCATACTTGAAGAGCTTAAAACAATACAACCTCACAAAAACAAGCATGCCAGTCGCATAATTCACTAACAAATCTTGGATGAAACAGTTTTCCGTCAACTAACCAAACATCAAAACCGCTGAAACAATTGCTAAAGAGGGAACCTGTCCAACAACAGCAGCTAACGGAAATACACTCTGCCAAAAGCACCAGAAGCAGAACTGATTGAACCGATTCCAACAGTGCCACTCCCGGACTGCTCTGAAGCTGAAACTGCAGCCCCATTTCCGGATTCAAGAGTAGCAGTAGCAGCAATTCTAAGCCCGTAATTTCTTCCTCTTTTGAGCGAAATTGGAACCGAAAAGGAAGTGCATTCAGCTTCAAAAAGGTGAAAATGTTATATGCGATGAACATTTTGTATTGCAAGTAATTGTGCAAGCAGAAGCAAATGCCATTTTAGCTCTGCATGAAGATTCACAACACACACAAACACGCAGTTGAAAGAATCAAGAAGGGGATATGAGGAGATGAGCAGAGTAAGCTTATCTGTTTGGATGGTGTTTGCTGTTTTCTTTATAGCTATTTACAGTTTAGTCCCTGCACTTTTTTATCGGTCCTTCTAGTCTCTATAGTCGTTTAACAATATTAAGGTGTCCTTTACTTTGTGTTCTTTATTTGGTGAGATTAGGGATGAAAACGCGATCCGTCCGCATCAGTATGTCTTTATCGAAATGAACAACCTTTAAATGATCTTTGTTGAACTCGATTCGATCGAGAGAAAAAAAATGTTAAGATCGGTTCAATAACATATTAATCATGCTTGAATTCGATTCGATTATGTTGAAAAAATTAAGCACTTTCAAACAATAAATTTCGAGCTCGAGTTCTTTCGGAAAAATGATCTAAAACACTAAGATATGAATATAAAATATTAAGACAATAAGATAATATTTAAAAATATTATATATTTTAATATAATATAAAAATACTTGATAAGCGCCGCATGAGCATGCATTAGTCAAACATTTAATTGTTCGAGTTAAATTTCATTAATTATGATGAGTTGCTCGAGTTCGGTTCGAGTTTGATAAAACCATATTCAAATAAGTATTTAACGAGCCGAATGTCGAACGGCTCACGAGCTGCTCGGATCGTTTACACCCCTGGGTGAGATGTTGGTTGTGGAAATGGTGTCTTCCCAGTAGTAAAAAAAAAGGGTTTTCTTTGTTGTTTGGGCAAAGGGCGGTGATACATTCGTCACGGATATTTATTAAAAAGTTCTTTAGATATTTTTATCGTCGTTGATTATAACAAGACTCGGATCGTTCTAAAGTTTGATCCATGAAAGAAAATATGGTGTATAAATCATGGTCATTTTCAGCTGACTCAGCACTAACTTCTTATACAACGGATTCACTAATTTTACTGATATCTTTTATGCTATTTGTTGCACAAACCTCACAAACAGACAGCTATGTTATGCATCACAAAAAGGGGGAAAAAAAAATCAGCGACCACTATAATCATAAAATCAAAGTCCCAGAATTTGAAATGCATCCAGAACTCCATTAACACAATAAAAATCCCAGCTTTAAAGTTAGTTATTCTCAATGGAGATGATTCTGATGAAGCCCTTTTCTCCTATTCATACATTTCAATTCAAGAACCCAAAGAACCATTTGCATAGCTTCCAACTGAATAATCAAAGTCCAGTAAGTTATATAATTTCATCTGTGTCTTCATCTTTTTGTTCTTTTGAAGAAGGTTCGATCATGGAGGTTCAGAAAATGGTGAAAGAATTTAATCCAAGAATCCCAATAGAACAGGCTACTACCCCACCAAGCTGTTGGTATACTGACCCTGGTTTTACTCTCTTGAACTCAAAAATGTCTTCTTTAAAGGATGGCAAGCAGTTGGTATGAACTAAAACTTTCAGCATATCATGATTTTTTTTTCCTTCCTCTTTTATCAGACATGATCCTCCTAAATCCAGCTCCCTCCCCCTCTTTAATTTATTTATAATTGAATGAAACATCATCACCCTTATCTATGGTTATAAAAGTTGAAGGGCGCCTTTAGTGTCACTGCAGTGTTTTTAGTCACGTATTACATCAGAAACAATAAATCCCGCGTAAAATCGATTCTAGAGTTGAGAATCATCTTTCACCTGATCGATTGTCACAAGGGACCACCAGAAAGTCGTTGAGAATCGTCTTTCACCTGATCAATTGTCACAAGGGACCACCAGAAAGTCGGTTGCGAGCTCTAGAATCGACCGTGCAAGAGTCGATTGTAGTGTGGTGCCAAAAACAGTAGATTTGGGATAATGCAACTAATCGACTGTGCAAAGGTCGATTGTAGTGTGCTGACAATCGACAGTCGATTCTCAGCTCCATAATCGGCTTTCATCCAGTCGATTGTTTTCTGGTGCCTTTAAAGAGCCTCTTTTTTTTTTTTCTCTCCCTTTACTCTTTTTATTTATTTCTTCAATCGGCGATTCATTTTGTTGGTTTATCATCCCTTTTGTAGGTTATACTGATCAGATAAAGAGCCCCACCAATATTTTACTGGCAGGTAAAAGAAAGAAAAAAAATTGTTGTTAATTTAGGCAAAAGAAACATGTATGAACTTTTGTTCTTTTATGGTATATGAAACTTTTGATAGATAGTTAATTTCAGCTGTCAGTGAACTGTGGCAGATTGGGAAATGTTGAATATGTTGTGTGCCGCGATGATACTGGAAAATTGCAGGCATTTCACAACGTCTGTCGCCATCATGCCTCTCTTATAGCCTCTGGAAATGGCAAAAAATCTTGTTTTGTCTGTCCATATCATGTGAGTTTTACTTCCTTTCTTCAATGTATTCTAAATCGCGCACTTTTTGTTGTCTTTTTATTTCTACTGTTAGTTGAACTAAGCACATGAGGGGGAGGAATCTTGCTGCAGAGTGGAGATCAACTTGCATATAGTCAAAGCGCGATACGCAGTACAAACAAGCTGATAAACAAAGCAGACCACCACAAACACGCTGAAAAAGCAAAGCCACCTGTCGTGTTTTGATTAAATGCAAATGTTGAGGACACTCAGCATTAGAATATTCCTCAGAGAGGAATGAATAAAGGCTTGTGTATCCAAGAACTTTACTTGCATAGTTGCATGATCTGTTGTATACTCTTACCAATGTTAGATTGAGGTTCTTTAATCTGATCTTCAATTTTTTAGAATCATGGCTTAGCATAACAGATATTAATAAGCTTATTTTCTTAGCTGATTGCAATGTTATAGCACCAGGATACTAGAGCACAGGTGGAAATGTAGACAAACTTTTTGATGCAAACTTGTAAAGTTTTGGTTTTTGGATGATAACTTTCTTTTCCATGAAAAGCTAAGTTTCATTGACAGCTAAATTGTTGTATTAAATCAGTTTTAATGAATGCATATTTTCTTAGGGCTGGACATACGGACTTGATGGGGCGCTCCTTAAGGCAACTAGAATTTCAGGAATTCAGAACTTCAAAGCTAATGTATGATACATTTATGCTTTTCTCTACACGTTTTGTTATGGCCACGACGAAAACGCTGTGACGCCACTAAAGATGCCCTTTGTTTATTTACCCAGTTATATTTAGGAAAAAAGGCAATACCTTGATCGTGTTTTGTCGTATTTTTGATGGTAGGAAATGGGGCTTGTTCATCTTAAAGTAGCTACTTGGGGTCCCTTTGTACTTATCAACTTTGAAGATTCGAGTTCACTCAAAGATGCATCAGAAAGCAATTTCTCCGTAAAAGAATGGTTGGGTACTTCATCAGAACTACTGCGTGCTGGCGGCGTTGATTCTTCTTTGAGCTTCGTTTGCAGACATGAATATACTGTCCGGTGTAACTGGAAGGTTCAGAACATTCTTGTTTATCTCAAATTGTGTGACATTTCTTAATGCATCAGTTCATTACCATTCTTGTTGATAGGCCTAATCAAAGTAAATTTCTTGAAAAAGAAGATAGTCATTGCTTCGTTGCTCGTAATTTCTTCGATCTTTTACAACAGTTATGGTATAATCAAGCAAAATATTAGTACTCGGGGTCAGCCCTTTACCCCCGAGCAAGAGTTAGACTCTGTAGGCACCATTCAGGTCAAAATCTAGATTAGTTAGGCTAGTTGATCCTTTACACCGGGGGCTTTAAATAGAAAAAACCGGAACGTGTAACGTCTATACCTATGAATGTTTTTTATGGACCCCTTTTTATTTTTTATTTTTTATTTTTTATTCAGGTCTTCTGTGACAACTACTTAGACGGGGATATCACGTGCAATCTGGCGCATAAAGCTCTTGCATCTGGGCTTAAACTTGAATCTTATTCCACCACAGTATGTCTATGAATATACCTCTTTTTTATACATCCATATTTTCATCGCGATCTTTTGTCTGATATGATTTTCGTAATTGGAAGATACACGAGAAGGTTAGCATTCAAAGCTGTGAAGGTGGAGCTAATGACAGACTCGGATCAAAAGCTCTTTATGCTTTTGTCTATCCTAATTTCATGATTAATAGGTTAGTATTTTCACGTGCATCAGGAAATCGTTATGTTTGTGCTTATTACGTTGTTCAATACAGAAAAAGGCAAGTTGTTATTTTATACAGATACGGACCATGGATGGACACGAATCTGGTGTTGCCGTTAGGACCTGATAAATGTCAAGTGATATTCGATTACTTTCTTGATGCTTCTTTGAAGGTACATGATCTTTTCATGATTAAATTGCTTAAACAACGAATTGCGTATACTATAATTCTGTTATACTTGTAATAATAACAGGATGATAGAAATTTCATAGAAAGAAGCTTGAAGGATAGTGAGCAAGTGCAGGTATAACCTTAACTTATCCAAATGCCTACACTTTCCATCAGTTGACTGTTTTCGGTTAAGTGAAAAAACATCGTGGTGCTACTAAAAAACGGCTTTTGTTGTTGTTGTTGTTGTTGTTGTTATTGTCTGAGTCTCGTTCCGGTTGTGCAGCTCGAAGACATCGCGTTAAGTGAAGGAGTACAAAGAGGACTTGAATCACCAGCTTATAATACTGGGCGTTATGCTCCAAGTGTTGAGAAACCTATGCATCATTTTCATTGCTTGTTGTATGATGGTTTAATTAGTTAAAAAAGATTGCCATTTTTCAACCAAAAAATGTTGCAATAAGAGCACTTATATTTTAAGGGATTCTCTATATTTTACTTGTTCAAAACATCAGAATTTTTAAAATTCTATTCAGTGTGAAAAGCATCAGAAGAAGAAAAAAAAAAAGTCAATATCAATTATGGTTCTTTCCATGTAAAAAGAATCATGATGACATATATTAATCGTTTGGGGGTGTTAAACGAGCTGAGTAGCTCGACACTTGATTCTTGAAATGTTTGCTTGAATATGATTTAGCCGAACTCGAGCTGTTTTTCAAAATGTTCACGAGTTTTATTGACCATTATTATATTTAAAATTATTATACGTTCTTTTGTATATTTTACGAGTCACATTCGAGCACTTTAGAGTTCAACATTTTTTCGCTCGCTGTTCTTTATTTGATATTGAAAGTGTTTAAAATTTTAACAAGCGTAATCGGGCTGAACTCAAACATAATGTCAAGTCGATCTAGAGCAATTTGTTCCTTGCTCAAACGAATTCTAGTTGAATTCGAACATCATTGTTTTGAGTGATTCACTCATTCGATTAGAAAAATTTGCTCAAACAAACTCGAGTCAAATTCAAACATGTGTCTTGAATGATTGTTGAGCTCGATTAGGAAAAAATTGCTTGTACAAACTCAAGACGAATTCGAACATAATTGTTTTAAATAATTGCTCGACTCGATTAGAAAATGTTTGATTGGACTATGCGTGGGTATCCTCAAACAAACATCCAACAACAGCAACAAGAAGCAGAAAAAGGCGCCTTGAATTCAAGAACTTCTCGTTAACTCTTTAGCTTTACAGTTTTCCTTCACGCCACCACCGGTACCGGTAAAGCTTCATTTTCCCGACCGTTCAGCTATTCAAAACCATAGCATACTGTCAAATCAAGAAAAGAATTGGAATTTGCAGTGTTCAGCAGAGTTCTGAATGGATCCTAATATCAGGTCCAATTCACCTGCAATGGATTCCACCACCTCCAAGTCTTCAGCTCGGCTCCTCCGACGTAAGAAGCCCACCCCATCTACTCGTTCTCGTCCCAATTGGTCGACAAATGATCACGATTTCAATCCCTTCTGCAAAGCTCCAGAAACAAGCACGGGTCCTGTTCCGGGTCCGGGTCCGGGTCAATTTGGTTTGAATAGTGACACATTTGGTACAGGGGTTTCAGGCAAAAGTGGTGGTGCTGTAAAAGGTTTCAATTTGGAGGATTTCCTAGACAAAAATGTTGTTTCTAATGAACTCGGTAAGTTGAGCATTGGAAATAATAGGGCAAAGCAGAGCAAAAAGGTCAGTGAAACTGACAAATTAATGTTTTTTGAAACTCGGGATGGGATGAAACAGTTGAATATTGATGAAGCAGTGGATTTTCGGACGGTGCTTAAAAGGGAATTGGAGAAATTGAATATTGGTGATAATGCTAATAAAGTGTTTACTGACACAGTGATTACTGATCACTTGAAAGGTTTGAAGATAGAAGAGACAATTACATCGAATTGTAGTGCTGAAGAAAATGAAAGGGCAGATGTGAATTCGAAACAAATCAGAGAAGAAGACACTAAGGGAAGTAAAGTTGAAAAGGGTTCAGGGAAAAATGAGGGAAATCTGAATTCATTTTCATCAGTGATCACGACACAGGAGGGTTTAGAGGGTGATTTTCGGGAGGATCAAGCAACAAGTACATCCTCAGCATCATTTATGTGGAATGGAGATCCTTTTCCCGGCATTCGCAATGTTTTCGGAGTTCCATTTCGTGACAAAGATCAGGAGAAAGCAAGGGATTACATGGGGATGGAAGATTTAGGATTTGGAGCATTGAATTTGGGAGGAGGATTCAATGAAAAGCCAGAGACAGCTAAAGGCAGTAGATACAGGAAAAGGAAAGGGAAGGTAAGAAAACATGTACCTACTCAATCATGTACTGCGCAGGACTCTGTCTTTATTGAAAAGCCTCAAGAAAACAATGAATTTGTTGAACAATATTCTCCAATGTACGTTTCTCCTTATCGGGACACGTTAATTGATGAAGGTTTATCGCAACAAACTTCCGTTGTGTCTCAGGAACTTATGCATGATGAAAAAGATTTTTCAATGGAATCTCAAGTTAAACCTTGTAGTGATGTAAGAGAGGAAGATTATGGTATGAGGCGTACGAAAGAGGCAGTGCCTTCATACACGTATGGCACCGACGTTGATGCTCATGGTTCTTCAGATGAATCTGTTTCGGATCTTGAATCCGAAAGCTTTCAATCCGCAGCTGACCATTTCGATTATAGTTCAGACAGCTTTGCAACAGCTGCATTTGATACAGAAGCGAGTTACAGCTCAATTGCAAGGGGTCATGACGATGAGACTGGGGCGTCGCAGCGAGAACCTTTGCCTCGCGGCCACAAGGGGAAAGAAGCCCTCTGGTTGGATCCTGAGTTTACTCAAGGTCCTCTTGATATGACCAAGGCGAGCCATATTAGGGAAGCAATTGCTGATGTCATTCCCTTAAACCGCCTTGCTTGGGACTCGCCACCAGGAATTCAGATGGAGATTGGCAGAGGAATCACCGCCCGTGTCGTGGTTCAAGAGGATGCTCCTGCTACAGATGATGTTGATGAGCATGATGAGCTTGCTGACCTCGCCGGCCAGTTTGGGCTCGCTTCTTCCATGGTAAATTTTATTCTTGTCTTGTTTGTTCTTTATCTTTTCTGTGAGCTTATCCTTTCTTCTTGTTTCAGCTCGGAACTCGCATTCACAAGGCTGTTGAGGCCGCTGATAAGCGCAAGGGCGAGCTTAAAAAGGTTACCACGGCTCTTGCCGTTTCGGATAAGGCAAAGACTGCTCTTGAGGCCAAGAATGCGAAAATCCTGCTAGAGAATGGTCGCTTGAAGGAGGCCATGAAGGCGAGCCAGGAGTTGGATGCCCAACTGCAGCAGAAGGTGGCGACCCTGAACGAGACAACCCAAAAATCTATTGAAGAGCTTAATAGCGCTCAAGAGAAGATCGCCCAGTTGGAGGAGCAGCTCGCCGCTGGGAAGAAGGCTGATAAGGAGGCTGGTCCTGCGGCCATTGCTGAGTATAAGCTTTCTGTTGATTTTCTGGACATTCAGGAGGCGAGCTTCGATCAAGGTTTTAACCATTTTGCCCGCGCATTTGGTCGCATCATGGTAAAGTGTCTCATAGCCTTGAGGAGATGGCAAAGTGGGTTGCCTTGTTCCAATGAGGCCTGAATTGTTAGCTCTTCATCCGTACATCCTTATTCCGATGATCATATCGTCGACATTACTACCATGCAGATGAAGGATGGCGGCGTGTTTGGGACCCTCCTCCCGTTAACGCTGTAAACTTGGCCTTTTGAAGGGTTCTACTGTTACCTCATTTTCGTGCCGGTGATGAGTACCTTTAACTTGATCGGCGATCATACCTCGACCCTCCTGGCGGAATCAAGATTTGTCGCTTTGTTTCTGTAACAATCTCTGCCGTTTTGTAATAATTCAACTCTTGCTTTGTTATTTGAACAATTTCAGCGTTTTCTTTTCGTTGTTGTAATTTATCCGACATGTGGCCGCTTGATTTTGGCCCTTTGATTTATGCATTTTTTTCCTTTTATTTGCTATCTTTTTGTTGTCTTGTATGCGTGCGGCCCCCTTTATTTTGGCGAGGTTGAGAGTGGCGTAACTTGCTAAAATAATGACCACCTAAACCGCATTTGAGCTTTTGAGTTTGAAAAATCCATTCCCAACACAGGGTTTTTCGGCCCAGGGTTTTAAGGAGGTGGGGTAGCACATTGATGACATCATTAGGAGTGAGGAGGCCATGGATGGCAAAAACTTGTAATCTTTTTTTTATCATCATTCAATAAAATTACAAGTTTTGAAAAGAAAAAAAAAAGTTTGAAAATTCCAATACGCGGCCCCTTGTTTTGGACAAGCCTTGGAGATTTTAATCCGCGGGCTTGTCAGGAACACAATGACTGGGTACTTTATATGAATAGCTCGCCTTGTTGTTGTTGACATGACCCGTATGTTTGAATAAAATTTCCGGTAAGCGGCCCCCTTGTTTCAAGAAAAGCTATGGCGGGCTTGATTGAAACAGATGACCAACTGCGGAGCCTTGTATGAAAATCTTACCTTGCTGCGGGCCCAGTTGAAACAGAGGGTAGGCATGCCATTGATAGGCGAAAAGTTTTGACTTGATTGGACAGTTCACCGGCAGCCTTTTGGTCTTTCCGATAAAGGCGCCATCAATGTCGCATTGAATCTCGTCTTGATAACCGCCCGGTGATAAATGCGCCTTTTGAAATTCAAAAATCCAGAAAAAACCGCGTGAATGTCAACCGTTCGATTTTTTCAGCTTTGGCCGTTCCTCTTCCTTCCCTTTCTATAAAAAGGGAGGGTTTTCCTGGCCTCTTCATCATTTATTTGCACAAACCTTCCTTATCTCTGACCAACATGTCTTTTCGATCTGGAGACGGTAGCTTAGTCCGTGTGTTCATAGCTCGTCCTGTGCGTGATGTCTCGCCCGTCTTCTTTACTGCTTCTAACGTTGCTAAGTCCCATTTCTGGAGTTATTTCGATGTGGTTGAGCCTTCGAAAGAGAGAGGTTTGAATGAGGATAAAATTGAAGGTGATGGCTCCTTGCTCCGGGTTTGACTTTCCGGGTGGGGGAATTTTGTCTCTATACCCCCATCCCCCTTCAATATCACCCTGGTGAGGGAGTTTTACTCCATTCTCTCGAGGTTTCCCAGCATGAAGTTGTTAGCTCTGCTTTCTCTTGAGGAGTTCCCGCCAATTTTACCCTGAGGTTATCAATAGGCTCTTCCCAGATCCCTCGCCGTTAGCCCTCGCTACTCATTATGAGGCGACCTGGGACCTTGATGATGAGGAAAGTAGGTAGGTCCGCTGCGTCGCACAATTCGTTGCCTTTTCCTGTCGCCCGCGCCTCATACACTAGGCCCTACATCCGAATTATCTCGCGGTAACCGAGTGGAGGCGTTCATTAATTCGTGAGCTCTTACGTCGGTGAATTCCGAGGAGGTTTCTGAGGTCAAGCTTTTCTTCTTCAGGCTATCCGTGACTCTCGGTAGACATTGATTGGGGAGTTCTTATCAGGGCCGGCCCAATAAGGAAGTGGAGGAAGCGTGGGCTTAAGGCCCGAAAATACTTGTTTTGCAAACAAACGATAATTAACAACGATAAATAATAAATATTCGAATATTTTTCAATTATCTATTATAGTCCAGTTGGTCAGGATATTTGTCTCTTCTTTTAAGGACTTGAGTTCAAGTCTCAGCAACAACAGATATTTTTTTTATATTGGCACCACATAATTACTACTCATTCCATTTTTTTATTTTTTATTTATTATTCCAGCCAATTCATTAACTCATTTAAACATCTTTTGGGTCTTTTGAACCATGATATATTAGCACCTCCAAAATATATATAAAAGAGATGTTTATATAAACTTCGAACTAAAAGACCTAAATATTATATAAAAGAGATGTTTAATTTTACTACTTTATAGGTATTTTTTGAGGCTGTCAACAAATTGAATTTTGTATATACGGATATTAAAAGCGCGATATTGAAGTAATATTTTATAGGTATTTTTTTCAAAAAAAAAAGCTTCGAGCTAAAAGGCCTAACTCGACGACTTCACCGAAGGCCCAAAAGTTTCCAGGACCGGCCCTGGTTCTTATTCATCGTGAGGCCGTCAAGTTCGCTGTTGCCATGGATTCTAACCGCCGCATTCCTTTCGGCTCGACGATCTCTCATATTTGTACGGACATATCTAGGGTGCCGACTCATTCTTTGGACCGGTATCGTATCTAGGGATTTTCCGGCGACCTGATTTTGGTGCCGTCGATTTTTTTTTGGGTACTCTTCTTCGCCGTTTCGAATAAAATCCCTTGTTTTGTTATTCCGTTGGATGAAAACAAAAAACCGGTGTGCGGCCCCCTTGTTTTGGACGAACCTGAAGCGTTTAGCTCGCGGGTTTGTCGAAAAGAGAGCGAACCTCCTACGTCAAAACGAGGGCTTGTAATCCCTCTTTCATAATATGCTTTGATAAAAAAGGAGAAAGATCTTACACGTAATATCTTTTCAAGTTGTCGGCATGCCAAGGTCGGTCGTATTCATGACCCTGGTTGTCCTTCAGGATGTAGGTGCCTTTCTTTTTGTCCTCGCGACCTGTAATGGGCCATCCCAATTTTCAGATAGCTTGCCTTTTTTTTGCTTCGTGACCAGTGGCTTGTCTTTTCCTCACAACGTAGTTGCCAACTGCGAAGTGATGGTTGCGGATACGTTTATCATTATGTCGCTTGGCAGCCTGTTTGCAATTGAGTAGGCGGCCATAGGAATTGATCCGTTTTTCTTCGAGCAAATCTAGGTTGAGCTGTCTTGACAACGGATTTTCGGCCTTGACGTCGCCTAAACCTATCCCTGAGAACGGTGCCAGAAATCTGACAGACGTTTCCTGGGTTAAACGATCCTAACCGGCAGTGTACCGGGTCAAACTGTAGTGCTAGTATGGTGAGTCAGAGTATCGTATCCACAGGGAACTTGGTAATTCTTCTAAGTGTGGTTAAACACCAAAGAGCTGTTATTAACTCGATCTAAACCGCAATTTTATAACACAGATCACTACTATTCTAGTCAACATAAAATAAATATGAAAATTAAAAACTATACTAACATGATATATATAAATACATAAATATATATAGATCTCAGCATAAACATAATTTATATATATAGATATAAGTATATATAGATACCAAAATATTAAACAGATAATTTTAGAAAACTGGCCAAAACTTATATAATTGGTTTATACGATCTTTCGATTAATTGAAATGTGTTCGATCTCTCCTTTTATTTTAGGTCCAATTGAGTAAATGAAACGGTGCACTCACGAGGTAAACAATTCCTCCTCACACGAGCGTATGAAATTGTCATATGTCCATTGCATCGACCCAAGGTCCACAATCATTACGGTTTTACGAGCGAGGTCCCGAGTACAAATCTACCTTTAGATAAAAGGAGTCATTCCGTTCACAAGCGGTCAATTTTATTTTAAAGGCTCCGGTTGTCAAAGCCGGACGATTCAACTTTCCGGTTTAAGTTTCAATTAATCGATGATTTAACATTATTACGATCTCGAGTACAAATTATAATAAGATTCATTTCTCCCAAAACAAATCTACCCCGGGTAGAAATCGGATTCCGTTATCACGTTATTCACACGGCCAATTTTACCCTCCGGTTTTTCTATCTTTTATCTCATATCCTCGACTACGGGCGTCCAATTCATAATTAGATTATGAATTCCTCGGATCGATTAAATACGTCAATACGAATATGATCAAAATAGAAAAAGATTCAATTAACTCAATTTTAATCATTTTAACTTAACAACATTTCTTTAACGAAAAGATCGAAATAAAACCGATTACATAGTTTTGGCCAGTATTATATTTAGCCTAAAAACATTATAACAACGAAAAATATAAAAACAAACATAAATACTTAAGAAAAGTTACCCGAATACGGCAGTTGATTCAGAAATCGTATTTTCCGGACATTACAACTTCTTCAGCAAAACCGACTTCCGAGATTTTCCCGAGCATTATTACGATACTAAAACTACATTATTACGGCGTAAGGCCTTATTTACAACTACTAAATTAAAAAGACTAGAAAGGATATATATATATATATATATATAGGATGTATATATATATTTGGTACTCCCTTTCCGATTGAACTGAGACTCCTATATATAGAAAAACATCTCAAGGCCGGACTGTCCGGGATCAAGCCGGATCGGTCCGACTAATGATTACATCCACTAACTTGATCTCTTCAAAGATGTGCGTAGATTATATATATTTTTTATATATAATTATTAAACTTCTAAAATTCATATCTCGAGTTCTAGACCTCCAAAATTTGCAAATGAAATGCCAAAATTAAGGTCTCGAAAACTCTACAACTTTCATGAAGAACTCTTCTTCAGATGACGCCTTCTTGATAACCTCGTGTTCCTCCGGCTATTTCAGATTTTTCTTAACCCAAATCGATTAGTCACTTGATCACTGTTTAAGTTGTAGACCTCCAATCTTCATAATTTAAATTGCATTGGAAAAATTTCGGTAAAATCTACAACTTTCGTGAATAACACTTTTTCTGAAAATATCGTTTTGATGAGCCATTCGTTTGTCGAAGACATTTCTCGATTACCACTTAACCAGATTGAGTGGCCACTTAACCACTTAAGCTTTTCAATTGACCAATTAAGCTCGTGGCACTCTCTAAATCATTCCGTAGATATGATTAATCTTCAATATGTCGATTCTCGGGTCTCGGGTTATAAATCCGCAATAAAATACCATAAATACCTAATGTAAATCGACATTTACACTCCGATTTACAAAATCGGTACAAAATTACAACTTTTACTATTTTTACTACTAACTACTCTAAATTATAAAGATTAACATTTCATATTAATTATATCATAATTTCATTTATTTTATATAGAATTCGTTGATAAGACATAATAATATCACGTAAATTTAATCATATAAAAATAATACATCAATTACTTCCCACTTAAACTTTTGATCGTCCCGAGCAAAAATAAGCGGTAATAAAAGATAGTATAATTTGATCAGATTTCAGTTTTTAATGTAATTTATATTGTCAATATTATAAATATATTATCTATGCTAATTTAAAATTATAAGAAGACAGAAAGAGTATATAACTGAAATAATTTAAACATTAAATATTATTTTAGATGAAATTGTACATGTAATACTTAATAAGTATAAATAAAATATTAGAATTATTTTAATCGCAACTATTATGATATCCTGGAATCGGAAACTCGGTCAGGTAGTCGACAAAAATGGCTTATAAAGTTTAGGTTCAAGATGTTAGTTAATCGGAAAAAGGGAAATCAAAAAGAGAAAGAGGCAAGTCGTACGTACCTACATCTTCATATTCTTGAAAAAAAACGTAATCTCGATTAGTAACAAATTTTTTTTTTTAACTGAATACGAACTAAAAGCGTGAGTGTGTGTAGAAAATCAAACTTACAGGCATTGCTTCATCAAGATTGATCGGAGTACTACTCTTTCGATCGAAAATTACAAGTCCGGTTTCCTTAAACTCGTAATAATTCCTGAGATCTTATGATTCAACTTTTTCTTTTTCATTTTATCTTGTGCCTTCATTCCCAGCAATAGGACATTTCGAGATAATACCCTAGCTGGACTACTATCATCAGGCAATCGGGAGCTTAATTACCTCATAGTGATATAGGACATTTCGTGATAATACCCTACTCACTCCAATCATTGGTAGCTACAACCGATATATTCTTTTATTTTTAAGTTGTTAATCACAGATAAGGAAGATACCTGGTATTCGATTAATTCTGTGTAAATAGGGTGCTTCGTTCTTAATTCTTTTATAGAATATTAATATATCCGAACTTATTACCAAAATCGACTATCTTGCAAGTGTCATGAGGTAAGATCAAATATACTAATACTTATCTAATTTTTCCAATCTCAGCATATACCAAAACTTAGCTTTTATGTCTCCATCTCTTTTCATAAGTACGTACAAACTTGCGGAATTTCAAGGAAATGTAGACCAAAATTAGCTAAATCTTGGTTATTTAATCACAATTGACAATTTCGAGTGAGGTCTTGATCACTCTAATCAAGGCTGAGGTAGGTTATTTGGCTATAGTTATATTTTTGTGGTGCCAAAAATCAACATACTTGGTCCAATTCCAAACTCATAATTCATATTGAAAATGATTCTAAAATTTTTTACTTATAAATATCAACATACTTATATAATTTCATGAAAACAATATCTAATATTAATTACTCAATTATATAAACTTAAAATCTTATTAAAATCTAAATTAGACATATAATATAATTATTTTTAACTATTTTTCGAAAATTTTAATGAATTTTCTAACCTAACTCTACTCCCCACTTACGAAGTGGCATCGTCCCGATGTTCAATGAGTAGTAAAGAAGTAGGTTCGAAAATAAAATTAAAATTATCTATTAACGTTATTTTTCTGATTTTATTTTAGCGTATACTAATTATAAAACAAACAACTTAAAAAACTAAGACATATATATTAAACAAGATAGATTAATACAAACTTAAAAGAAAAACATAAACTTAACTAAAGAAACTTCAAACTTAACTTAATTTAATTTATTAAAACTTAAATATCACTAACCAACCACCAACAACTCTCTAGATGGTAGACGAACATCCCGGTGTATCAACCGGTAGTAACCCAACTCGACTATCTCTAGACGGAAAAATCTCATCCGTCTCCAGCTCTTCTACTCCATTCAGAAGAATACACAAACGCGATATCATCCATGAATTAGGCATAGGTTTCCCCCTACTACCTCTCGAAATCGCAAACTCCAACACTGTCCTTTGAATCAATATACCCCAATCGACAAATACACCGAATGCCAAAGCAAAAAGTAGAAGCATTTCATTCTCACCAAACTTCCAAAATCCCAGTGGGATAGACTCGAGAATTTATAAAATGCTTCCACGCCTTAGATGTGGAAGTAGAGCTCGTGTTGACATGTCGTGATTTGTATCAAATAAGCGAAATGCAGACATTGGAACGACTCGTGTACTTTATTCAAATGATTAGAGGATTTTGTATCCCCATTGCATTTCAAAATGTGGCATCGTAACTGTTGGAATTTCAAAAATTTGGTTGATAACAGATGAAGAGAAGGGAACAACCACTCCTCTTACTAGAACAATCTGAGTGATATCGACCATAGATGTTGTCATGAGTGCAGAATAAAATTCTCGAACTATCGAGACATTTATCCGTCCTCTCGGTGTACTGACAAATTTTTTCCAACCAAAACTTCGAATGATAGTTTTTCCCCATTGATCAAGCTTATCAACATTTAAACCTTTCTCCAATAGGATTGGAGAATTTGCAAAACGATTGTGTAAAATGATACTCATTTAGAAGCTTGAGATTCCGGATGATCCGGTGTATGAGGCTCGTAAGAATTAACCGACGGTGAGGAGTGGTTCGACATTTTTAAAACTTGATAAAAAGTAAAAGAAAAAAAACTAAGGGTAGATAGACAGTGAAAGAATGAGCAATTGTTGCTCTGCGCTTTTACTTCTTTAAATAGATGGTAAAATTATACGTGACGTGGTCGCATTAGCATGCACTCCAAAATGACTCAAATTCTTTTCTTCACGGCCCGGTCCGAGAATTGGCGGATCGGTCCGGCCTCATCTTACTTTTACCGAGGGGACAGAGGTGAAAGACAATTTGTGTTTTGTTTTTTACTTCACGTGTGAAACATTGCATAAGCCTTTTAAGATATTTCACAAAGAGTATGTTATCTTTGATACTGAACGGATAAAACGACACATTATATTTTTGAAAATGACGTAGTAATGATACAAAAATTATTTTTGGGATTTTAAAGTTTTTATAAAACTAAACCGATTTAAAATACAAACCAAATTTTGATAAAAGCGATTGTAAAATCAAACTAAACGAAAAATGAAAACAAACCAATATCTAAATGACAAATGTCGAATAAAAAGTGCAATAAAAATGTTTAATCAAAATTATGAAATTCAATCTTCATCGTAGTCTTCCTCGGGATCAACTTGAAAACTCGAACTCGAAACGATCGAGAAGTCGATGGTCGAATCGTAGTCGTGGTCCTGGATCGAACTATCAAGACCCATCGAACTCATGCCGTGTGATATGTGCAAACTCGGTGAATCCTCCCAACTCGACATCATCGGTCTCTCGAACACTGTTTAAAATACACTGCTCCACTAGATTGGCTTCCAAAAGGATATGACGATGGATGAAAGCTCGAAGGTGGTGGAATAGGTGTTACCCACTCAGTAAGGTATAAGGATCGATCGACAAGGTGGATAGGCGGGATCATCAAAAGTAGGATTACGAAGCAATCGCTCGTTCCTTCTTAAACCTCTACGAATATCATCACACCACCGCTATTTCTCTCAAAGATATAAAGCCATGTTGGCTTGACCACGTGCAACATCTCATCACTAAAGATTGAAACATGTCATAAGTGATAGTGTTGGAGAAAGGAGTTTGTTTAGGTGACTAGAAAAAAGATGGAAAAGAAGAAGAAGATGTAAAAACTGGTGGAGCTGGCTGAGTTTGACGTCTTCTAATCAAAGATCTAAGACTCGGACTTTTTGTCGTATAGAAAGTGAATATACCATTTGTAGAAAGTGAATATACCATTTGTAGTACGAATCCAAGACTCGGACTTTTGTTTGATAAAGTCAAAAACCACTTAGAACTGCTGAAATATGTATATAAAACACATCTTAAGAACTATTAAAAGCAATTGGTTTCTATAAACGCTTCTTCATATTCCATAGTTAGTGCATAGTCCCTAAAAGACAAGACCTGAAGACTGGCTCAGGGTGATTCCTTTCTCCCAGTCTGGTTATATTGTCTCAAAGGTTCAATGACTAAGTTTCCTTTCAATCGGGAAAGGATAATGGAAATAAAGAAGTAACATGGCTTGTTCATGACGACCTTCGGGGTCTGATGAAAGATACGAGCTAGTAGGAGCTTCCGAGTAGTGACTTCTTGTCTGATAACTATTCAAACACTCCGGTAAGTTTATCCAAAATATTTTGAGGTTTCTCTAAAGATAGAGTATTCTATACTCAGAAATGGGCCATCACATAGTCCTAGGGACTGATGCTCGGCCTGCCTCATAGTGAAATGTTTTCACTAAGTGAGAAACCGTTAAATTGCCTTATATAGTTTTTAGATGTGCTACAATACACTGCTTAACTCAATAAAGATATTAGAAGCGAAATATCGGTTTACATTGATATGTAAGACCAAGCAGTCTACCTAGAATATGCTTTGGAATTTACGGATAAGGTGTGGACTCGGTTTACCCCACTTCCATAAATATAAGCATTTAGCACACGGTGCTTGAAGGTAGGTCTGGAAATTTCACGAACACGTTCGGTCAGTGACCAATCGTTTCTATATCTTGTAGCATTGAGAAAAAGGTTTTAAGATTCTTGAAATCGGGAAGGGACAGCTTATATTTGTTGCGTCTTTTCTCGATAGAGTCTATGAACAAGAAAACCTTAAACCTTGCGATGACGCTTTACTCAAGGTAGTTACTAATCGATTAAAATCGCACCACATCCAACATCGGTTGTTGGTGATAACACTAAATACTACTAAACTAGATCGAATTTCGATCCACCCGAAATGTAGTGGGAGTATGGTTTATCCATTACCCATTACGGGTTCGGCGGACTTTATAGTCCGAGGATCGATTGATGACCTATGGCTCTTTTGTGAGCGAAGATAGGATTACGATAATAGAGGTTGGTTTAATAGCCATAACCCTGTGAATGGAGTTCGGTACTCCAATTGCTTCATGCTCTTGTAGAACCACCGAGCGCCTCAGCCCAAAGTGGGAGTAATTGGATCTACATGGAAAAGAGTAGAATGAGTTCGGTATTGCATGATTTCGCTCAAAAGCGAGAAAAATAGGGGTGATTCCCCGAGACTTTCTTGCCAAACAAACGGAGTCCGGATTCATTCAAATGAAGGGTATTGACTTATGAACTTATGACAGATGACCTCACAAGGCTTATGTCCTTTGTGGATAAAAAGCAAACCTCTCGGTCATTGGAAGTCATATATTTCTACAATGTGTGGATTTGACCGAATATTGATAAGTCTTTTGTAGACTGGATATCAATTTTAGTACAATGAGTGAATATATAAATATATATATTAGTGTTTGTGAAGGATAACACCGCACTACTTGGAATCAACATGGGTGTGTTGTCTCAAGTCGAAATCGACGATACCACATTTCTCTCGCAATGTAGATTTGGACAACATTCTTAAGAGTTTGACTCGGTCGAATTCATTAGAATCGATCCACCGGTTTCCCATCCATCTTATTGGTTAAGATGATGCATCTGTATGCAACATTCAACGAGGAAGTTCTACCCTATGCCTCGGAATGACTCTCTAAATCTTCGGATCAAGAGAAATGGGATAGATTCTCTTTCTAGTAAGAGATGGTCGAGTTATTGAACGTCAACTTTGATCGAATCTTAGATTCGGCGGTTAACAAAGCAAGTTTAGTATGTCCTTTAGTATCTTGAAGAGAACGAGGAACAATATGCGGACATATTCATGTGTGAACTTGGATATGTGTGATACACTGATTTTGACTTTAAGTCAGATTGAGGATGATCGTTAAGTCGATCTCGGGCTCGATGTTTACTCGAGTACCACATGATTTGATGGACCGTAACGTTTCGATTCTACGGATCGTCTCGAGCCAACAATCGACTAATCATTAAGACCCATGACATTTAGATGTAGTACTCACCGAGTCACCGAACTATCCTACAACGGCATACTCGGAGTGTACTTTGGAATCAAAATGGTTATGATATGCTTAATGGGTACTAGAATACGGGATGAGTCTCCATTGCTTTAGAGCAAGTGGGAGATGTAGTTTGTTGTATTTTAAATAATAGGTGTGCTCTAAAACAATTAATCACATGCTTTCGTGCAAGTGGGAGATTGTTAGGTGTGATGCCCAAAGACAATTTTGTAATTGTTTTATTTAATAAATGAAATGATATTGTTATTCATATTTATTATTCTCATATTCACCGATGTGACAATAGTAATTACACTACTAAAACCCTAAAGTATATCGTTTATGTAATCACTTGACTCGGTGTATGGTATATACACGGAGGATTGAGTTAGTGAAGATGTACTTAAAATACAATTAGCCCGTAGTGAAGTTAATCGAGAGTATCGGGTCTCTCCTTTAACGTGCTATTAATGCGCCCGAACACGCTTGGTGTGATTGTCTTATCCGGACTTTCGGTTAAGAGAACCTAATGGGGCATTTATATATGATAGATATATCATATAGTATTTGGACCGATTTGATTAGAGTTCACGATATAATTCCGTAATCGAGAAGTCTTATCGAATCAATGGATGATCATATTTATGGGTATATCTTAATCCTGAGGTGATCACAAATCAACCGCTTGAATCGCATATGAAGTTTGACTTGACGGTTAAGGATTACACTCGAGTCTGTGGTCCGAATTACCCCATCTTGGCGTTGTCTTTGATTGAGTGAGTAGTTTGTGTTATCACAAATACGGAATCCATTCCTTGCATTTATGGAAGTAGATAGGCAGTTCCCTTATTTGTTAATCCTAGAAATCGATCGATCGCGCGAGTTCATATCACACTGATTGATCACCAGTGAGTTGTATGAATTAATTGATCACTAGGGGGTTAATGGTAAATAAGGATAAGAGGTTCTAAAAAGGGTTAACGGTAACTTCCCGATTTAGAATGAACAGTCTATGGAGAATTAATCCATATGTAATGATTATATCAATGGACACTTATTATTATTCTCGTGAGGAGATAAATATAATCTCATAATCGGAGGAGTGCAGTCACGGGATTATGGTGGCATATTCCTGTGATTGATTTATCGAATATAATTATTCTATAATTATTTATTTGATTTATCGGAGCCACGATTATTAGTCCATGGTCCCCGGCGTGCCTCCTAATATAGCATAGCTATTCTCGGACGTCGAATCCTAATAATATTAATTTAGTTCATATTGGACTTTATTAAAACGATATGTGAATTAATTGTTTAGTGAACTATTAAATTAGTTGGGCTAAATAATTAAATATGTGGAAAAGACATTTTCCATAATCTTGGCCCAATTAGTGTGTGTGGAAAAAATCATATTGACTAGGTCAATAATGAAGAATTTCGCCCCTCATGTATTTTAGTCAACAAGAAATTAGTTTTCTTGTGATTAATAAGACATGTGCTTAAAATATTTATTGGATAAATATTTATGGTAAGAAATAAAGATAAATATTATCCTAGATTTGTTCTAGAATATTTTGGGATTATCTTTTATTTAATAGGATTATCATAATTGATTTTGTATTAATTATAAAATCCTTGGAGACTAAGTTTTACTCTCCTATAAAAAGAGAGTTCTCCCAAGCCAAATAACACAATTTTCGACTTTCACCTCTTAGAGAGGAGAAGGAAAATTTCGGCCAAGGGGAGAATAAGGGGAAAATCTTGAAGATTTTTCCGGGTAGCATATCGGAAGGGTTCGAGTCGAGAATTTCCTTCCACCGGGAGTTGCTTGGATCACACGTACGAAAGATCGTGGTGCTCTTCACGCTTTCCTTCGTTCATCCTATTGCGGTTCTTCAACTTGGATTTTGAGATCCAAGGGTATGTTTCTACAACCCCTTGTAGATATAGATCTAGTTATTTTATTACGTGTAGTTTATAGATCTAGATCCATAAATCGTTCCACAAGTGGGATGGTATTACTAACAAAACTAGGTCCAATCAGATTTCCATCTGCCAGAGATAACTTGTCATTAGGCAGGAATGGTACTCCCAACCTACGACATAAATCGAGATAAAACAAGGGAAGTATAGATGACTCCTGTGCAGCGATGACAATACTTTCAAAAATTCTCTTAAACATGACCTTTCCAACATCCACTCTAACATCGTTTACCATCGCCCAAGCAATACAAACATCTTCATTTCCAAAAGCGGTGTGTTTACGTGAAGGATAGAGATTATGGCTAATAAATCTTTTAATTGCCCTCAACCCTCTAAAACAATTCCCGTAGTTAAACCGATTTTCAACCCACACAATGTCGGGTCAAAAGCAGTCCCGAGCTCTCAAGGCGATCGCTCAAAGCTAGCGAGGATCATCTAAATTATAAACTACCTGTAATCCTCCTCCTCAGGAAATTCTTCAACTCCTAGGATTGCATTAATGACGGCAGGTTAAAAGGAATATTTACGGCTCGTAAAGTACAGCTTTGCATCGAGTAAGCTTCTCTTCCGACAATGTAGATAAAACCGAATAAAACTCACTACTATAGTCGTGTTAATCTCCCCTTCCTTCATCGCTAAATCTAACCACCGACGCTTTCTAAAGATATCCTTAACTTCATCACCTAAGTCATCCAAGTCTAAACCTTTTTCAACCAGAACATCACATTTACTATAAATTTTCTCATACGCTTTCTTAGCCTCAGGTGATGCGGTTTTTTCAAAGCTTACGGCTTCTTCCTCGATGATAAAATTACTGTGCCTCGACGAGGAGTTGATATAGGAATTTTGATTTTCTCTTTTAGAGACTCTAGTACTCACTCACCCATTCTACGATATTGGTAATGCCAATCAAAAACAAAAACAACAACAAAACAACAAAAAATAAAAATGTCACAACACACTCAAAAATCAAAACAGTTGAAATTAATCTAAAAAATTATGAAAAATACGAAATTGATAACTAAATAAACTAAATTATACCTTAATATGTAGAAAACGTTGAAAAGTAGGCCGGAAAAATTGAAAAGTCGCCGGAATGAAATGCGACTTGTTTTTGATCCTTTTTTGATTTTTCCAAACTTTTGTGTAAGAGAGGAGATGAAAAGAGGAAGAAATCAAGTAGTGGTGTAGTGTGAGATGAAGTTTTGTTGAAGAAAAGTGAAAAAATTTCGTAATGGTGGGGTTTGGGTGTTTTGCGGCTGTTGGAAAAAAAATTAGGGAAGAAGAAGAAGAAAAGAAGGGTCCCCGTCTTTTTTATGATTTTAGACCCCGGACCGGTCCGGGTTAAGGCCGGATCGGTCCGTGCCCAAATTTTTCCACTTTTTCGATTTTTTTTGACTTTTTATGATTTTTGATGAAAACTTATAAAAATTCTAATAGAAGTTAATTAAAATCTTAAAAATAAGTTTATAAAATTTTTAAAACTTACTAAAAATAAAATTTGAAGGAAATTTTATAATTTTATAACAATTTCTAAAAATTTAATAAAATCTTTATAACACTTTAATAAAAAGCTTATAAAATTTTAATAAATTTATATCAACTCTTATAAAACATCTAAATTAAAACTAAAAAACTTTCATAAAACTTTTATAAAACTCCTCAAATTTCATAAAGATCCAATTTTATAAAATTTTCAGAAGTTATGCGAAAATTTTATAAAATAAAATATAAGAAAAGACTCGAAACTTAAGGGGTTCCTGATTCTTCTATTTCTAGATCTTCCAGAGTTCTGATATAACGCTCAATCAACCTAACTCCTAAAAATGAAGCATTTGAATTATCTCTCGGAATTTCATCGGGATTTTCGGATAACCACCTAATCGTTCCCTTCCTAACAATATTCAAACACTCATCCCGAGATTTGGTTGTGTTTTTCCCACAAACATCCAACATGTTCACTTTTTCCACATATTCTCGCATCTCATTAGAAACTTTGCCCTTCTTTTTATCGCACTTCTTTATGTTCCATTACATACTTCTCTCAATCTGATCTCTCTCAACAATTTCTTGTTTTGTTCAAAAACTAAAGCTTCTATAGAAAACGCGACATCTTTTTCAAGGCCTAATTTCAAAATTAAAATAAAAACTCCTATTCTATCTAAAAAAGGCATACAGTTCTTTTACGTCTATCCGGTAAAAGACGAAAAGAGTTTAAACATAAAAATACAGAAAAGTAGAGTAAAGATAGATACACCTGGTATTTGGCTGATTCCAGTTTCTCTGCTTTTTAGTTTTTCATTTTTTTTGCTTTTTCAATTTGGCGGGGGATCAATCAATAGCATTACTTCTTCTTTCAGTGTGATTCCTTCTCCCTCCACAAATAACTTTACTCTGTGGCCATTGGCTATAAAAGTTGTATTTCCATCAGTTAGTTCAACAGCTCCAGTTTTGTAAACCCTTGTTACTTTAAATGGACCTGTCCATCTCGACTTAAGCTTACCTGGAAACAACTTTAAACGTGAATTGTACAAAAGCACTCGATCACCTACATGGAACTCACGCTTATAGATTTTCTTATCGTGGAAAGATTTCGTGCGTTCCTTGTAGATTCGAGCGTTTTCATAAGAATCGAGACGAAATTCTTCTAGTTCTGTCAATTGAAGCAATCTATGATCACCGACAGCCTTAGGATCGAAATTCAGAAATCTAATAGCCCAGAAGGCTCGGTGTTCTAACTCAACTGGGAGATGACAAGACTTACCAAAGACTAGCTTATAGGAGAACAACCAATTGGTGTTTTAAAAGTCGCTTCAGACGCCCATAATGCATCATCTAATTTAATCGCCGAGCTTTTACGATTTGAATCAACTGTTTTTTCCACGATTCTTTTGATTTCTCTATTCGACACCTCTACCTGACCACTGGTTTGTGGATGATAGGGCGTTCCTAGTTTATGCGTTACACCATATTTTTCAATTATCTTAGTAAATGGTCGATTACAAAAATGTGAACCTCTATCACTAATGATCGCCCTCGGAATGCCATATCTGGTAAATATATTCTTTTTAAGGAATTGTATGACAACTTTGGTATCATTAGTGGGAAGAGCTTCAGCTTCTACCCATTTTGAAACATAATCTACCATTACAAGAATAAATCTTTTTCCAAAAGATATAGGAAAAGGTCCCATGAAATCTATACCCCAAACATCAAATAACTCACATTCTAAAATAGGTTGCATAGGCATTTCATGTTTTTTAGATACATTTCCCCATTTTTGACAAGATTCACAAGATTTAACATACTTATAAGCATCTCTATATAGTGTAGGCCAATAAAAACCACATTGTAAAACTTTAAAAGCGCTTTTCCATCCTCCATGATGACCTCCCCTCTCACGATCATGACAAAATGATAAAATACTTAAAACTTCATTATCAGGCACACATTTTCGATTATCCCATCCGAACATTTACGGAAAAGGTCCGGTTCCTCCCAAGAATAAAATTTTAAGTCGTAAAAGAATTTCTTTTTCAGTTGCCAAGTTCAATGAGACGGAATATAATCACAGGTTAAGTAATTAATGATATCTCCAAACCAAGGTGACATTTCCTTAGAAGGAATTCTATTTTTTAATAACTGCATGGTTGAAGGAGTATCTATTCTAAATAGTTGTTCATCAGGAAATAAATCTTTAATTTCATTCCCTATCTCTTCCTCGCCTCCATTCTACTTAGATGATCTCGCTACTACATTCTCACTTCCTTTTTTATCTTTAATTTCAATATCAAATTCTTGAAGTAGAGAATCCATCTAAGAAGGCGTGGTTTCGCATCCTTCTTACTCAAGAAATACTTGAGTTGAATGGTCTGTGTAGATTATTACCTTAGAACCAACAATATATGATCTAAACTTATCTAAGGCAAAAATTACACCAACAGCTTTTTTTTGTAGTTGCATAATTAAGCTGAGCTGCGTTTAATGTGTGAGAAGCATAGTAAATAGCTTTGAGAATTTTGTTATACCTTTGACCTAAAACAGCTCCTACAGCTAAATCGCTAGCATCACACATAATCTCAAAAGGCAAATCCCAGTCTGGTGCTACCAAAACTGGTGCAGTAATCAACTTCGCTTTCAGGGTCTTAAATGCTTCCATACATTTACTATCAAAGTTAAAAGGTACTTCCTTTTCAAGCAAATGACTTAGAGGCTTTGCTATTTTCGAAAAATCTGCAATAAATCTCCTATAAAATCCTGCATGTCCAAGAAATCCTCTTAGAGTCCTTAGATTCACTGGTGGTGGTAATTTTTCAATTACCTCGACTTTAGCTTTATCAACTTCAATTCCTATTTCAGAGATTCTATGACCTAGAACAATTCCTTCTGATACCATTAAATGACATTTTTCCCAGTTTAGAACTAAATTGGTATCCTCACAGCGTTGTAACACTCTTTCTAAGTGCGACAAACATTTACCAAAAGAATCTCCGTAAACACTAAAGTCGTCCATAAAAATTTCTAAGAATTTCTCAACCATATCAGAAAATATAGACATCATACATCTTTGAAACGTGCTTGAGGGCATTACATAAACCAAACGGCATTCTTTTATACGCAAAGTTCCATAAGGACAAGTGAAAGTAGTCTTTTCTCTAACTCCTGCTTTGCAATGAAAATCTGTAAATATCCTGAATAACCATCTAAGAAACAGTAATACTTATGACCATTTAAACGTTCCAACATTTGAATTATGAATGGAAGTGGATGATGATCTTTCTTAGTATGATCATTTAGTTTTCTAAAATCAATGCACATTCGATATCCTCCTAATTTCCTTGTTGGAATCCATTCATTCTTATCATTCTCTTTCACTTTGTGAAACCTCCTTTCTTTGGTACAACTTGAGTTGGACTTACCCATTCACTATCTCGATATAGGAAAGATTATTCCCATTTCTAATAGCTTAATCACCTCTTTCTTAACGATTAATCAGTAAATTCGGGTTGAGCGGCGTTGCGGTTGAATACAAGGTTTAGCATCTTCTTTCGTAATTATCTTATGAACACATATCTCAGGGCTAATACCTTGAATATCGGCAATTGTCCATCCAAAAGCTTTCTTATGCTTCCTTAACATTCTAAGTAATTGATCTTCTTGTTGCTCGCTTAAAGTTGATGAAATAATAATCGGTAATAGATTATCGCTTCAAGAAAAGCATATTTCGATTTAAAGGTAACGGTTTCAATTCCAGATTCTTCATGGATCTTCTATTGACGATTTAAGAACTGGTCCTTCTAGTTCTAACTCCAAATACTTATGCCATGGTGGCTTAAAAGTAAAGCTTCCTTTATCTGTAGAGAAAGGATTATCTCTTTCATTTCAATGTCTTCCTCATCTTCTTTATAGATAGACAGAGTTAAGCATTCTTCTAATCTGTCTTCAAAAGTTGGTAATCGATTATCATAGACGAGAATGAATATCTTCTATAAAAGAACATGATTACGTGATGTATATGGATGGTTCATAGCTTTGAAAATATTGAAAGCAACTTCATCTTCATTGACTCTCAAAATTAATTCTCCTTTATGAACATCGATTAAAGTTCTTCCTGTAGCTAGAAATGGACGACCTAAGATAAGTGGCGCCAAAAATCCTTCTTCCATTTCCATAACTACAAAGTCTCTTGGAAAATAGAATTTGTCTACTTTAACCAATACGTCCTTAATAATTCCTTTAGGGTACTTAATCGATCTATCGCCATTTGCGAGTCATTTCGATCTTAGTAAGCTTTCCTATGCCTAGCTTCTTATAATCCTCATAAGACATGAGATTTATACTAGCTCCAAGATCACATAAGACCTTCTTAAATGTAAATCCTCCAATTTCACATGGAATCGTAAAACTTCCGAGGATCTTTCGATTTAGGTGGTAACTTATCTTTGCAGAATGCAGAAACATTCTTCATTTAGGCATATATTCTCATATTCCTCTAATTTTTCTTATTTGATAGAATATCTTTGAAAACTTTCCATAGGCGGTATATTAATCAGAGCTTCAATAACAGGGATATTAACATGAAGATGACGAAAAGTGTCAAGGAAACGAGCATACTTCCCCAGATGAAGTTGTTAGCTCTGTTTCTCTTCGAGGAGTTCCTGTCAATTTTACCCCGGAGGTTATCAATAGGCTCCTTCGTATCCCTGCCGTTAGCCCTGCTACTCATTATGAGGCAGCCTGGGACCTTGATGATGAGGAAAGTAGGTAGGTCCGCCTGCGTCGCACAATTCGTTGCCTTTTCCCTAATCGCCCGCGGCCTCATACACTAGGCCCTACATCCGAATTATCTCGCGGTAACCGAGAGTGGAAGCGGTTCATTAATTCGTGAGCTCTTCTGTCGGTGAATTCCGAGGAGGTTACAGAGGCTGAAGCTTTTCTTCTTCAGGCTATCCGTGACTCTCAGGTAGACATTGATTGGGGAGTTCTTATCAGGGCCGGCCCAATAAGGAAGTGGAGGAAGCGTGGGCTTAAGGCCCAACCATCCCGGGGGCCCGAAAATACGTGTTTTGCAAACAAACGATAATTAACAACGATAAATAATAAATATTCGAATATTTTTCAATTATCTATTATAGTCCAGTTGGTCAGGATATTTGTCTCTTCTTTTAAGGACTTGAGTTCAAGTCTCAAAGAACAACGAGATATTTTTTTATTGGCGGCACCACATAATTACTACTCACTCCATTTTTTTATTTTTTATTTATTATTCCAGCCAATTCATTAACTCATTTAAACATCTTTTGGGTCTTTTGAACCATGATATATTAGCACTTCCAAAATATATATAAAAGAGATGTTTATATAAACTTCGAACTAAAAGACCTAAATATTATATAAAAGAGATGTTTAATTTTACTACTTTATAGGTATTTTTGAGGTCACAACAAATTGAATTTTGTATATACTGAGATATTAAAAGCGCGATATTGAAGTAATATTTTATAGGTATGTTTTTTCAAAAAAAAAAAGCTTCGAGCTAAAAGGCCTAACTCGACGACTTCACCGAAGGCCCAAAAGTTTCCAGGACCGGCCCTGGTTCTTATTCATCGTGAGGCCGTCAAGTTCGCTGTTGCCATGGATTCTAACCGCCGCATTCCTTTCGGCTCGACGATCTCTCATATTTGTACGGACATATCTAGGGTGCCGACTCATTCTTTGGACCGGTATCGTATCTAGGGATTTTCCGGCGACCTGATTTTGGTGCCGTCGATTTTTTTGGGTACTCTTCTTCGCCGTTTGAATAAAATCCCTTGTTTTGTTATTCCGTTGGATGAAAACAAAAAACGGTGTCGCGGCCCCTTGTTTTGGACGAACCTGAAGCGTTTAGCTCGCGGGGGTTTGTCGAAAGAGAGCGAACCTCCTACGTCAAAACGAGGGCTTGTAATCCTCTTTCATAATATGCTTTGATAAAAGGGAGAAAGATCTTACACGTAATATCTTTTCAAGTTGTCGGCATGCCAAGGTCGGTCGTATTCATGACCCTGGTTGTCCTTCAGGATGTAGGTGCCTTTCTTTTTGTCCTCGCGACCTGTAATGGGCCATCCCAATTTTCAGATAGCTTGCCTTTTTTTGCTTCGTGACCAGTGGCTTGTCTTTTCCTCACAACGTAGTTGCCAACTGCGAAGTGATGGTTGCGGATACGTTTATCATTATGTCGCTTGGCAGCCTGTTTGCAATTGAGTAGGCGGCCATAGGAATTGATCCGTTTTTCTTCAAGCAAATCTAGGTTGAGCTGTCTTGACAACGGATTTTCGGCCTTGACGTCGCCTAAACCTATCCCTGAGAACGGTGCCAGAAATCTGACAGACGTTTCCTGGGTTAAACGATCCTAACCGGCAGTGTACCGGGTCAAATTGTAGTGCTAGTATGGTGAGTCAGAGTATCGTATCCACAGGGAACTTGGTAATTCTTCTAAGTGTGGTTAAACACCAAAGAGCTGTTATTAACTCGATCTAAACCGCAATTTTATAACACAGATCACTACTATTCTAGTCAACATAAAATAAATATGAAAATTAAAAACTATACTAACATGATATATATAAATACATAAATATATATAGATCTGCATAAACCGCAATTTATATATATAGATATAAGTATATATAGATACCAAAATATTAAATGATAATTTTAGAGAATCGCCAAAACTTATATAATTGGTTTATACGATCTTTCGATTAATCGAAATGTGTTCGATCTCTCCTTTTATTTTAGGTCCAATTGAGTAAATGAAACGGTGCACTCCTGAGGTAAACAATTCCTCCTCACATGAGCGCGTATGAAATTGTCATATGTCCATTGCATCGATCCAGGTCCACAATCGTTACGGTTTTTCCGAGCAGTCCCGTACAAATCTACCTTTAGATAAAAGGAGTCATTCCGTTCACAAACGGTCAATTTTATTTTAAAGGCTCCGGTTGTCAAAGCCGACGATTCAACTTTCCGGTTTAAGTTTCAATTAATCGATGATTTAACATTATTACGATCTCGAGTACAAATTATAATAAGATTCATTTCTCCCAAAATAAATCTACACCCGGGTAGGAAATCGGATTCCGTTATCACGTTATTCACACGGCCAATTTTACCCTCCGGTTTTTCTATCTTTTATCTCATATCCTCGACTACGAGCGTCAATTCATAATTAGATTATGAATTCCTCGGATCGATTAAATACGTCAATACTGAATATGATCAAAATAGAAAAAGATTCAATTAACTCAATTTTAATCATTTTAACTTAACAACATTTCTTTAACGAAAAGATCGAAATAAAACCGATTACATAGTTTTGGCCAGTATTATATTTAGCCTAAAAACATTATAACAACGAAAAATATAAAAACAAACATAAATACTTAAGAAAAGTTACCCGAATACGGCGTTGATTGTAAATCGTATTTTCCGGACATTACAACTTCTTCAGTAAAACCGACTTCCGAGATTTTCCCGAGTATTATTACGATACTAAAACTACATTATTACGGCGTAAGGCCTTATTTACAACTACTAAATTAAAAAGACTAGAAAGGATATATATATATATAGGATGTATATATATATTTGGTACTCCCTTTCCGATTGAACTGAGACTCCTATATATAGAAAAACATCTCAAGGCCGGACCGGTCCGGGATCAAGCCGGATCGGTCCGGACTAATGATTACATCCACTAACTTGATCTCTTCAGCATGTGCGTAGATTATATATATTTTTATATATAATTATTAAACTTCTAAAATTCATATCTCGAGTTCTAGACCTCCAAAATTTGCAAATGAAATGCCAAAATTAAGGTCTCGAGAAACTCTACAACTTTCATGAAGAACTCTTCTTCAGATGACGCCTTCTTGATAACCTCGTGTTCCTCCGAAGCTATTTCGGGATTTTTCTTAACCCAAATCGATTAGTCACTTGATCACTGTTTAAGTTGTAGACCTCCAATCTTCATAATTTAAATTGCATTGGAAAACTTTCGGTAAAATCTACAACTTTCGTGAAGAACACTTTTTCTGAAAATATCGTGTTGATGAGCCATTCGTTTGTCGAAGACATTTCTCGATTACCACTTAACCAGATTGAGTGGCCAATTAACCACTTAAGCTTTTCAATTGACCAATTAAGCTCGTGGCACTCTCTAAATCATTCCAGAGATATGATTAATCTTCAATATGTCGATTCTCGGGGTCTCGGGTTATAAATCTGCAATAAAATACCATAAATACCCACGTAAATCTGACACGACACTCCGATTTACTAAAATCGGTACAAAATTACAACTTTTTACTATTTTTACTACTAACTACTCTAAATTATAAAGATTAACATTTCATATTAATTATATCATAATTTCATATATTTTATATAGAATTCGTTGATAAGACATAATAATATCACGTAAATTTAATCATATAAAAATAATACATCAGGCCTCTCTGAAATGTGCGACCCTTAACCTGGGTAGGGCCGTTTCTGCCAGGGCCATAGCTTCTGACCCGTAAGTCAAAGCAAAAGGTGTTTCTCCCGTGGTTGTTTTCCTCGACGTCCTAAGGGTCCACAAGGCCGTAGGTAAGTGATCCAGCCATTTCCCTGCCTTGTCGTCCAGGCTCTTTTTCAGCACGCTTAGCACTTGTTTATTCGCATCTCGGCCTGACCATTCCCTTGAGGGTAGCATACTGATGATTGGCAGTGCTTAACGTTATGCTCCCTGCAAAATACGTTGAACTCCTCCCTGAACTGCGTCCAGTGGTCGGACACTATTACCCTTGGGACCCCAAATCTGGTCCATACTTGGTCGAGCAAAAAATAAATTATATCTTTGGATGCGGTTTTTACCAAGGTTTTAGCCTTGATCCATTTGGTGAAGTAATCGGCGGCAATGACGACTACATACATACTCACATCCCGCGGCCTTTTTGAGCGGCCCTATGAGATCGATCACCCACATGTCGAATGGCCAGGCCGCTACGACGATGCTATGTTCAACGGATGGTAGCCTGGGTATATCCGCAAACAATTGACATTTTATGCACTTTCTGGCATATATCTGAGTGTCCTCAGCGAGCTTGGGCCAGTAATAACCAGCTAACAAAACCTTCTGAGCAAGCGTGCGGCTAGCTGGATAGCCGCCACACATCCCCTCATGAAGCTCCATTAGTATCCCTTCGATTTCCTCAAGTCATACACATCGCGTTAGAGGTTTGGAGAATGACTTTCTGTATAGAACATTATCTTAGATGGTGTACCTGGCGGCTCTCCTGATTAGGGCTTTGGCCTCTTTGAGATCATCTGGGAGTGTCCCTGATTCAACATATGCCCTCAATTCATCGATCCAACATGGATTGGTGGGTTGGAAGTCCATGACCTTTACCCTGTGGATGGCGGGCCCTGACAGATGCTCCGCCATAACCGCGGGATTGCTCATTTCTTCGTTGCCAGTTAATTTTGATAAGTAGTCCGCTAGTTGATTGTCCTCTCGAGGGATGTTGATGAATATACAATAATTGAAGCTTCGTTTGAGCTTTTTGACGAGATCAATATATTTTTGTAGAATTTCGTAATGAATCCCGTATGATCCTCATTACTTGGTTGACCACCAACCGTGAATCACAAAATACCTCCACATTTTCCACTTTCATTGCATGGGCGAGCTCAAGTCCTGCTATGACCGCTTCATACTCTGCTTGATTATTTGATGCGGTGAAATCAAATCTTAAGGCGCAATTTCTTCTGATGTGCCTGGCTCCAATAAGATAATCCCACCCGCATCAATTTGTGATTTGCGGCTCCATCGACGTAAAGTCGCCAGCGATGGCCCGGCCTTTGGGCGCGTCACTATGGGCGTTGTTGGGTCACCGATAGAGTCCGACTAGGTTGCTCCTCCGACTTTTCCTTGTTGAAACTTGTCTCGCTATGAAGTCTAGTAAGGCCTGGGCTTTGATATCATTCCGAGGCTCGTACCGGATATCAAATTCAGTGAGCTCAATGGCCCATCGCAGCAACCGACCGGATAAGTCTGGCTTGTGGAGGACTTGGCATAATGGGGCGTCAGACAACACATGTTAGGAAATCACTAGTTTAACGCAGTGGAATTTAAAATTTTGATTTCTTTTTCTAGATCGTTCTTCGTTTAATGCAATAAACACGTTAAGTAGTTTGATGATTATACCTTGGATGATCTATAAGATCGTCGCTTTGACCGTCAACGGAGAGTAGTACAGTGCGCAAGCCGTCCACGTGTCCGGCTTCTATCGTTGATCCACATGAACTCCTCGCCGGAATCCTCCTTGGATTGCTATCGGAAAACTCCGGTTGCTAGACCGGCTTTTTTCCTCTCTCACAAACTCTCTATTGGGAGCTCTCTATTTTACACAAAAACTGTAAGCTTTTGCAATTGTGTTGTACAAAAGAGCTTGATACCCAACTCTTATTTATAGTAAAGGGGGCGCCCCAATCTTGTGTGGAGGAGAAGAAAACATTTTCCCAATAAAATAAGGAAAATACCTTTGATTGATTTATCTCGTTAATATTCAATATCTTATATTAAATATTTTCAATATCTTCTATTGACTATATTTATCTTATTACCATAAATCTATTTTTCAAAATCAATTAATATATAATATTAATATTATAGTAATCTTATTAATTAAATTGCACAACTCAAATGTATCATATACACTTGTTATTGGCGCCACCTTAGCCAAAGATTTAGCATCCGGAATATTCTTTAATTAATATAATGTCATGATTAATTAATTTACAAAATACATGTATATCATATATATACATATTTCATTAGTTTGTCAACCAGTTCTTATACCTGATTTATCTCAAATTCGTTCGATTCTTCTTGCATTATTGTTGTCCAATCTGAATCCTTTATTGCACCTTCGATTTATGTTGGCTAAATTTGAGATAGAAAGCATGTCAGTATTGTCTCCAACTGTCTTCTTATTCTTACACCTGTATTGACATCCCCAATCACTTGTTCAGTTGGGTGATTTCTTAACCATCCCACATCTGTTTGAAGTTGGGGTTACACTGGTGTCTCAGTTGATGCATTCTTTGATTCTTCAACTGATTCATCTGAACTGATATGAGGTATGTCAACATTGACATAGGCAGCATCTGAAGTTTTTCATTTTCATTGGTGCTACTTCTGGATCATCAATGTCTTCTTTACTAAGGTTGGGTTCATCAAATACCATATACATATTTTTTTCCCGACATATATACATCATATGTATATTTAATTAATCAACATAATTAATATCTTGTATTTAATTTATTCATAATAAATAAATATCACCTTATTAATTTACCACTATAACCTTTATAGTCTTGAGATAAATCCTTTCCTTATTTGGTCATCAACTATAACCACATTTTAATCCGACTAGATGTTCATATGTGTGTGACCCGATAGGCTTCCGAATATGTTGGCCGTAGACACAAAGTGCAAATTACGAAAATGTCCTTCATGCCTAACGATCACAGGATAGCGTCTAGCAATACACCGTGACCCCCAATCATCGGAATATTCAAATGCAATGACTACTACCTTTAATGTGAAAAAAGTTACCGTGTAACTTACAATCCTATCGCTGTAATAATATCCATACAGTCGTTAGTCGAGTGTCAAAACATCAACGACCGTATCTTATAATCTGGATATCATGCTCTCTTGAAGTAACTCATTTACTTCCACTTTGCAAAGATTCACGAGAGTAAGACATTTCTTATAAGAAGGCCCTTTCGGATATTCGCCCTACTGATAGGGTACGCGATTTCCAGACGACCAAACATGTATACTCCGCATGCTTCAGTATCACATCCAATCACTACCGCATGATCGCCCCATGACTAGGGGAAACCTCAATAGTGTCAAAGCATGACAATCCACACCGTGATGCCATGAAGACTCCGGTCCTAAGGATAATTACACAACCGTGTGACACTTAACAGTGTAAGTGGGTCAGTCTAACGTACGCATTCTCTAATACATGTCCACGTACAGTCCAAGTGTCTCTACACTTCGATAGACGAGATCTATCCATGCCCTTAAAGACAGAAGACATCTAATACGTGCTAGCCTGTTTATACTATCAATGCCCTGTTTAATAGTACATCAGCCTAGAGATATTTAAGCATCAAACTTATTAAAGTGATTATATATCTCATCAACCATAATCGTCTATCATGGTTTCTCTATCACAGTTTAATACCAAGGACGTTATCATATAACAATTCACAATTGTTCTTTAAAAGAACATATATATGACAACAGAAAAGCCATTTAATATATGTATAAACATAAAGAAATAGTAGAAATGATCCGACCCGGTCGGATCCGGTCCAACCCGATTGGGTTTAGGACACTATTTCAACATTCTCGTACTATCTCTTGGCTTCGCTGCGGCCTTGAACCACCGGCTGCTGTTTTTTTCCTTGTGAGCCGTTTCTAGAGCCTCAACGGCCTTCTTTGATTTGGATTTACGATTCAAGATATTTCTAGCGTCATCGATAGCTAAGACTTCTCTTTGCGACCTATCCTAGTCTCGGTAGGATTATCTAGTGTCTCTGCTCCGCCCGCGGTCAAGGGGTTGATTTTGTGCCCCTTTTTGTCGGGGTTTGTGGTATCAGTGGTGAACCCTTACTCCCCGCCATTGTCTAATATGCGAGCTGATTTGGCTTGGAGACTTTCTGACAACCTGATCTTTTATTGACACCCTCAACTACCTCGTATTTCCTTTGACTTTTAGGGAGCTTGGGCGAAGTTCTTTTTGATAATGACAGCTCAAATGAAGGTGGCCAAAAATATGAATTTCAGGGGAAAAAAAGTGATGATTCAAGCGCAAAGACCCCGAAGATTTATATGATTCCTAATCAGAAAGTTGGCGCATGTACTGAGAAAACTGAGTGGCTTCTTTTTGATAGTGTTTTTCGAAAAACAAGAAAAAAAAAGGTGATAGGTTGGTCTTTTCCCCGTAAAATGGTAAGGTGAACCTTGAAGATACCGAGAGAGGTGATTTCTCAAACGCAAGTTCGGTATATTCTAGGCTTTCTAACACGAAACACGAGCGCACTGCTCCCAAAACTACAACAACTTAACTAGAAACAAGAACTTGAGCGAAGAACACTACGAGAGAGGTGATTTCTCAAACGCTAATTCGTGAGTTTCGTGCAAGCTTTCTTAACGTTACCTCTTTTTGTCCTTCCTTTTGGCGAAATAGATTATGATATATCTCCCTTGTGTAAAAGAACCCTGCTGGACTCGAAGAAACGATGACGATGACAATCTTCAACCCCGCCGTACGTAGGCTTTCTGGGCGATTTCCACGTCTGAAAGACCGAAAAGCTTGCAGGTTCCCGGTAATAGAGCCAATTGATAACGTAGTAATTATCACGGTGGTCTAGCGGTGATTTGTATGATGGATATCTGGCTAGTATGATGTGTTTGAAGTGATTATGGCCGGTGGTGCACGGCGGTGATGGGGTGGTGTGTATGAGTGCTTGAGGGAGTAGATATTTTGACAGAGTTTAGTCTCTTTATCAAATAGTGTTGGTCCCTTGAAAAGGCTTTGGTTAAGTTTGGGGGGTGAATAAACTTAACACTTAAAACTTTTGGAGTTAACAAACTCAAAGAAGTTCGATGAGCTCTTGTTGCTCGATGAGTATCTTGACCACTCGATAGTCTGGCATTTGTTGATTTTACCTGAATTTGTTGCAAATGAATATATTCAAGTTAAGACTTATTACTTGTTGTTAAATTATGATACCAAGTATTAGATACTCATTAGTGTGAGTGTGTGATTCAGTTTGCTGTTTCATGAGGTTGATGTGCTTAATATACTAAATGCGAAAAGTAAATCAATGCGTAAATTAAGTAGGCAATTTTTATAGTGGTTCTAGGTGGTGTAATCATGTCACTCCACTCTTCTCCTGTGATGTTGGAGGTAATTCACTAGAGATCTTTGAGGTTGCAGTTACAAAAATCCCTAAGTTGTATGTCCTTCACCAATAACTATGGCTTCACAAACTGAACACTTGGAACAGGTGGGATTGCTGCTCCAAAGTCTTCCACTGCTCCTTAAAGGGTAGAATTGCCTCTTCACCAGCTCCACCACAAACAACAGTTCTTGACACCTAAGTGCTTCTCTCCTGTCTTCAAGAGTTTTCTTGTAAAAGAAAGTTTGAATCAAGTAAGTGATTCACTTTTCAAAGATTTGATCGAGGATGAAATGATCGTGACTTGATGTCTTCAAGTGTGTGAACTTGATGTAGCTTGATAGCGAGTTACACTTGAAGAATCTTCTAGATCGATGTAGCATTAAGCTCAGAAATGTCGGTAGGGTGATATCTTGATAAGAATCTGATAGCTCAAGATTGATTGTTTTTCTTCTTGAAATTCATCATCTCAGATCCAATTAGAGTCCTCTATTTATAGTAGAGGATCCTATGACTTTAGTTTGAAATTCAAACATAGCCGTTTGATTTGTCTCCATCTTGACTTGCTTTATGTCCTCAGACATAGTCTTCGACATCTTTGTCGATTTACTTTTTGACGATTTTAGATCGTATCTACCCTTTGACTCGTATCCATTGGGTAAAGCTCTGAATCTTTCCAACGTCTCATTAATCTTAACCATTGATTTGTTGACAAAATCAAAAGTTGTTGTATGTCCTTATCCTTGTAATCTCCCAATGTAACCTTTGATTAAATCGAAATATGTATTCAAAGAGTTTCTGTGTATGTAGATCGCTAAAATACTTGTCGATCAATTGTCAAAGTTTCTTGTGTTTATAAAACACTTCAACTGACTATCTTTTATCTAACTTATGATTGTGAAGTTAGATTACACCATTTTGAACATAACTACGTTCCAATCACCACTTAACTTATGGAACTTAGACCTTGAACACAAGGTATATGTAATCAGTTTAGGTCATCACAGACTTCCCTAAATTCTGATTCCATATCCTTGACTTTAAACACTAAGTTTGATCCCTTAGCCTTCAATAACTGAGTTTTAGCCCTCAGCCTTCAGTCTTCAGCAGGTTCCTAAACTAGTCTACTGACTCAGGTACCTTACTAACCTAGACAGTCTGCCTGATGAAAGTCACCGACCTTTTACAATGCTTGTTTGATCAAACCTATACAAAGATCAAACTCTAATAAGCCTATACATACAATCTAGGCATCTTTTTGCCTTTTCTCTATAACAGCTAGTATGGAACTCATCACTAAAACTTAAAATATGTCCAACAAATAGTCAGTGTCTTTCTTGGTTACATGGTGTCTCCTTTTATAGGAAGAGGGGGAAGATTAGGGTTTAAGCTAGAGACAAAACAAATATAATGTGACCGCGTCGTAGAATCATCTGGGTGATGAGGCCGCCGTTCCTTGGGACGCGGACTCTCTGTCTTGTTCTCCAAGCCGTTTCCTTATTTCCCTTAAAGGCTTGTGCGGTCTCTGATGGACCTCTTTAAGGGTCACAGATCGGCCCCCTGTGCCACTAGTGACCTTAAAGGTTTGAAGGCTCTTGCCGGAGACTTGAACTGGCGACCTTAGATAGGTTGACGTCGCAGACGCTATGGTCACGGGCCTCTTTCAACCTGGTGATTAGAGATGCTTTATCCGGGGACTCATAGGTGACGTTACTATTTAGACATATCAATATGTCTTGAATGATTGTTGAACTCGATTAGGAAGAAAATTGCTCGTACAAACTCTAGCCGAATTCGAACGTCATTGTTTTGAATGATTGCTCGAATTGATTAGGAAAGAATTACTCGAACAAACTGAGCAGAAATTGAAAAATCAGGTTGTGTCAGGCCTGACACTTGAAAATCAGGTTGTGCCTTTTCTGACATGGAAAATCAGGTAAACGTAAGGCCTTACATTCAAACGTAAGGATCCTTACGTTCAAACGTAAGGAAATCAAATAGCCTAAAAACACTCAACCTAGGAAACTTACGTTCAAACGTGGTATCCTTACATTTAAACGTAAGCTTTCTTACGTTTAAACGTAAGGTCCTGAAATATTTTGAATAACTCTCTCTCTCTTCTATCCCCTTCCAAACATTCTAATCCCTATGTTTCTCATCAGTTCTTTTACGTTTGGACGGCGATTTTGCACCAAATATTCAGAATTGCCACCTCTGCTCTCAAGCATAATGGATCAAAGCAATACAGAATTTGTAAGTGTTTCCCCTTATGATGCATTTAAAACGGTTTATTGTTATATTGTTTCCTAAATTATATTCTATATATTTTCCAATTTTTAGTGTTTTGTAGTGGTGATTAGCCTGATATTTGTTGGCCTTGTGGTGATTAGCCTGATATTGTTGGCTGATAGAGGGGATTAGCTTGATTTTTCTTTATCTGGGTTGAAGTAGGGGAGTTATTTTGAAGAAGACGATTAGACTGAATTTTCTGTGTTTAGGCTGATTTTTTTACGTTTGGACGTAGGTTTTCTATGTCTGGACGTAAGTTTTTCTACGTTTGGACGTAGAGAGCCTACGTTTGGACGTAGAAAACTGCTCTTTAGTGCTCTTTTGTATTTTGTATGCAGATTTCCAGTTTATAGGGTTTAGGTTGATTGTAATTTGATAAAAACATGCAATTTGTGGCTAGGTAAGTTTACATTGGGACATGGAAGTTGATAGTGTATGAGTATGGTGTTACTATGCATTTTTCATGTATATGTTCATGTTGAGATTGATTGAGGCTTGATGGTTTGATCGTGCATAAAGTCTTTATTCTACCAAAATGGTATGCGAAAATGACTCTGTTTTGAGAGACCATTGTTATTGGAAATATTGATCACACTTACACTTACATTAATCATTTAGGTATTGGTAGCTCTGTTATTTCTTCTTTGATAGTAGATGTACTATATAGTTGATTTACTTCACAATGTTAGTGTATAAAGCGTGTGATTGACTAGTATATGTGTGTGATTGACTTGAAATTTTTCTTGTGCATTAAGTATACTAACTGTTTTTTTGAGACAATGCTATTTGCTAACAGTTGATTGACCCTCATGGTTCTGATGTCTACAAAGTAAAGGAAAATTTGACATGGACTTTTAGAGGGGAAAAGACCAAGCTCCAGGATCTTCTTGAAATTCACATGAGAAGGATCGGATTTGAGGGAACATTGAGAGGTGGGGTTTTTCGACAATTCATTGAAATGTACGAGGAGTGGCAGTTTTCCTCCAAAGTTTTGCAATATGTATGTTTCAGTGCCGTTTATCCGAATGTGCCCGGTGAGCTTCATTTTAGATTTGGTGAGACGACCGGGAAGTTCGGTAGGCGAGAGTTTTGCATGATTACCGGTTTTAGGTTTGGTGATCTCCCGGAAGCTCCCGAACGTTATTCCAGGTGTTTTGATGAGGGGACACATGGCCACATACATCATCCTGACGGTGGACCGATCACCATACCGGATATTGAGAGATGGTTATTGGATCAGGGTGAGCTTCCTGAAGTTCTCTACCGTGTAGGTTTAGTCTACCTTATTCACGGGATTATGATGGGTCATGATGAGACTACTAAGGTACCTCGTGAGACATTCTATTTGGTCGAGAATATAGAAGGCCTAAATGACTTTCCATGGGGTACTTGGTTGTGGGATCAGACTTATAGAAAGACCTGTTACATGATGAATACCTACAAGGAAATTCCAGAAGGCAGGGTGACGGTACAAGGGGTTATACATGCCTTACAGTTTTGGGCTTACGAGACCTTGCAGGACATTGTTGTTCTGACTATTGCTGCCACCCTCAGAGCTCCTGATGCGGCTCCTCGGATGATGAGATGGAGTTTCAAGACTATCCCTCCGCAGTGGAAGGGGTTGTTGGTGAAGGCAAAGAATATCCGGTATGGTTAAACATTTTGTTATTGTTAATTCTAATGAAATATACATTGTTTGCAGAGCCGTGTTATAGGATATCTGGCTGCAAAGGAAGTTGATAGGGAGTTGATGCTAGATAGGGGCATCCCTGATGCGGAGATTAATGAGCTACCACGTGTGATCACTCGGCTGCACACAATTGCACGGCCACCTCATGTGACATCCATCTACTACCACAGCGACCACGCTCTGCTACACAACAGTCAGCCTCTACTTCACATCCCTCTACTTCACAACAGTCAACCCCTTTACCTCCTCATTCACGACGTGTGCCGCACAGTTCCTACATTGAGATGCTACAGGCGGAAAAAGATGAATCTGATAAAGAAGATGAAGGCTGCTTTGGTCTTTATAAATTTGTGAAGAGAAGGATAGATAATGGGCTGAATGAGATTCAGGAGGAAATTCGCCGGCAGAATGACGAGAACCGGCAAGTACTTCGAGAGGTGGTTCAACGGCAGAATGAGCATGATGCGATACTTCTTAAACTTAAGGGGTTGATGCAAACGCTGTCATCCAGAGATCAGGTAAAAAATTAAGTCATTGTCAATTGTTTTATGTGATAAATTTAGTTCTATGTATTATGATACTAACTGGGCCACATCTTTTCCGTTTACCCCTCATCGGCCTCCATCTTCTCCACCTCCTCCACATGATACTGACCGGGCCATATCTTCTCGATCCCTTTGATCGGTCTACACACATGGTCATCATCTTGATCGACAAGATCTTGAGCGATCTACACCTAGTCATCATACTTTTTATGAGTCTGCACCTAGTCAGTATACGCATTAGCATACTCATCCATCGCCTACCCCGATTGACAACCTGATGATGTTCAGGTTTGATAAGATTCTTGATGGAGTTTCCCAACCCGGGCAAGAGGGAGTGCAGCTGGAGGGAGTTCAGCAGGAGGGAGCCGAGGGGGAGGGGGGCAGCATAAGGATTTTGTCGACGAGTTTTTGGTGGACAATCCTTATATAAAGACTACGATTCGAGTAAGTTGATTTATATTGAATTTTGTATTATTAACATATATATTGTTTGTTATCGTTAATTGATGAGAGTGCCCAATTTGATGCAGATACTGGTGATGCTGCTACCCCTGGACATGATAATGTCGAGGATACCGTCCAGAAATCTTCAAATGTGGAGTTCCATACTGTTTATAGTAAGTTAATTTATATTGAATTTTTTATTATTAACATATGTATTTTATTGTTTGTTATCGTTAATTGGTGATATCGATTATATTTGGTATAGATACTCCTGAGGCTACGACAGGGGCAGGTACTCCTACCAGCCAGGCATTGGTTGTGGACCATGGGATTGCAATTAGTAAGTTATTTGATATTTAATTTCGTAACTACAAATTATATTGTGAAAAACTATCTAACTCCATCATGTAATGAATATTGTTTAGGCTCTTTGGTCCAATCATTACTCGATTGGGTAAACGAAAGGCGGGTGATTCAAATGACAGAAGATTGACAACCCGTCAGACTACTAAACAACCAGGATATTTAACTGATGGGTCACACGTAGTCAGTGTTCCCGGTGATAATGTTGTCAGATGGACAGCGGTGCAGAAATTTCCGGTGGAGTTGGAAAAACGTTTTGTTGAGTGGTATAAAGACAGCAGTCCACCCCCGATTACGATACCTACGGGATACATATATGGATTCCAACTTACAGATCAGGCGGACAAGGAGTGGTTCAGATGTCTCCACGGGAAGCGCGTAGAGTTAGACCGAGATGTAAATTTTTTGTGACTTCATTTTCATATTTTTGAAAGTTTCATATTTCTGATTTCATTATCTCTAACGTATTTTTGCATTCGTACAGCATATCGAGGCGTGTCTAGACCTTATACAGCGGCAAATGCAAGCACATCCAGAATGCTTTATGCCGCATACGATCATTTGCCACTCTGATTTAACTGTCTTTTGCGGCTATGGTCATATAGATCAGCAGAAGACTCCAGACACAACGGACATTCCAGATCATGTGATTGAATGCGTTAAGAAATGGGATGGAAACACAGTGGCGTACATTCCCTGGACCATTTCTCATGCTCACTGGGCAGCTGTCCAAGTGTCTATTCCCGACTAAAAGATTAGGGTGTATGATTGTCTATCGGCGAACGGATTTAAGGAGCAAGTGAAGGGTTGTATCAATGCATGGGGTGTTTCATTGAGGAGAGTGTGGAGATGGCGGGTCTACGTGAACTCCCACAAGGGCCTTTAACGGTCAGAGTAGCATCACCTGATTACGTACCACAAATGCCAATCCCGTAAGTGTTATGAACTTCAAACCTATTTATCATATTATACAGTTTACACTATTCTTATCCTTTGATCAAAAAAATTTACATTTTGTACAGGGGTGACTGTGGGGTATACATGGTCAAGTTCATTCAGCATTTGCTGCATGACGAAACGTTGGAACTGATCACAGCTGAGAATATGCCGTTAATAAGACATAAACTTTGTATCCAAATATTTAATCAGTACACATATTTCTAAATATTTATATTTGTTAGCTACTACTATTTTGGTTTATATTGTTAGCTACTATTATTTTGGTGAATGTAATTTATATGTATTTACTTACGTTGTTTACTATATAACACTAATTACACACACAAAAGATTATCTGTTTAAAAAACAACTCAAATTGAAGTCTTTATTAACACCATCTCTGTATCAACTTATATAACAACTTAAATTGCAACATTCAATATGAATTTCTCCAAGTATAAACGTACAATTTCCCTAGTTCAAACGTAGAGAACCTACGTCCAAACATAATTTCTCTACGTTTAAACGTAGAGAATGATAATTTCTCTACGTCCAAACGTAGGGAATGAGAATTTCTCTATATCCAAACGTAATTTCTCTACGTTTAAACGTAGAGACCATTTATCTACGTCCAAACGTAGTTTTTCTACGTTGAAAGTGCATTTCTCTACTTTTGGAAGTGGTATATGACAATTATTGATGTTGTACAGGTACTTGTTCAATATAGTCCAAATGAACGAGCCATTTCTCTCATTTCTTCAAAGTCTTTCAAGTTCATCTGAATTTTGTAACCACTTCTTCATCTTCTTTTTTTCCAAGTCCATTTCTTCATCACTTCTTCACCTTTTGAAGAGAGTTTGAGAAAGTAATAATACTTGAGTAAACTTCAACTTAGTTTATTCATCATAAAAGAGTGAGTATAAATAGGTACAAGTAAGTGAGAAAGGTCCTAGTAGAGTATAAGCTAGGAGAGAGCAATTAATTACTAGAGTCGGCTAGTATTAATTGCTAGAGTTGTCTATTACCTAATAAGACAAAATAGAGTTACTTTATGACTTTATGACATATTAATTGTTTATACAATACAATTAATATGTCTTACAATTAATATGTCTCACAATTAATATGTTACACTAATGTAAATGTAACGTAATATTTCTACACCCCCCCTCAAACTGGGTTGTATATGTTTATACAGCCAAGTTTGCTACTCAGTCTGCTGAACATAAGTGGCGGAATGGCCTTTGGTGAGAATATCAGCATTCTGGTCTGCTGAGGGAACATACTGGAGTTGAATAATCTTGGCATCAATCTTCTCCTTCAGGAAGTGTCTGTCAATGTCCACATGTTTGGTTTTATCATGATGGAATGGATCCTCTGCCATGCATAAGGCTGAATTATTGTCACAACAGAGTGTGATAGGTTGTTGAATAGTCTGCTGAAGTTCAGTAAGGACCCTTTTTATCCATAGAGCTTCACAAATACCCAAAACTAGTGCCCTGAGTTCGACTTGACCTTCTTACAGAGACATGAGGTTGTTTCTTGCTCCTCCAGGTGACAAGATTTCCCCATACATAAAACAAGAGCACAGTAGTAGACCTTTCACAATTGTGACAACCCGGCCCAATCGACATCGGTGTAAACCTTGATAGATCTCTCAACAGACTTGGTGAAATGTAAGCCTTGGCCAGTGGACTTGGTACCTCGGTTATCCTCGCTCACGAGATCCCAATGTTGCTCGGTAGGGCAATGCATGAACCAAGCTAACTAAACGACTCCATATGCAATATCCAGGTCTTGTATGGGACGAGATAAATGAGTTTCCTATAAGTCTTTGATATTGATCCTTCCTGACAAAGAATGTCACCATGCAAAGCAGGTATTACTGGGGTTCACTGGGGATACAACGAGTTTGCATCCCAAAGATACCGCTTTCTTCAAAGAGTCCATCACATATTTCCGTTGAGAGATAGAGATACCCTGGTTGTTTCTGGCTATTTCCATGCCAAGGAAGTACTTGAGATATCCCAGATCTTTAACTTGAAACACTTTTGCCAGAAGGGTCTTCAATTGTTGGATCTCAGCATGGTCATCACCAGTAAGGATGATATCATCCACATAGACAATAAGAATGGATCTTTTCTGGTTGGTTGTTTTGATAAACATGGTGTGATCTAAGTTGCATTGATGATATCCAGCAGCTTTAACCACAGTGGTAAGTTTGCCAAACCAGGCTCTGGAGAGCTGTTTTAGGCCATATAAGATTTTCTCAATTTGAAAACTTTCCTTGAGTGTGAGTGTTGGCAAAACCAGGAGGTACATTCATATAGACTTCCTCGATAAGGTCACCATTTAGAACGCATTCTTGATATCCAGTTGGTGGAGAGGCCAGTCAAGTTGGATGACAAGTGAGATCATGACTGACAGTGGTGTTTAGCTTTGCCCACAGTGCAAAGGTCTCTTTGTAGTCATGTCCATATGTTTGAGTGAATCCCCTTGCAACTTGATCTAGCTTTGTATTTTTCAATAGTACCATCAGCATTGTACTTGATAGTGAACAGCCATTTACAGCTGACTGTCTTCTTTCTATTTGGGAGAGTGGTGAGGTCCCAAGTATGGTTGTCAAGGAGAGCAGTCATTTCAGTTTTGACAGCTGCCTTCCAATTATCATGTTGGAGAGCCTCCTGTATATTCTTAGGAATAGAGTGAGAGTCCAAGTCCTGTGTAAACATAGAAAAAGAAGGTGACAAGTGATCATAAGACACATAAGTATGGATAGAGTGATTAGTGCATGGTCTCTTTCCCTTCCGGACAGTAATGGGCCTGTCATCAATATTAGTGGAATGAGTAGGGTCAATAGGCTCAGGAAGCTGCTGTGGTTCAGGGGGTTCGATAAGTTCTTTGAGGTTCGAGTGGGTTCGATGAGTCTCTTGAGGTTCGATGAGGGTCTTTGGGGCTCGATGAGTTTCTTTGAGGTTCGATGGTGATGAGTATCAGTGTCTGCCGAGAGTTGGTTGAGGATTGGAGTGATCTCAATCTCAATAAGGTTTCCATCTGTGGACTTGCCTCAGTGGGTTTCTTTGTAGTAAGGGGGTTTTTCAAAGAATTTTACATCCATAGAATTGTAAAATCTTTTGTCGATGGGAGAATAACACTTGTAACCTTTCTGTCTTTGGCATAGCCTAGGAAGATGCACTTATGAGCTTTGGGATCAAGTTTGCTTCGTGTTGGGCGTGAATATAGACAAACATAGTACATCCAAAGATCTTTGGAGGCAAGTCAGCAATGAGATGAGGACAATGATGAGTTGTCGGCGGGGTTTGAATGGGAGTCTTGAATCCTAACACTCTGTTTGGGTAGCTGTGTTGATCGGTATGTGGCGATTAATATAGCTTCACCCCACATATATTTAGGCATATGTGTGGTGAACATGACTGATCTGGCCATTTCCAGTAAGTGCTGTTCTTCCTCTCAGAACCCCATTTTGCCGAGGTGTCTCTACACACCATCTTGGTGTGAATAATCCCACTATCATTCGGAAAGGTCTTGAGATTGGACTCATAGTATTCCAAGGCATTATCTCGCTTTTAAGATTTTAATCTTAGTGTCAAATTGAGTGTATACCATGTTATAGAACTCTTGGAAGATGGTTCCAACTTCATTTATCTTTCATCGAGAATGACCATGTGATCTGGTGTGGTCATCTATGAAGGTGACAAACCACCTCTTTCTGTTATACTTTTAACTCTTGAGGGTCCCATACATCACTATGAATCGAGTGAAAGGTGTGGAAGGTAAATAAGGTATTTTAGTATACACAGATTTAGTAAGTTTAGCAAAGCCCCGACAAATATCACATTGAAGGTCACTTGAGGTTACATCCTTCAAACAATTCAGAATTAAAGACTTTAAATAACCAAAACTTGGATGACCTAGCCTATAATGCCATAACATGATATTGTCTAAGGTTTGGTGCAGTCTTCGAGGCGCTTTCAATCTTCAATCTTCTGTCTCTTGGCCGAGGTTGACCATAAATAGTCCTGAGCATGCTTTAGCTCTCCCAATCACTTCCTGTGAAGAAAGATCCTGGAAAATACATTGATTGTCATTAAACAAGACTGTCCAATTTAGGTCTTTAGTGAGTCTACTAACAGATATCGAGTTCTGATCTAATTTAGGAACAAATAGGACATCCGAAGGTATATCTTATCAAGAAGTTTAACATTTCCAAACCCTTGTGCACATGAGATAGATCCATCAGCAATCTTAATATTGTGGGTTTGATGACATGGCCTAAACCGAGATATGAGACTCTTGTTACCATCATATGGGATGAAGCCCCGAGAATCAACAATCCAAGTATCATTCTTGAGAGGTGAGTGGAATATACTGCTTTAGCATGAGTAGCTATGTCGGTGATAGAACTACCTTCCTTTTGTTGAGCAATGAAGGCTTTGAAAGCGACAAAACTGGGCATCCAACATGGTATCTTTGTTCCTCTTCTTCACCGACATGCCCGCTTACGACTCTCCCTGGTTGGTTTGGAGGGTTTAAAGGAATTAGGCTTACCATGTAGTTTCCGAAGAATTGTCCTTGGTGTTATTTGTGCGTTTTCGGTGGTCACAACAACAACTTTCATGTCTTCTCGGTAGGGTTCTGTAAGTATCGAGAACCTCAAGCAGCTTCTTCCGATCACCAACATTCTTTGAGCTATCGGTAGGGTGATCGGCAGGGGTTGCTTTGCAAGATTACTTTCCTCCCGCTTTCCTCATGTTTGACTTAAGCAAACACAGATTTGAGGTCAGGGAGAGGTTTAGTAGCAAGAAATCTACCTCTAACATCATCAAGGGATGAGTTCATTACATGAGGAACTTGAATAACCTTTTCTTCTCAATGATATTCTTGTATAAGGCAAAGATCCTCTACATCCTTCCATGGGTGAATTTCCAACATATCTAGGTGTTGCCATGCCTTAGATAGTTGGTTGAAGTATTGAGTTACGCATGCATCCCCTGCCTGCAATTTTGGATTTGAGCTTCAAGATCATAGACCTCGGATGTATTGTCCTTTTTGAGTAAAGGTCTCCGGCATTGTCCTGCATTTCCTTTGCGAGATCATACATCATGAAGTTCTCACTGATCTCTTTTGTCATTGACCTCGTGAGAATGGTCATGACTTGGTTATTTTCTGTATCCCATGCTTCAAACTTGGGGTCAGTTTCAACAGGGGCAGGTTTGGAGCCAGATAAGTATCCCATCTTGCTCTGGCCTGAGATATACATTTTCATAGATCTTGACCACAATGAGTAGTTGTTGCCATCAAGTTTGTGATTTGTAAAGAATGGTTTTGAGTGACCAGGTCTGCTTTGAGTAGGTGGGGGCTCAACTGAGGTGAGAGGAAGCTTCGGATAATGAAGACATTCTTGATTCAGCAAGGTACTGAGAATTTGCAGCGATTCAGGAGTTTAAGGCTCCGATACCATGAAGAGAGTTTGAGAAAGTAATAATACTTGAGTAAACTTCAACTTAGTTTATTCATCATAAAAGAGTGAGTATAAATAGGTACAAGTAAGTGAGAAAGGTCCTAGTAGAGTATAAGCTAGGAGAGAGCAATTAATTACTAGAGTCGGCTAGTATTAATTGCTAGAGTTGTCTATTACCTAATAAGACAAAATAGAGTTACTTTATGACTTTATGACATATTAATTGTTTATACAATACAATTAATATGTCTTACAATTAATATGTCTCACAATTAATATGTTACACTAATGTAAATGTAACGTAATATTTCTACACTTTTCAATTTATAATCTACATTGAAGCAAATGGATAATGATCGTTTCTTTAAAGTTCTAGATGGCGGTTTCGCAACAAGTTTGGTATGTCATTATTAATTAACTTACATTTATATCACTTGTATTATGATTGAACATACGTGATATGTTTATTTTTTCATATACACTACCTCCAACATACATTAATAGGTTGAACGACACGCTGAGGAACCTAGATAGGGCCGTTCTCAATAGCCGATTGGGGACATGGGAAGTGAGGGTTGGAGCCACAGACAATGGAATTCTTCGTTTCTTTGGGGAAGGTTGGGAGGAGTATGTGGCGGCTCATTACTTGAATAAGAGGGAGTTTATAGTGTTTGAACACATGGGGGATTTCACTTTCGACACTATTGTGATGGATCACACTTCTTGTGAGAAGACTTTTTCTGAGTCCGAGTGAAGAAGATGATGCGGATGATGATGCAGTGCGGTAACCAAAATCCCCATTTTCAGACGACACTGGCAAACTGGGTATTTTCACATGGTTGTTATTATGTGGTGATATATTTAAAATATTTTTAGTTGTTTTCTTATTTTATCTTTTTTCCCCATTTTGAAACAGTATTTACATTTGTTTGTGATTTGTAGAATATTTCAAAGGCATTTTCCAGAACAAATGACATGTTGCGAAACAAGACCGTGAAACTGCGAATTGCCACAGGGGAATCATGGCCTGCTAGAATTGTCTATTTGTATCAAAAAGTTCGTTTAAGCGGGTTGAATGATTTCATTACGGACAATGACCTAAATGCGGGAGATGAATGCAGCTTTGAAATCATTGATCAACCTATAGAAAATCACGTCGTGTTTAATGTGGTGATTACTAAACATTGAAGATCATTTATTTAGGCGTCATCCTATCGTATTTAATGATCACCCTTAGTTTATTTAAGCGTCATCTTATTGTTATCTCAATGTATCATTACTCTTTGTTTTTATGTTTGTAAGCCCCGTATGTAAGCCAACGTATCATTACACTTTTTTTTAATTAAAGCCCCGTAATAATTACTGTTAGTTTTACAGAGGTAGTGTAATACAAGACAAATTTGATTCCGATTAATAAGTGAATACAATCATTACTACAATCCATTAATAACTTACTACAATCCATTAATACGTTACACAACAATGATCCATTCTAATATCACCATAACAAAAACAATGGCTTCCTACCGGTATTGCGTGCAACTGGCTCTATTATGTCCAGGATGTTTGCAGTTACTACATACATTCTGATGGCCTGGACATTCCCATTCAGAAGGGATTCTGGTGGTATTAATTCTACCTCTTCTTGGAGCTCCACTGGCATCAGGCGGATATCTCATATTAGGCACTCCGACTTTCATGTTTCTTACCGCCTCCGGACATCCCAATCCTCCCTGTTAGGAATTGGATATATGCTATCCATGTAAATCTCCTTGAAACATTCAGCTCTATAATACGGTGAACAGAGTTCAGGTGGACTAATTATGCGTGTTGCTGCGGCTGTTATAGCATGCGTACATGGTATTTCCATTTTCTGAAAATAACCACAATAACACTTCCTCTCTCGTAGATTTACCACCCCATGAAGCAAGTTACTTCCATGAACCTCAAACTCATTGGGGTTAATAGGCTTAACCCTGAACTTCCTTCTAGCAGTAATATTCGAAGCCACTATTGTATCGATCTCCGGTGCTAACACAGTCGCACAATCAAGCCTTTTGTCGCCTATCATTATACCATCTCTGTAGTGTAGCTCTAATGAATTCCAAAAGGCTAGGAACGGGCCAACGACGAGCTCCTCTAATCGCACAGTTGAAACTTTCAGCGTAATTGCTTGTCATTAAGGCGTATTTTTTCCCAGGAAATTTGGCACGCGCCCACCGTTCAACACCTATTTCTTCTAGTTTTAGATATGCGTCAAGACATTGTGCCTTGATCAGGGCGTACTTTCGGAGAAATTCGGCCTCCGAGAATGCATAGGCAGCAGATTGCCCTTTAAATGATGATAGCAAACACCGTGATATGCATCGGGAAATACCCGACCAACCGCATTTCTAATAGCCTTGTGTCTATCAGATATAAAGCTCAAATTTTCATCATGGATGCCTCCAATGGCCACCCTCAATTGTCTCATGAAATACCCCCATGAACCGCTGCATTCTTTTTCAGCAATACCGAAGGCTACATGGAATAGGTGGTCACCAGCATCTACAACAACATCAATAAATAGTTGCCCAGAGAAACGGGTTTTTAGATGAGTGGTGTCGACACACAAAATAGGTCGACAATACTTGAACCCACGACGACTTGCTCCCAAAGACATGAAACAACTACCGAACCTTCCCAGATTATCAAGCTGAAAGTCAACATGGTCCCTTCATTGGCCTCATGCACCATCCACAAGAGGGTAACGCATTGTAACACTCCGTCGGTGAACCTCTAACCATCATTCTCATCATCTCGTGAGCTCGGTATGCTTGGTCATAAGTCAACTGTACACTGTAAGTTGTGAGCATGTCCTCTATAATATGTCTGGGTTTATACTCATTGCCGAGTTCTTCCATTTTCTGACTTAGCAGACCTGCAATAACAATAGGTGTTTCTTGTCGATTGTCATTTATCCGCATTCTGAGAGGCACAAGTGTGCACATCATTCAACGTTGTGATAAAAAATGTACGTGAGCCATCTGTATTCACCCTTTTCGCCCTTACATGCCATTTGCATGTATCGTTAAGACATGTGTAATACAAGCAACGTGTGTCCAACCTACCCAAGCTCATCTGAAAATTATTTGCAACCGCATACGATTTTATTTTCAAATTAAAATCTTCTTTCGAATCATATTTCTTCCCAATGAACAATTCGTTCACGTCATTCATATGTAACGTACCGGTGGATAAACACTTCGGTAAATCATCATCTTCAAATGTGGAAATCATTCATGAATAATCTTCTCGTACACTTGCCTTTGCATTTGCACCCTGATTATTGTTGTCATCCCTGCCGGTTTGATCGGTTTGAATATGAGGTGCAAACGGAGAAGCCAAAAAACTACTGACTGATCCACCAAACAAATTATATGGTCATTTGAATAGGTGGAGCACGACTACTTGAAGGTTGGTTAGGAGGATACTGAAACGGTTGGCGTGATTGGCTATTTATAACATTATAACTTGGATGACCGAATTCAAACGGAGCAGAGTATTCACCAACCACTTCAACACGAACATGACTACTTGAAGGTTGATTTGAAAGATTATGACTTGGTCTCGATCGGTTGATACGAAACGGGTTGGTCCGAAACTTCACCAAGCCTTTGTGTAGAAACATGGTTTTCAAACCCACTACATCCATACTGTTGCTCGAACGGATTAAAATTTGGATCTCTAGCAAGTTCTTGTACCGGAGAAGGGAAATTTCCAAGGTTATAATCCGAATTATTGTTATCATCCGGGGCATTGCAATCTTGAAATAAATCAATGCCATCATCCTCAATTATCGGTTCATTGTTTGCCTCCACTGGTGTGGCATTCATACAAAAAATTACATTTTTACTGTCATAGGCCGCTTCGATGTAACCATTTAGTGTCTCGTCGTCTAAGGTATCATCAGGTGGTATATTGCTCACACTACCATAAGTAAACAAAGCTTTTATGCCGAGCTTTGAATCAGACCGATCAATACCAAGCCTCAAATGCAATTTATCCAATAACGCATTCAATTTTATTTTCTTTGGGACAAATAATGAGAACATCGATCCATTTACATGATTCCACCGGTTATAGAGAGGATCGTACGTAAATTCTCCGTTGAACGAGACAATGATCATAGTGTTGCGATTATCTGTTTAAAAAAAATCCAATTCAAGTCATTATTAACTCATTGAATATCAACTTAGATAACAACTTACACTAAACCCAACTAATTAAACCCTAAGAAAAGACTTAAACACACTACTTAGATGTATAAACATTACATAAACAACCTACTTAAAACACACATTTCGATTAAATACATATCATTACTACAATATAAATAACATAATCACTACTTAAAATATACATTTCGGTTGAATAAATATCATTACTTACACTAAACCCAACTAATTAAACCCTAAGAAAAGACTTAAACACACTACTTAGATGTATAAACATTACATAAACAACCTATTTAAAACACACATTTCGGTTAAATACATATTATTACTACAATATAAATAACATAACCACTACTTAAAACACACATTTCGGTTGAATAAATATCATTACTTACACTAAACCCTACTAATTAAATCCTAAGAAAATACTTTAACGCACTACTTAGATGTATGAACATTACATAAACAACCTACTTAAAACACACATTTCGGTTAAATACATATCATTACTACAATATAAATAACATAATCACATTGAGCACTTGAATTAAGACAAATTACATAGCAAAAACTTACACGTTTGAGCATTTAAATGATGAAGAAATTGACTTGAAAGATGAAGAAGTGGTTAGAAGTTTGAGATTAACTTGAAAGACTTTGAATGAATGAGAGAAATGAAACTCGTTCACGCCAGGTGTATCTTTGAAACAAATCTTGTCTGTGATGCTTAATTGTCATCTAAGACAATTTCCTTACGTTTAAACGTGATGATCCTTACGTTCAAACGTAAGGAACATACGTTTAAACAATTAAACGTATGTTCCTTACATTTGAACGTAAGGATCCTTACATTTATTTGATTTTTCATGTCAGAAAAAGCACAACCTAATTTTCAAATATCAGACCTGACACAACCTGATTTTCCAATTTTTTACAAACTGAATAGAAAATGTTTGATTCGACTATGCGTGAGTACTCAAACAAACATCCAACAACAGCAACAAGAAGCAGAAAAAGGCGCCTTGAATTCAGAACTTCTCGTTAACTCTTTAGCTTTACAGTTTTCCTTCACGCCACCACCGGTACCGGTAAAGCTTCATTTTCCCGACGTTCAGCTATTCAAAACCATAGCATACTGTCAAATCAAGAAAAAGAATTGGAATTTGCAGTGTTCAGCAGAGTTCTGAATGGATCCTAATATCAGGTTCAATTCACCTGCAATGGATTCCACCACCTCCAAGTCTTCAGCTCGGCTCCTCCGACGTAAGAAGCCCACCCCATCTACTCGTTCTCGTCCCAATTGGTCGACAAATGATCACGATTTCAATCCTTCTGCAAAGCTCCAGAAACAAGCACGGGTCCTGTTCCGGGTCCGGGTCCGGTCAATTTGGTTTGAATAGTGACACATTTGGTACAGGGTTTCAGGCAAAAGTGGTGGTGCTGTAAAAGGTTTCAATTTGGAGGATTTCCTAGACAAAAATGTTGTTTCTGATGAACTCGGTAAGTTGAGCATTGGAAATAATAGGGCAAAGCAGAGCAAAAAGGTCAGTGAAACTGACAAATTAATGTTTTTTGAAACTCGGGATGGGATGAAACAGTTGAATATTGATGAAGCAGTGGATTTTCGGACGGTGCTTAAAAGGGAATTGGAGAAATTGAATATTGGTGATAATGCTAATAAAGTGTTTACTGACACAGTGATTACTGATCACTTGAAAGGTTTGAAGATAGAAGAGACAATTACATCGAATTGTAGTGCTGAAGAAAATGAAAGGGCAGATGTGAATTCAAACAAATCAGAGAAGAAGACACTAAAGGAAGTAAAGTTGAAAAGGGTTCAGGGAAAAATGAGGGAAATCTGAATTCATTTTCATCAGTGATCACGACACAGGAGGGTTTAGAGGGTGATTTTCGGGAGGATCAAGCAACAAGTACATCCTCAGCATCATTTATGTGGAATGGAGATCCTTTTCCCGGCATTCGCAATGTTTTCGGAGTTCCATTTCGTGACAAAGATCAGGAGAAAGCAAGGGATTACATGGGGATGGAAGATTTAGGATTTGGAGCATTGAATTTGGGAGGAGGATTCAATGAAAAGCCAGAGACAGCTAAAGGCAGTAGATACAGGAAAAGGAAAGGGAAGGTAAGAAAACATGTACCTACTCAATCATGTACTGCGCAAGACTCTGTCTTTATTGAAAAGCCTCAAGAAAACAATGAATTTGTTGAACAATATTCTCCAATGGACGTTTCTCCTTATCGGGACACGTTAATTGATGAAGGTTTATCGCAACAAACTTCCGCTGTGTTGGATCAGAAACTTATGCATGATGAAAAGATTTTTCAATGGAATCTCAAGTTAAAGCTTGTAGTGATGTAAGAGAGGAAGATTATGGTATGAGGCATACGAAAGAGGCAGAGCTTTCGTACACGTATGGCAACGACGTTGATGCTCATGGTTCTTCGGATGAATCTGTTTCGGATCTTGAATCTGAAAGCTTTCAATCCGCAGCTGACCATTTCGATTATAGTTCAGACAGCTTTGCAACAGCTGCATCTGATACAGAAGCGAGTTACAGCTCAATTGCGAGGGGTCATGATGATTTGAACTCTTATTCGAGTTGGGCAGAGAAGGGAGATAGCCACTCATTAGAAAAACCATTTAGCCCAAGTAAGAAAAAGAATCAAGTAAATGTTACTGATGACTTCTCCAATTATACTCCAGTTACTGATTCTGTTGCTTCTACGCAATTGTCTGGTGATAAAGGCATAAAAAGTGATGCATCCTACCTGTTGGATCAATGGAAATTGAAGCCAGAAGATATTGCTAGCAATGCAGCTCAGGAACTGTGTGAAAAATGGCGGCTTAGGTGTGATTTTCTTCTTCGTTTATGTTTTTTTGGGTTCTAACTTACTACCTCCGTCCCTAAATAATAGCTGCTTTGGTGGTTTTCACATAGACGAATGCCATAAATCTCAGATAATAAAATCTAAAACACCACTTGCCAATCATTAATGCAATGAATGTAAAGTTTAATAAGTTGGAGGAATAATGAATTAGGGGTAGTATGTGGGAAAAAGGTAATAAATGCTTTCTTGATATTATAAAGCTTAAGGGACAATTTATTTTGGCTAAACGACTATTATTTAGGGACGAAGGTAGTATAAGTTATGTAGTTTGACCTTATGTGGATCACACATTTTGGTTTTGTTACAATAGGGGAAATCAAGCCTATGCAAATGGGGATCTATCTGAAGCTGAGAAATTTTATACTGAAGGGGTTAACAGCATTTCAAAAAAATCGAGACATCTAGAAGTTGTTTCAGAGCTTTGATGTTGTGCTATAGCAATCGTGCAGCCACTCGTTTGTCCCTTGGAAGGATAAAAGAGGCACTGGAGGATTGTATGAAGGCTATTTCAATTGATCCCAATTTTCCGAGAGTACATATACGGGCTGCTAAGTAAGACACTTTTTCTTCATGCTACTTGTTACTATTTTGTGGCTTCAAGAATTCATGTACGCTTATCTAGAACTGTTTCCACTGCCAGCTCAGCTTAAAGCGGCATTGCATAGAAAACGGGTAGTGTCTGAAAGTTCTAAGAGATTTTTTTTTTAATATTTGCCTTTGTACTTCTACAAGTGGCTTGATTTTGATAAATCCCTCATCTTTCTGATTTTGTTTGTTTACCATGTTATATTGGTCTGTTCAAAATTGTTGGACAGTTTAAACAGTTGAAAAGAGTCGCTTCCTATGCTGGCCTTACTAAATATATACCTTTGAGAAACCGAAAACTCATTTTAATGGGCAAGTTGAGAAGTATATTCAGGAAATGCAAGCTAAGTAAGATCAATGTTTTATTCAATGATTTGAAAGGAGACACCATTCAGATACAACACTCTGCGTATTATTTATTTCTTGCCTGCAATACACTTCCTTTATTTTATGACGTTTAGCTCTGCTTATTTTTTTTTCCTTCATATTTTATATTTTCTCTGTAGCTGCTACCTTGCGCTTGGAGAAATAAAAAACGCCACTTTGCATTTTGAGAGGGGCTCTCATGCAGAGCCTGGAATCTATGTGGATGAAAAGCTGCTAGCAGAAGCCTCTGAGGGCCTGCAGAAGGCAAAGGTACAGATTGATGGCCTTTTTTCTTCTCACTTTGTTAGAAAAATGTTGTTGAGGTTTAAGGTTTACAGTATATAAAATTTGATAAATTCATGAATAAATCATTATTATCTGATCTTATCCACCAAAAAACTGGATTTAAATCAGTTTGTGGCACCTCTAAAGGTTAGAGCTTGACTTTAATGCCTTTCAGAAAGCATGTGAGATCTTGAAGTTATCTGCTGAGCTCTTGCAAAGACGGAAACATGCTGATGCCGAGAGAGCATTGCTTTTGATTGAAGAGGGATTGACGTTAAGCCCTTGCAGTGAAGAATTACTTGAACGGAAAGCAGATGCTCTTCTTATGGTTAGTTCTTAGTGGAAAAACACACCCTTTACTTGCTTTATTGCGTTTGAATAAGCATAAAATGGTGAATTCTTTTCCAGATGCAGAAATACGAAGATGTCATTCAATTATGTGGACCGAAACTTATCTCTTCTAAATCAGAGTCTAGTAGATCTGATTATCAACAGAGGGCGTCTTTGTCCATTCCGCAACGCGTGTTTCTTATCGCCAAGGCTTATTTTTTTATGGGAAGGCTCGAAAATGCTCTTGATCTTTTGAAGAACCCGGAGTTGCTATTTGTTTCCGATAAGTAATAGCTTCTATTCCCACTCTGTATAAACACAATATTTTTCTTCTTTGATGTGAATGAAACAAACTATTGGATTCATGTATTGTTTCATTCTGCAGGTGTGGAAGCATGACTATAGAAACACTTACTTCCTTTGCTGGTACAATCAGTGAGCTGTTACGTCTCAAGGTAATACGCGGGTGCGGGATTATTGAAAAATATAGGATACAAGTACATAGGGCATACACGTAAATATTGAAAATATGAGGACCAAATTGTACATAAAAAAACTATACGGATCACTTAAATCACATAAAATGAAACAATTTTAGCAGTTCCCTTCATTTTTGGTAGTTTACATCATTTCTGACAACTTTTGATGTTTACTCAATTTTCACCATGGTTTTTAATTTCACATATCCGAATTATGGGTATGCATATACAAATTACGTATCCAACTTCTAAAAATTACAAAGCCACCCCTAGCTGTGTCTCCTAAGTATCCAACAAAGACTTGCTACCTTGATAGAAGTATCCGTGCATCATATTAACTACTCCCTCCGTTTCTATTTAACTGTCGCAGTTGTCAAAAACACACATATTAAGGAGAAGAGTTAATGCTTTGACTTAATATTAAAATGACAATAACACCCCTTGAATATAATTAATGCAATGTTGTTTTCAATCTCCACCCCTTAATAAATAAGGGTAGAGTAGAAAAATACAATAAATAATGCTTTGAAAATGTAACTACGACAGATAAAAAGGAATTTTTACTTTTGGCAACTACGACAGTTAAATAGGAACGGAAGGAGTATTAAGATATCCTAATTTTGCCACTATATCTACAAATATTAACCTTTATGACCATTCAATGTGTTGATTTTGATTTCAGGATGCTGGAAATCGGGCTTTTCAATCTGGAAAACATCATGAGGCTGTGCAGCATTATACTGCTGCTATATCGTGGAATGTTTTATCGCGCCCTTTTACTGCAATTTGCTTTTGCAATCGGGCTGCTGCGTATCAAGCTATGGGCCAAGTGACTGATGCTTTAGCAGATTGTAGCCTTGCAATAGCCCTTGATCCAAACTATTTGAAGGTCTGTGTGTTTGATATCTTATATTCCACGTGATACACATATACGGGATACGCGGGTGTGAGATTTTTGAAAAAAATTAGTTTATGGGTTTAGAGGGCATATGCATAAATATTAATAATATAAGGATCAAACCGTACATAATAATATTATAATGACCAAATGATAAATATTAAAACACATAAAAGAACATAATGTTTCTTGAATCTCTTCATTTTTGGTAGTTTTTTATCAATTTGGTGGCGGTTTTTACTCATTTCACATATCTGAGTTTTGAATATGCATATCCAAATCCGATGCATACACGGGACACGCTAATAGACAGAAGTATTATGGACTATTCTGTGTTGTATCGAAGAGAGTGAACAATAAATCACTCTTTTTCGTGATTATTTCTCTTGCCTTTGCTAATTTTCGTTAATTTGCAGCCATATTCCAGACGTTCTGCGTTATTTGAGAAGATCAGAGATTATAGGCAAGCAGCTCTAGATCTTCAACGGCTCGTGTCTCTTCTCACGAAAAAACTCGAGGAGCCATCATCCGACCGAATGAACTGTGTCAACGAGCTTAATAAAGCGCATCTCAAGCTCTCTTTAATGGAAGAAGCTGCACGAAAGGAATCAGTTTTGAACTTATACCTCATTTTGTAAGTCTTAAATTGAACTTGAAATGTTGAATTAACTTTGGTTTTAGAATAAAGAAGTAAAATTTAAAGTTGGGACGGTTTCTTTTGTCGAATTTATGTGTAATACTGCTTATATAATCACAGAGGAGTTGATCAATCGGCTGCAGCATCAGAAATAAAAAAAGCTTATAGAAGAGCTGCACTCAAATTTCACCCGGATAAGGTTTTTTTTCTTCTTGATATCATTGCAACTAATTTTACACAGGTCACTTTTGGTCCCTTATTTTTTGTGGATTTTTGCATTTCTATCCCAATGTTTCATCTCCCACTTTTATCCCTCATCTATGCATTTTCAGCCCATTTTTGCAACGTTTCAAGCCTCTATTGGTTATATCATGCGGTACCTTAAATGCTAGTTGTTGGACACGTGACACTTTGTAGTGGAATTTTGCATAGACTAGGGGTAAAAGTGCCAAGATGAAACAATGGGGATAGAAGTGCAAAAATTGTGAAACAAAAGGGACCAAAAGCCCGTTTTATCCCATTTTACGTACCTTTGCTTCCTCAAATTTTGTTTTTTCTGAGGAAAAAGCTTTGTTGTATGTAGGCTGGTCAATCCTTAGCTAGAAGTGAAGGTGCTGATGATACTATATGGAAGGAAATAGCATCAGAAGTTTATACAGATGCTGACAAGCTCTTCAAAATGATTGGAGAGGCATACGCAATCCTTTCCGACCCTTCTAAGGTACACATTCTCTATCTTTTTTTTGTGTTTTTTACGCGTTTACTTTCTCTTTATGTACTCTATCCAGCGTCGTATGTAACTTATATCTCCTCATTCCAAGAATCTCGGATTTTTGTGTGTAAATAAGAACAATTCAGAAAAAAAGTTAGGGTTCCTAAATTAGGATTGTGAGAACATAAAAGGGATCAGCTTTAGGCTCTTCACTGTTTCTCGGGATAACGACACTTTTGATCCCTTTGTTTTATGTTTATCCCCTCCGTGTGTAATTTTTGTTCTCCCCCACCCACATTTTCAGCCCATTTTTGGCGCCGTTAAGTTTCTATTGGTTGAATCATGTCGTACCTTCTATGCTGGTTGTTGGACACACGACACTTGACTGAAAACGTGAAACAAAAATGCATAGATAAGGGGTTAAATTGTGCACATATGAAACATTAAGGATATAACTGCAAATTCTACGAAATAAAAAAGGACCAAAAGTGCATTTATCCTTGTATTTCCGTATTTTCTTTGCTACTAATGTAATGGAACCCTCTTTTTAAAATCAAGGTACTTATGATGTGGAAGTTTCAAGTGGGAATTCCATTTTCCATTTATATTTTCTCTTGTAAAACATGTCAATTTGATAAACTCTACCCTACGGTTTTTTAGCGCGCACAATACGACCTGGAAGAAGAGATCCGGAATATTGATGCAAATAGAGAAAGGCGAAATAGCATGTATGAGAAGCAAGAAAATTACAAGAGTTATCCGTATGGCCGTGACAGGTGGGAGGAAGGTAGACCATACGGGCGGTTCCAGGCTTGGGCTAGCAATGGGAGTCGAACATACCGGCGATATTCTTGACCTTTTCTTTCTTTACTTACCAAAAAAGACTTCCATTTGTTGGAGCACTTGCATCATTTTACAGATCTCGCCCTTTGATTTAGGCGATGGACCACAAATTGATTCATTGATTGGTTTAGATAGATAGAAAAAGCTTTACATTACATATGCATAATTCTTGAGAGACGCAACTTTTACGCAACTGTCTGCAGTGTTTACACTGACCAATGGTTGCAGACGATGATCGTGTAAATGTAGAAGTTATGTCCGTAGAGTCTCGTGCATTTTTCTTTTCCCCGAGGAATCTGTACGGACTTGCATCTCTTTTGCAGCAAGCTGTGCAGGGTAGTAGTAGTAGGCTTAGGAGTTTCATTCATTGTATGAGATGTGTATGCATCTTTGGTTCGGAAAAAAAGCATTATGTATTGTATTTGGCCCCCCTTAAAATTTATATCTTCGCCCCTATATATTTTTTTTTTTTTGTTAGATTATCAAGATTATTATCTAATATACTTTAATTATATTGTCGCAAAATTCAACTTTTATGGTCGAAATGCTGTTATTTCAACTCCTAAAAGTCGAATGCTGTTATTTCGACCTCATAAAAGTCGAATTTTGCGTAAGTGTCAATGGTCCGAAAGATATTGTGCAGTGTCACTTTAATATCATCCTTTTTTTTTTTTTTTTTGTATCTTCGTCTCTATATTCGCTTTTGTCTTTTTTTTTTGTATCTTCGTCTCTATATTCGCTTTTGTCCTACAATATACTCGAAGTTAACGAAAATTTTCAAAGCAAAAGTCCTACAATATAATCAAAGTTAACGAAAATTTTCAAAGCAAAAATTAAAATACAAATGTGAAACATTTTTAAAAAAAGTGTTACTATAATAGAAACAATTGAAAAACAGAACGAGGGATGGGTCGCAACTCTGAACCAATACAGTTTCCTCTATTGTTTAAGTAAACATACGCTTGTCAAAAGATTGAAAAAAAAAAACAGAAAAACAAAAAAACAAAAAAAAAACCCTTACAATTGCGACCTTCCCCCCTCACAAAGGACAGCCTCTGTGCCTATTTTTCTCCTTTTTATGATAAAAAGAAGATTGTTTTTTCTCAAAAGGAAAAAACACACACACACACACACATTATTACACAATTAATTTTAATAGAGTTTTTTCTATAGGATTTTACTGTTAGAAAGTTTTTTTTTGTAAGGGTAAAAAGGGCATTTATTTAGGGGATCATTATTCGCACCACACAAATTCTACCTATACACCACTTCATATATTACACCACACCTAATAAATCAAATCTACCTTTCACCACATCCAAATTCAAAACATTTTTTTATTTATTTACACCCCATATTTAAATACAACTTTACCATAAATAAATCCAAATATTGTCTTACAAGTCCTTGAATTTTTTATTGCATACCATTTTGACACCCCACCTTAAAAGTAAAAAAGCACCCACCACCCCTGCAACAACTTCTTCCCCAAATCAACATTCTTCTTCATCTCCATCACTTGCTCTTCCCACTCTATTCTTTTCTTCCCACCCTGTAAATCAAAACTCATTTTCTTCATAAAAAGGTGTAGTGTTTCAAAGGAGAAAAAAACAAACAGTCGGTTGCGAGGGTTCTTGCTCGGGAATGGATGGGTTGAACGGTGAAGGGGACGGAAATGGGATTGCCGGCGTGTTGGTCGTTGTAGAAGAAAAAAAGGGGCAAATGGGTGGTTATTAAAGGTGGAGGCGTGGGTTGACTATTCGTGTGGTTTTTTGCTCAAAAATGGATGGATTTAACACTGAAGGGAACGAAAGGGTCTGCAGGCGAGTTGATGGTTGTAGAAGAAAAATGGGGCATATGAGTGATTAATGGAGGTGGTGGCATGGTTCCCGTTGGTAAGGGAATTTTCCGGCAAGTTTAGGTGTGGTCAAGGGGTGGAGATAGGAGTCGAAGAGGAAGGAGGAGAGATAAAGGATATGGAAGATAAGGGAGGAATGGTGGAAGGTGGCGGAGGCGGAGGCGGAGGTGGTGGTTGCATGCAAAACAAGATGAATAAAGAGGTGATGGACGTGGCTGCTGTTTGGTGGGGAAATTAGGGTTAGGAAAAATGGGGGAAAAGATGTTATAATATTAAAAATATAGGGATGTTTCTAAAGTTTTTGAAATTTTGTAATAGCAAAAAAGTTTTGTCTATAGTTTTTTTTTTCTTCCGGTAAGAATTGTATGTGGTGTAAATGGTAGAATGATGTGATACCAAAATAAAAAAGTGTGGTGTACAATAATTTTTCTATTTTTCACTTGACATAGGGTGCAAAGGTGGATTTATGTGGTGCAAATAAATGCACCCTTTATTTATTTGCATAAACATAGCATGCCGTGATTACATGAGAAGGCGGCCTGGTGCCCCATTGTTTGAGACATACGAGAGATAAACCCTCTTTTGCTAGAAGACGAGCATGAGTGTTACCTTCTCTTTTGACAAAAGAAAAATTGCAATTAACAAAACCAGGAAGAAGTATTTCGCGGTCATCAATAATAGATCACAAAGGTGAAAAATCTGCCTCTTCTGACATTAATCGCTGATAGACTATCAATGAATCGCCTTCAAAAGTGATATTGGAATAGCCCAGCACAATAGCAAAGATCATAGCCTGATGGATGGCAATGGCTTCAGCAACTGCAACATCATAGCCTCTGATTAACTTTGAAGAGAAGCTATGGAAGATTCCCCCGTTGTGTGCACGCACCAAACATTCGATTCCTACCTCATTTCTTTTTACAACAGCATCCACATTAAATTTTACCATAGGCGATGGGGCCAGATGTTGATGTATATGTAACGCCTCATTCCAGGATACCGAGTCCTTATCCGGAAAAAGAAAGGTTCGGCACGTATAATATCAAATAAATCCAATATTATATATAAGCCTCCACTACGTCAGATCAAAATAAAGCAAATGTAAGCTAAAAAGACTCGGCAAGACATCATAAATGCTACTAAGAGTAGAAACTCACCAAAACTAAAGATAGAAAAAGTTTATCTTACAACAACGAATTGCCCAAAGTCTTACAAAAGTACGATGTCCAAAGAAAAGATACAACAAACTTATCTTACAAACTTGCAACAAAAGTACAACAGATTCTTTAAAACAAAAGATACAACATAATCTAGTACAATGTTTATAAACTAAAACAACAAAAAAAACATCATCAAACATCTCCGTCACATATCATCATCAAAATCCTCAACGAGCTCAAGATCAACTCGCTTGTCTTCTCACCCCACAAAGCATACAAAACAAACACGTGATGTAAGTCAACTAGATGATACTTTTTACGATGTTTTCCCCATTTCTCATGCATTTATTGATGTTTTCGTATCAATTCGAGTCATTATTTTCTTAGTTTCATCCATATGTGTAGATAGTAATTATTATATAAAATATCACATTTTGATAGGTTTTGTACCGGTTATAGTAACCGAGCGTCGTGTTGGGTTTATGCTTGGTATTTTGGTGTTGTATTGCAGGATTATAGGTTGACCAAGACCTCGATGGATGACATGTGTTGAGCCTAAACATGTCTTTTGAGGGCTGAAGAGTGTGCCGAAGCTTACGAGTTCAGACGGATCAATTGTCATCGCGTGCTTCTACCGTAAATCTATCTTCAAGCGACATTTGAACCACCTTAGAGGCATTTTTGGTAAAGACTTCTTCATGAGAGTTGTAGATCAAGAAACGAGCTTTCCAACGCATTTTGAATCATATCAATTGAAGGTCTACAACTCTAGTTATAGCAATTTTACTGAGACGCCGAGAGTTTCGATTTCCGTAAAGGATTACGGCGCGAGCAAAGGAAGAAATTGGTGAACACAAAGTGTATGGATCAAGTTGAGACACTCACTGATCAAGACGTGACACTCACGCTGTAAGCTGGGACACAAATTCTGAGGTAGTTGGATGCATTTAATGTTGAAGTCAGACCCCAACCACTTTGTCAGATCCGGCTCACACCGTGGAAACCAGAGACACTCACGGCTCAAGCCGTGAAAGGCCCGTCTCAAGCCGTAATGTAAAATTCAGCCAATTAAGTACACTTTTGAGCTCATTCCGAGACACATCGGTAAAATCCACCCATTTCCATCTTCTTCCCAACCTCTCTTGAACCCTCGAGACACACCACCACCCCAAGGGGCTCTTCTAGCCAAAATCTCTTAGATTTTTAGCTCTTAACTACTTTGTAAACATTAAGGATTTGTAGTTTGATTTCTAGAATGGATTAGTGGAAGAATTTCATCTCCTTTGATGCTCCAAGCCCATTGATGTTCTTGCAAATTGGATGGAGCTCGAATTTCAAGTTTGTAGCTTGTTACTGGTAAATTCTTAACTTTTACTTTGTGTTAATTGCTCTCATTAGTATGAATGCTAGCTTTGACATGTTGGTGTTTATATTCACGAGTGGCTAGTTCCAAACTAGCAAAGATAATGTTGTTGTGATAGTTTAATCTCTACTGGTTGATTGGGAATGTTGTTTTGCATTTCATAGCTTCATATTTTGTTGTTCTCTTTTCCTATTTTCACCGTATTGCTTGTTGGTGTTGGATTGATCACCTAGCACTTGCACACACACACACACACACACACACACACACACACACACACACACACACACACACACACACACACACATAGTTGAAACCGAAAGGAGATGCTTGGTGTGGGAGAAGGAATAGGAAAACCGGAAGGTAAAATTGATCTTAATTGGAATTCGATTTCTTATCTGGGGGTTATTGTTCATACATTGCACTCAAGAACTTAATCATGTTGAATCATTAGTCTAGTGTTCTTAGACCAAGAGGAGGCATAGAGTAGTTTCAGACACTCGCATTTAGGAAACTACTACTTTAGTGTGTGCACCGGTAACACACACTTGAACACTAATAAGGTTGGTAGGTAGTTCATTCCCATAATACTAGTAGAGATATACTTGATCATTGCATTGTCTTGGCTTTTCATAATTTTATCACCCTTTGTAGTGCGAGTAGTAGATTTCTAAAACATTTACCTTCTTGTATTATTGCGACTTAGATCAAGATAATAATAGCTTTTGGTGTTCAACCTCACAATCCTCATGGATACGACCTTTGACCACTTACTAGACTACGATTGATCCGTACATCGCCGGTAAGATTGAACCCAAGAAAAGTTCGATCAACATGCAATGAAGGTAAGTACAAAGTACTTAGCAAGAGGAAGAAACTAATGTATAATTAAAGATTTACAATGAAAAGGTTTAACGGTTATGATTAAGTTATCTTCATGAGACCGACTCAATCTATAAGGTTCACTTCATGCTCATCAACATTTTGTGACTAATCACATTAGCTTAGCTTATCTTTGTTACATCATCATTCGATGGCACTACGCACGGTGTCGCCCACCACGAGACATCTAGTGCAACCTAATGGTGGATCACCCAATAGCCACGTAAGTCTATTCTCGAAGACTCCGATAGTGTACACGCTCGCGAAGTCCCTCCGCTCATTCCGAAGACTTACGGAGTTAGTCACTTTATCCGACCGCCCACACAACACAATATGTGACTTGTGCCTTACCAAGAATAGATGATGTTTAATCTTTTAACTACACGAGTACGTAAGTTATTATGTTGTTAACTAATTAACCACCTAGGTAGGTTCAAGTAAGCTCCTCACAACTCCTAATCTCTCACCTAGACCATTAGACATGGATGTACATTGATGAATGCTAATTCATCAAAACACAGCCGCCATGATCTTCCTGATGGTCCCGAATTTCAACTCTTAGGAAGAGTACATTCGGTGCCGGAACTAAACACATTAAAGCTTAATCATGGCTTGTACATATTCATTTAACTTGTCTATATCATTAGTATAATGTTAGAACCAATCCCAACTTACTACACTTGAAAATACGCAAAAACGGTCAAAACAACATTTTTGGGCCATAGGCCATGGCTCAGAAATCATAGGCCGGCGCCTATGCACAATGTAATACTCAACTCTCTCGAACTGATAGACCAAGGTCTACGACACCTACTGTAATACTCAACTCTCAAGATCTCGATAGGCCACGGCCTATAAATCATAGGCCACGGCTTACGACACCTGGAAGCATTTTTCCGCACTTTACAATTCTGCACCATCTCTAACCTTTTTTCCAATCAATTTAACAACAATATAGGCAGAAAAACAACTGCACAACAGTACTATATCATATCATAGCACTTCATACTTTAACTACAACATTTAAACACAATTTCTAACACCAAAACATGCCAAAACTCAACCCTAGCATCATAAAACCTTAATTAAACATTGTGAAGAACCTCTTACCTTATGCAAGCAAAACCAACCCAAGAAATCTGCAAAGAAACTCGATCTCCTAACTACAAACCTTTACAAAATCCGAACTTTCTGATCAAAACGATCCTTCTCGTGTTGAGTCCGCTTCCGTGATTAATTCTAAAAACGTTGAATAACTTGTGAGAATTTTAAGGAATTCTCCTTTGAGCACTTTTCTGTTTTCTCCCAAATTTTCCTCTAAGTTTGAACTTATGTGCAGACCCAATCTTTTGACAAACCTCCTTACATAATGGGAGGTTATTTTCAAACATAACTCCCACTAATTTTCCAATTGATATAATTATTCCCATTAACTTCCATGATTACCTTTTGTCCTAAAAACTTCCATGATTACCCAATTAATACTAATTCCAATAATTAACATTTACTTTATTAAAAACTTTAATCCTTATTTTAAATTAAATATAATATTACGTTGTAAATCGACACGCCTCACATTTTTCAAAATCTAAATATTACAGTATATTTGACTTTATTAAGACGAGTTGAATTGCCTTTTTGTACTTTCCTTTTTCCAATATTATTGATACTACCTCCGTCTCTGATAAAAAGTCATTCACTTTTTGTTTACACTGAGACAAGAAATAATTAATGTGTTGTATTTTAAGGATGAATAGACAAATATACCATTAACTAATCATAAATGCTTGTTTTGGAATATGAAAGGATTATGGAAAATTAAATGTTAAAATAGGGATATGATTGGAAAAATGTATTTAATGATGTATTTGAAAATTTAAATGACACTTTTTGAGACAATTCATTTTTCCAAGTATTGACACTTTTACGACTTTTATGAGGTAGAATAAAATTGTTGAAACATTTCAAGTTACAAGGAAATATAACATTGTTCCTACTGCACAAAAAAAAAAAAAAAAAAACATTGTTCCTGATAAAAAAAGAGCAAATATAACATGTTGGTATACATATGCTAGAGGCGAAACATGCATGTATTCTCTATATTTTGATTCTTTTCATTAATTAATGGGTAATTTAAATTTTTTTTTTTTTGGAAATTTGATGGTATAAATAACTTTCCAATCACCAAAATACAATGTACATTTTAAATAAAGGAGTGGCGTTATTAACAAATCAAATTAATTAACATATTGGTTGATATTTAATTATTTACCTAAAGTATAATTAAATAAGGATAGTATCTGAATCTTACCAATGGTTAAGATTTTGCATAATTGTCTGAGTACTTGCTTAAACAAATTTTAAATTGTTTTTATTAATAAGAGAAATTATCTACAATTATTATAGTAATAAATATACATCATACCCACCACCAATGCATGTACGTATACAAATAATTCGAACACTTTGTTAAATAAAAATATAATAATTTATAAATAAAAAACAAAATAATAATTTATAAATCCAATATTTTTTTTTTCATTTGTGATATGCCATATCTTTATAATTTCTATATATATACGCTTCTATTTTCCAATTGAATTAAATTACACGTAATCAATTGTGACCACTACCACGAAATTGATAGTGTCATAATATTCTGACATTAAACACTTGATGTTTTTGTAATACACGAGTCGATAAATTATATGAGCTTGTATTAGTACTATTTGTATTTTTTTCTAACACTTATTTATTATTGCTATTTATAAAATTAGCCTATAATATTTTATTTTTTCTGAAAATAATTAGCCTATATTATTTTTATTACAAAACTGCAAAACTGTGGGCGACAGACGGTGGTGACGGGTCCCTTAGGTCCTCGGGGCTCGGGGCCCAAGACAAAAGTCTAGGGCGCCTTAGCATAGGGCCCGCCTTGTATATATATATACGTTTTGTAACGTACTTTGTTGTATACAAAACACAGATTTAACAGATTTAACGGCTTTCATTATCATCATCTCACCGGAAATAGCCAAACAAAATGGCCAGAAACTATAACAGAGGACAACGCCGAACAGATTTTAATCAGAGAAGAAATAGTTGTATGTTCTTTACCTTTTGCAGAATTTTTGTTTTTGCCTTTATTTTTTTAACATTCATTCTTTATTATTCTTTCAAGTGGATATATATATATATATATATATATATATATATATGTATGTATGTAAAATTGTACCGTATCACTTTATTAATTATGACCATTTTGTCGTGGACATTATATAACATGGTCATTTTGAATAATATATATATTGAGCTAATTATTTTTTTGCATTCAGATGTATGGCGACCAAAACCAATACTTGAATGGGAGAAACAATTTATATTGGAGGTAGGAAAATTTACATGGGAAGATTTTATAAAAGCAAAAAAATACATTAATGTTCCTGAAAACGACATCGTTTTGAACTGGAACGACTCCGCTGCTTACGAGGCGTTTCTGAAAGCTAAAACCCGATTCAAAGCGAGAATAGATGGCCATCCATTGCCTGATGAAGATGATGGTCATATAGAAGAGATTGATCCGACGGTGGTGACGACGTCACTTTCTGAGCAAGAATTGGAGGGACTGTATCTCGAGATTGATGAGATACGCCGTAACAGATACAAGGCTCGCGAAGATGATGACATGTTGCCTGTGTGGACAAAGATTCGGCTCGAGGATATAATACCTACGGGTTGGGATGACAATACATCAGAGGATAATAGACGGCTCAATGGTGATCTTACCGGTATGATTGTTGGAGAATGATCATATCCGGCGGTGCATGGATCCAAAAAAAAATTTAGTGTTTTTTTTTCCCTTCAGCAGGTGCACAAACTTACATTTCTATAATTAAGGGTGCACAATGGTTGAATTTTATTTACAAGTTTATTAAGGTTTTTTTTATGGTATACTTTTGATTTACAAAAAAAAGTATTGAGGGGTGAAACATATGTGGCTTGTTGCTCGGAACCCTGATCTTCTACGGTGAAACATCTGCTGTGAACCACGCCACGTGAATTGCACTGCAGAGGATCAGGGTTGCTGTTTTATTTTTTGGCGGGGAGTTGTTATGTTTTATTAATTGGGTACTATTTAAGACAATGTGTTTGTTTACCAGATATGAGGTTTTTAACGAATACAATTATTCACGAACAAATTTGGTTTCAGATGAGCTGATAAGTCCGTGTTTGTTTGTTTTTTTTTTTTTTTTTTGGTTTGTTTTTTTTAAGTGTTTGTTTGTTTGTTAAGGTAAACGAACTACAATCAAACATCTTATTATGTTCATTTATTATAGGAACAAACACGAGTTATGTTACAAACGTTCATTTACGTTGTAAACACACACACACACACACACACTCTCTCTCTATATATATATATATATACACACTCAAAATGCTAACCTTAAGTCCTAAACTTAATCTTAGTGTCGCCTTATCCTTGTCTCTGTCAATTTTCTTATTATTCCCTATCTCATCTGTTAAGTTGACACAAGTCTAAGAAACTAAGAAGACATTGAACTCATTGTTGTTCAACTCTTGCTTTCAAGCAAAATGACAAAAGAATGATATTCCACACATAAATTAAATTAGGGCGTCTTTATATTCACCCCAAGAATTCTACCGGACGTCAATCTACTTGTAGACAAAGACAATCGAATCGACAATTATGAAAGTCGATGAGTCAAGAATCGACTCTAAAAGAGTTGAATGTGAGAATGACTTTCAAAAGTCGATTTTTTGCTCAAGAGTTGACTTTAAAAGGCCGTTTCAGTGTGGTGTACCAGTAGAATCATTAGGGTGTAATCAAATGCTCCCATAAATTAAGTCATTGAAACTAAGCTTGAGAGATTCTAACCGGTAATGCTAAGATCACTAGATAATTAAGTATGTTAATTTTGAAAAAAATTGGGCGGGGGTGGGGGGTGGCGGCTTAATATTCACAATTATGGTTTTGCTTAGTGAAAGAGTTTGGAGAATGATAAATTGTATTATTGTACATAGCAAGTATTTATACAATGTGAGAGTATCTCTAGTGTATCAATCAGTATAACTACCTTATCAATTACACTAAATGCAAGGTGTGAACAAATCATAATAATATCAGTAAAATATCTACAATATTTCCAATACTCCCCTCAAGTTGTGCTTCGAACGGAGACACAATTTGTCACGCCAGAAATGAAGTCAAGACGGCAGTGGACTTAGTCAAACATCGGTAATCTGTCACCAAAGAGAACATGAGATATGCGGACTACGCCTGGTTAACTTGATCGCGAATAAAATTATAATCGATGGCAACATGTTTCATACGCGAGTGGAAAACCGGGTTGGAGGAGAGTTGGGTTGCACCAAGGTTATCACAATATACAACGAGGACATGATGGGATGGAAACCCGACGTCTTGAAGGAGAAAGAGCAACCACTTGAGTTCATCAACTGTATCGACAACATACTTGTACTTTAGTAGATGGGCGGGCGACAATTCTTTTTCTTAAAGTTCCAAGAGATGGCGTTACACCCCAAATACACAACATAATCCCCGGTAGACGTGTAGTCCGGTTTATTTCTACCTCAGTCGGCATCCGATAAGGCATGTAAAACAAATGGGGATCTCGAAAAAATTGTAAACCCTAATCTATTGTCCTAACGAGGTACCGGAGAAGTCTTTTAACAAAGGACCAATGAACATCCATAGGTGCATGCATGAACTGGGCTAGTTTGTTGACAACGAATGCGATGTGTCGGACGCGTGAATAACAAGTACCAAGGCTACCAACAACGCTGTGGAATAGAGTAGCATCGTAAGTGCAAATTCCCTAAGTCGGTGTAAGGCGGATATATTAGAAGGAAGCGGAGTGGGGACCGAATTGGCCTTGTCCATACGTGTTTTAGTCAGAAGCTCCATTATGTACTTGCGTTGAGATAATAGAAGGCCATCGGATGTAGGGAAACCTCAATACCAAGGAAATATGTCAACTGGCCAAGATCTTTGATAGAAAATCGAGCTCTAAGTTTGTCAATAAATAGGTGGACCACATCGGGTTTTGACCTAGTAACAATAATGTCGTCCACGTAAACGAGGACATAGAGAAAATGAGAGCCATCCTGAAGGATAAAAAGAGAGGCATCGGCTATAATAAAATTCAACAGAGACATGGTTAGTTTGACAAAATTTAGAAATGGATAATAAATTACGAGATATATTCGGCACACATAAAACATCACGAAGTGTAACATTTAAATTCGAGGGAGGGAGTTTAGCTGAGCCAGTATGAGTAACGGATAGGAAAGTACCATCGCCGATCATGAGGTCGTCAGAGCCGGAGTAGGGCGAGTGAAGGGAAAGGTTTTGGAGATCATTGGTAGCATGGTGCGATGCACCACTGTCAAGAAGCCACGGGAAGGGGTGCACCTGTTCGGAGCGTGCGGAAAGGTGGGCTTGTGGGCTGGTGGGACGTTATGGCTCGATACCATGAAAAAAAAGTTTGGAATGATAAATTGTATTACTGTACATAGCAAGTATTTATACAATGTGAGTATCTCTACTGTATCAATCAGAATAACTACTGTATCAATTGCACTAAATATCAAGGTGTGAACGAATCAGAATAATATCAGTAATAATATCTACAATATTTCCAATACTTAGTAAGCGGTGGTGGTGGTGGTTTAGGGAGGAGTTGAAGTTCTTTGTAGCTAGGAAGGTGGTGACTGCTCCATACGTTGAAAAATGAGGGTTTGGGGAAGCTTTGGTTAGGTATTATTAGACATGTGGTCTGGGTGATCCAGGATGAACGAGTCACACCTCCTCTTATTTTGCATCTTCTTTGAAATGGTTTGGGACAATCTCCTCTCTCGGTGCAAACTTCCTGTATTTCTCTGTCTTCAGCTTTGTAACTTGCTTGGATTTGGAAAGCTATCGAGAGAGAACTACCTTTGGTGTATATGGATCAGAAAGCTTTGGATGTAAATGCTCTATTTAAGGAAATTCAAACCATTAGTTCACTTGAATTAATGCACCACATCTGGAACCGGAATGCATGGCTTTGGATTTAAATACGCCATTTAAGTATATTCAAACCGTTAAGTTTCACTTGGATTAATGCACTACATCTGGAACCGGAATGCGTGGCTTGATTAATGGCGATCCAGTAAAATTTTTCTAGTGAGTCACCGGATCAGAAACCAATATTTTTTATTCAAAAATTTGTTATGTTGAGTCAATTTGTTCTCAAAACTACATATTTTACCTACAAAACGGTATTTTTTAACTCTAAAACTACAACGCTTTAATACTAAAAAAAAATTTTCGATCTCAGCTGGGGTGCGACCCCACCCTGATACACATACCACCGCCATTGGGCTTGATGTTCTTAAGTTTAGTTCGTTTTGTGTCTGTTATTGCAAGAGGGGACTGGTGTCAGTTTTCCGCCTACACTTTAAATATAAGCATTAAATAGAGGTATTAAGACTCTCAAACAGGTTTCTATACTGCTTTTCTATCTCTAAAACGAAGATAAAAATAGAGTTTTGCCTCAAAAAGCCCTACAAAGAGTCTCTCTATCCCTATTTATTTTTAGGATATTTAACAATCATCCCTTACTTATGACGACTATTCAACGCTCTCTAAACATATTTAATTGTTAAAAAATTATAGTGATAGTGATAGGAATCACTTGTTCTAAATAATAAATATTTAATGTGTATAAATAGGGTTTTGAGGTAGAATATGTATTATTTAATATTATTTGAAATGTTATATGATAAAGATATGGATCGTCAGAGTAGAGGCTTTGAATCGAGATTTTGTAAAATAAGAATACGATTATTTTATATTATTTTAGTGATAAAATTTGGAAAACCTTCACAGAGTCATTTAATGTCTTGTATAGTAACTACATTTGATGAGTTACACATATTGTAAATCATCAAACTGTATATACTGTCACATATGATGACTGGAGTCAGCATACAGGACTCTCTCAATAAATAGAGCATAAAGAAATCACTAAGAATGACCTAGCATAATAAATACAACATGTAAATTAAGCGTAAGAAAATTTGAAAATTAAACAAGAATACATTATGGGCACGTATTATTTTATATTTTCATTTTTAATCACATTGTACTAAGTTGCATTGTAATGACCGGAATATATATTACAAATATGAACCCTAAACAAATTTAAGAAATATTGCTGGAATAAACAAAAGGAACCTTAAACACTTTAAGGAATGTTTCAATGAATAAATGACAATTCTTTAGGCAACCGTGTATTATATTTTTTAATGCATGCATGCAGCTACATATTCAACATATGCAAAAGAAATATTAAATTTGTTTTTGCAATGGAAATATTAATTTAAAAAGATTTTCAACCTAACCAAAAAAAATTGATTTTCAACCATGTTATTCAGACATTATATTACCAAGTCATAAATGATACAAAAAAACACAATTAATTAATTATTACCTTTCTTAAAATAAAATAAAAATTATTACCATATATATTAATACTAGTAGTAATCTTCGTGCATGCGATGACTTTATAACGTTATATTTAAAAATGATCTGTATGTAGAAATTTGTAGACACTGTAGTAATTTAAGAAATTTTTAAGTGAAACAAAAAAAAATGACATGAATGAAATATTTACAATGATATATGCAGACATGTAGAAATTTGTAGATGATGTTATAATTGTAGAACTATGTAAGTGAAACAAAATAACCAAAAAAAAAAGATGGCATGAATGAATTATTTACAAATGAAATATAAAAGTGTAGACGCTGATGCGAATGAAAAATAGCATAGGTTGACTTAAAAGCAAACATGAAAATTCATTATATTCCCTAGAAAATATAAATCCACAAATACAACAATCACAAAAGATTATTGAAAATAATAAGATAATACAAAACCTTAAACGCATTACCGATTACAGGAGTGACATGCATCTGCAGCCATATTGATATATGTTCAAACTTCAAACTCCCCACACCTCAAGAACTGACGTTGGAAAGGGAAAGTTTGAGCTCGAATAATGTAAGAGCTAGAATAGACGATGGAAAGGGAAAGTTCGGGCTCGAAGAGGGGATGAAAAAAAAGCGCCATGCCGAGTACCGCATAAATCATAAGTAAAATGGTAAAAGAATATTCAAAGGCATAATGAAAACCAATGAATAAAAAAATATTTTACGTGAAAGACTGAAAAAATAAACGAAACATGTATTAAAATCAAGTAATGCAATAAAGTTAGCAATATTATGTAGTCATTACCAAAGGAGCGAAAAGAAACATACACATAACTATATTCAAGCTGGCGCTAACAACAGAACCATATTAAAAAGATGAAACAACTATATAATTTTGTTTTGTGCATTTATTGGATTGAATGTTGAAGTTCCATGTCATATATCAAACGAAGAAATCCATCGGTTTGACCACGTTTCTTCTACAATGTGCAAATCTATACGACATAGCAAGCAGGATGAGAAAAGAAAAATTCAATCTTGTCTTGTGTATATCATCATTCGAACAAAGAAAATGATACGAAAGGATGAATTCAATATTTCAATAAATGGCCATTTCCTTTCCAGAGAATAAAAACGATAGAGCCTTTATTTGCATACCATGACTTCTACCGATACGTGTATCACACTACTTATGCATAGGATCCGCTCATGTTGATTATGTGAAAACGGTGCGGTGCAAATAATAGCCACCTAGAAAATAATTTCCCAAGAATTTCAAGATATATATAGCAAGCGCTCCTTCCATTACGCAAACTTGGAACCCAAGGACTTGTGATCGGACATGATCTGAACATCACCTTGTCATATGGCTTGGAAGCAGGAAATGTTTAAAACCAAAGAATAACAAATAAACAGAGAATTTAAAAATCAACAAACATACCTAAATTGTGTATACGTAAAGCTTTTATCGCAGGAATTTGCTTGAAGCTAGAACTACTTCCTCGATGATGTGACCAGTTCACTGAATCAATAAGTCCAATCGAATTGCCATTCCACCGCCAAGCTTGAACATAACAAAAGAAAAGGCAGTAACATTATTCCTTCATGCTGATGAAAAATTGAACAACATAATTGCCAATGTAAAAGAAATGCAAATCGAATGGACCTTGAAGCATATATGAATCATGGTTATGAAACTGAAACATTGAACAACATATATAATTGCCAAATTAAGAAATCAATGTAAGAGAAATACAATTTGAATGAACCTTGAAACATATATTAAATCCAAATTAAACATGTTGATTCTTGTAGTGGAAAAGGCATCTGCATGGGTACATCGGGTACATCATGCAATTGCCACAATCAACATAATGCTTGTAGGAGAATTCTTGAATGAGGACCAAAGAGGGCAGATGCGGAGTCCCCTCAGATCAGACACCAATTTCCAATTTTCCAATTTTTTCCATTTTCAATGCTCGCCACCCAACAACAAAGTGGTGGTAATTGGGAAAGATAAGACAAGACACACTACTAATCCTACCACCAAATATCAACCATAAATTAAAAATATATTTTTTTGCCAGAAAAGAAGAAAACGCTCAAATGATGGAAATGAAACATCACAAAACACACTCACCTCTAGTCACATATAACTAAATCCCCATCATCTCTCGCAAACGAAACAATAATCTTCTCGCAGGATGTTCCTTCTTCGTGAGGCTTTCTGCAATTCCTCTTCTTCATGGTGACGACAGTGAATTTTTTCTAATAAGTGCGGTAGAAATGTACCGGCAAGAAGGCATATACGGTGATTGAATGTAGTCTAAAACCCTTTCACCCTTCCGAAAATCGCTGGTGACATGGTTTCAAAGAAAATCCCACCGTAAAAATAAATGAAATAATAAGATTGATAGATAAACTCATAAAAGTAAAAATTAGTGCGATTCAAATATGAATGATAAGAAAAGCCTTACTTGATAATGGTTAATGAAAAAATGCTACAAAGATAAAGAAGTTTCAACAATAAGGCGTAAGTCGCTTTTATTCCGTAATAGCACAGATATTGGGTAAACTGGAAAGCAAAATAGAAATGCCCTCGCCAAAGACCTATAAGCAATTACCCAAACACAAAGAAAACAAATTCCAATAGAAAAAGTTAAGTGCATTAGAAAATACCGTAAGAAGTCTTCGACATGCAATTTACTTGAGTATTCGTGGTCAAAATCCCATTCCAATGCTTTTGAAAGCCCCGCAATGGATCTTGAAAAAAAAACAAACAAACATCGTACATATTCACAAACAACCAACACAACATTATGCTAGTCTCGCTAAACATAGCAAGTATTGTAATCAAGCATACTAATATTGAAGGTGTTACAAAACTAAGTTCCATAGTTTACTTTACATGTATCTGGCTATCAACACATGCCTATTCGTAAGATTATTTGGTTTGAGCATTTTGTTAAGCTATATAGAAGGCTAAGAAGATCGAAGAAAGAAAAGAGTTAATATGCAAATCATAAATAATGAAGAAAGATATTTCAATAGTGCAATCAAGCATATGTATCTGCACTAATGCTTTTTACTTCTAGTTGGAATTTTCAGCAGATGTACCAAAGATGAATCTCAACATATTAAATGTATAGGCCAATAGAGCTGCAAGCAAATTGGTGCAAAATGTTTTTTTTTTTTTGTTTTTTGTAACGTTACATGTTCTTTTTGAACCATAGTATAATTATCTCAAAAAAGCATCCAAAAGATCAAAAGAAGTATAGTAGCAGAAATCAAAAGACATTTCACACTAAAATTGAAAGGAAAAAGAGGAAATATAAATAGAGGCACAACATAATTTAATACAAATGTACACCCTTCTTACGGAAGAAATATGATAGAAATCCCGTAAAAGTAAAAACCAATCTCCGAAAATCCATATAGAAGCTATCATACCATCTAAGACACAGTATAAGTGAAGGGAAAAAAATGGTTATACCGCCCAATTCCAAGCAAAGATTTTACCTCGAAATGCATCAGAAAACCACCACCAACATCCTTAAAACCTAGAAAATCACCAAAAGAAATAAAAACATCTTACCGGATAGAGTAAATGCAGAATCAGAAACGTGTTTCAAAGAAATTACTTAAAATAAATCGTACATCGGAGGCGATATTATTCACAATTCGACGGTCATCTTGATTTAGTGGAAAATGGGGAAGATGAGACGCCGACAAACATCAACAACAACAATAACATCATAGAAAGTAACCGAGGAAAAACAATCAATATAGCCAACTCACAATAAAAGGCAATAAGATGATGTTCTTCATCCCAACCCCAAGCAAGAAAAGAACTAAAATATGAAAGACTATTTAGCAATCATGGAGCACAACAGAGTAAAGAAAATAGAAATACACCTATCAAATGTCATCCTCCGACTAACTCGATGATGTTCTAAAATCATTGATTTTTATGCAAAGCAAAGATAACTTTCGCTCCCACAACAAAGCAAAGAAAGAAACCCGAGGTTCACGGTAAATGGCAGACCAAAGAAAATCGGGCTCCATCTCGTCCCCTCCTCACCCCACCCTCCAGATGGTTCACTCCTCCTCATCCGGCCGGCCCTTACCTTGGCACCACAATTGTGTGTGGTGTCAAGGGCCATTCAAAGAAAACGGTGCTCCACACTTTCCTATTATGCTAATAATACTAATAATAATGGTGTTGCATATTCACAGATTGGAAATCAGCATTCAAGAACATTAACAAAAAGGATACACTAAGTAAGCCCAATGCTCAGCCCTGCACACCAAAAACAACCGATCCTCAAAATCGGCATGTGCCTCAATGTTAATCGAACTGAGATCCACAAAAATGTCAATTTTTGATATAAAAAAAGGGCAAGTTGCAAAATTAAATTTCATTGTAGAAAAGCAACTTACTAAGGGAAGAACATGGGCATAGAGGAGCGGTACCATGAATTTGAACGGCGTTTTTTCTTTTGCCTTCTAATGATTTCCCTAGACCCAAATGTTCATGATTGAAGGAAGAATTTAAACGTATTCGCTCCCACTAAAAAATCAGAGGTGGTTTATTGAATTCAACGAAATTAAAAGGAAACCCGCATTCAGAGAAAAATAAAAAGGGATCAATTGAACTAAACTAACTGGGCATGTGGGAGGTTTTTGAAAGTGGAGCGTGGATCGTGGGGAGTTTGAAGCACAGAAGCATGGGAGGTTTTTTTTTTGGGAGGAGATCGTGGTGAAGAAACGCTTGGAGAGCGGTACATGTGGTGGTTTTTTTTTCGTAAGTAATTTGTTTTTTTTTCCCTTCAACTTGTGAGTTGGTAAAGGGCTGAAAACCGGGTATGGTCAAATCAATTAGCCACCCAATCAATTGACTTCAGTTAATCGATTAAAATATAATATAAGATTAGGGCAGAAGATACATTATATTATAAAAGATACATGTACTAAGTCAAGTAACATTTCTTTGACCATCTTATAGATGGTTCATAATTAAACAGCTAGCTAGAGGAACAAAATTAAAAATATAAAATAAACCAATTAGATGATTAGTACTTACTATAATGTAAAATGAAAATGTTTTGCACAACTTGTACATCACAAAATATACTGAATATAGATTATGTCAAATAAAGAAAATAGTATATATATATATATATATATATATATATATATATATATATATATATATATATATATGTGTGTGTGTGTGTGTGTGTGTTATAACATAGTTTATGCAAGATTACCAAAAAAAAAAAAAAAAAAACATTAATGGTGATGCAAACAATGCAAACAAGAGACAAATATAGCTATCAAGCAACTCATCCTTTGTATATAAGGTGATGAGAAAGGAGCATAGGATAGAGTGATACATAGAATGTTTTTATTTTCCAATTAAGCATATCATTGATAACTAGTTTAAAAACCTGTGCATCATGCACAAAGCATACAAATCAAGGAAGAAAGATATTTTATAAGTAAAGATCATTAAAGCTTAAATTGTATCAAATGAAATGCATCATATTTTTTTTTTTCTTTTTTTCACATAATACATATCTACTATATAAAATAGACTAAAATAAAATGAGATAAAACTATCATTTGATATAATTTTTTTAGGATGGTTGTATTCTAAAAAAAATCACATCAAATAGGTTACAGAGATTCTCCACAAATCAATATTTGATGAATATTTGAGAAAATGCAAACAACTATTTTCTCATATAATTTGTAGGCTGCTGGTGACAATTTTTCCGGCAGAAGTTCTAGCTCTATCACCACGTGTGACATCACTCCATTTTGCAATGTGATTGCTAGAAATAAGGCACTAAACCAAACAAAAAATTTATGAAAAGAAATGCAAAAATAATTACAAAATGTGCTTACAGCTTCAAGCCAATAGCCCTCCTCGCCCATTAACAATCCTTTCCTAACTGCATAATAATACATGTTTAATCAAGCATGAAAGATGAGTATTGAAAATATAGTGTAGCAACATTTTTGGATTGAGATTCCACGATTTTCTTTTGAATTCCACATTTAATCATTTGAATTCCAAGTGATATATATACTGATGTAACACACCCAAAACAAAAGCCTTCAAATTTCAACGGTGAATTGAATCGAGATCTAGAAAGAAGAAAAAACTAATTGCAATATACACCAAAAGTAAGTCAAACAGAGTTACGCTTCTCCCTTCTAACCTTTTGGCTTTTACATGCCAGAACTCTTTGATGCGAACTCGGTATATAATTTGATTTTATAGACACTTCTAAAACATATATATGATAGATAGATTAGATCCTTCTTTGCCGCTTATTCATCTCAACGTGACTTCCACTAATATATATTTTGCATATCAATTTGAAAGGAATATTTTGTGGGCAAGGTTTTTTTATTTTTTATTTTTTATTTTTTATTTTTTTTTTAATTGGGATTTTTTCTGCTCAACTTAAAACACACTGAACTTGTGCATAAAGATAAATTGATAACAAAAGAAATTAGTAGAAAAAAAATTAACTAAATATGTAAAACACCATGTAACTCTCATTTCAAACAAATGGGAGATTTTTTTCATACCTACAATGTTGTTTCAACCATTGCTGCAAAATAAAAAATAAAATGCATCCCAAATTCGGCATTGCTACAATATAAGAAAGTTCAAAAAATTGTCAAAAAAAAAGAAGAAGATTCACACGCAGATTACATACTTTTTGTCGAATGGCCCCCCATCGATGCTCTCCTCCTATTTCATCTGTGAAAACAAAATGATGAGTTACCACTATTACTTTGATCTTGAATGCATATTTAAATTTTCAAAATTCGAAAGTTTGAGTCAAGTAATTATTGTAATATGAATGATTTTTTGAAGAACAATATATGATAATTATGGTAATATGAAAGATAATAATTATGGTAATATGAGAGATTTAATAATTATGGTAATAATTATGATTCTTAGAAATCAATTTCAATATTCAAAATTCGAAATTTTGAATTCAATAATTATGGTAATATGAGAGATTTAAATAGTAATAATTGAGATGTGGGTTGAAATTCGGGCATGGGTTTCCAATTGGGTAATTGATTTTATAGACCTTCTAAAACATATATATAGATAGATAGATGTTTCGATTTTATATTTATTTATTTATTTTCTGTATTTGAAGGACATAATTAGAAAGTGTATCTTAATTCTTTTCATTTATTATGTTCATTTATTTTCCCTCCAATAAGAAAAATGTTTAGGACGAGTTTCATAATATTGTTGTGGTTTATTTTATTTAGATTAATTCATTAATTTATATATATATATATATATATATATATATATATATATATATATATATATATATATATGAACAAGTCCTAATCCCATTAAACCTCCATCTCCAGTTGTTCCTGTTTATCAAGAATCTGTCAAATACTTTGTTCATAACAAAAGAACAATTTCATGCATATATATGTCATGGCCTATATATATATGCTGTCTATTGTCTAATTGTGTAAATTAACCTCATTAATTTCTGAAATAGACTTGCAGATATCATTGAGCTAGCTCCTCCTGTTTTCATCAAATATCTTTATTTTGGGCAATCTTGTAATTCCACACCGGCCAGTACTGATGATGATGATCATCAACATCAAGATGGCAAATTTGATGATATTATTGGCTGTTTTCTTGACTCTGATCTTCATCTCTGGTTAGTATTTTCTCATGGTGATTTGAATTATTTATTCTTTCAAAATTAATTACAAGTTTTTCTTTGTACGCACGCCAATGGCAGCGGTAATTATAATGTCACAACCATATATCGTAAAGTATCAAGACAAGTGTCGTGTCATGTAGTTTCAGTGTCATGTATATCAGATGTCACGTCATATTAATTGTGATGCTTACAGTATGAATTTGTTTGTGCATATTCATGGTGCCAAAGTTATATATAGGCCATGACATATATATATATATATATATATGTGTGTGTGTGTGTATATATTACTAACACTTAATCTAGTTTTGTATGTTAGAGTTGTTATCTGTATGAGATTCGAACTTGTTATTGTTTCACTCAAGAGTGTTTCTTTCATCCCACACCTGTGTTTTGAGTTTGACGCCTCTCATCTTATATGTTGTTGCCCAATAATTACATCATTATGTGGATTTGTGAATATCTTACTACCCCCCACCCCACTCCCCGCCAATTCGTTGTTGAGTGGGGTGTGAGGTTCGAGTTTCAGACTTTCGAGTTTAGACGTTCGATCTCCTGGAAAGTCAAACTCATGTGAGAGGTTCTGCTTTTATGAAGGTTGAATCTCACTCATGCCACGAAATTGGAAAGTATGCTTGTTATTTTCATCTTAAAGTTTCCTTTTTGGAATGCCACATCATTTAATTGCTTACACACCAAATTTCTTGCTTTAATATTCACTTTTATCATTTATTTTAGCTTCAAGAATCCAGGAAAGAAGGTTTTCTATATAATGATAAGATGTATTATGCATCGCGAAAAGAGTTCACGAAACGCTCGATCTTCTTCTCCTTCTTCGCATTTGCACGTATTATTGGCTTTGGTGATGCTTGTCAAGCAAAGAGGAGCTCCTTGCAAAACCGACGACGATTGCGTACAAAAACAATGTGTGGCTTGTATAAATCTATGTTGCACTAATACATACTAGTAATAAAGTTATGCCAAGATGTGTTGGGTTATCGTGTTTTGATTAAACGATAACGAATCTGCGATAAAAAATTTGTGTATGATATGAGTTTTTCTTAGTTGTGAACTTCGGATTTATGTACATGAGATTTCAAAATGATCCGACTTGATTCAATGAAGTAAGGTTGAATTTTATTTTCAGTTTGTATCGTGTTTCGTGTTGAATAAAAGGAAATGTGATGTATTATGACCATGAAAGTAAGAAGTTTAACTTGAGCAGCTTTATCAAAGCTAACGAGTCGAATTCGAGCATTTGAAAGCTTTGACTAAAAATGTTCACAAATTTTAACCAAAGATTATTATATTACATTAACAATATATATTCTTTTGTACTTTTTTTGACGAGTCGAGCAATCGAGCCGAACTTTTAAAACTCAATCGAAACGTTTGAGCAAATTTTTCCATGCTCGAATGAACCTCACCCGAAGCTTAAGCACGTTGTTTGAGTGGTCGAAGAACAAAGTCATTGTTGATTTAAGTATAATCGCGGCCTTAACATGGTTATATTCGTAGCTTAATATAGTACGAGTGAAAGGCGAAAGTCCTTGAAATGTTGGAAATTTGATTTTGGAAAATCAATGTGACAAGCGCTGGTCAATTTAAACTAACTAACTAAGATGCTGGATAAAACTAAAGACTCAATTTAAAAATTTATAACGAGCAAACTTGAGCAAGCATTGATTTCATCTTTCGTTGCCGCTTTTATCAGACCTCACCTAAACATGAAACCCTAGTTCATATCAATCATCTTCCGATGTAAAGATTAACGCTTTAAATCAAGCAAACTTTGTGTTTAAAATCGAAGAATCGACTCCATTAAGTCCGTTATGAGTGATTTTAATTCTATTCAATCTGTGGTTTATTAAGACTTCCATCAACAATAAACGGATCAACACATGCATATCTTCCGATATAAAAGCAAATTATGAATAAGCATGAATAAGCAAACAACCTTATAAAACTCACGTGATAATCGAAGAAAATCGAAATCAACAATTGTTGGACTGGTTTCAAATACTCGTTTGATGAAGCTTTAGCCTCGAAGTCCTCGCAAGAACTCAAACTTGCGTAAACAAGGTATAAAAAGTAACTAGTGTTTAATCTAAAACTAAGAGCTTAAAAATAGGAATAAAAGATGAAAACGCAGCCTAAAGCCGCTTTAGGTTTAGTTTTGAATAATGTGTATGATTGATTTTTGTGGAGAAAACAAATTAATTATATATAGCTTTTAAAGTCGAGTTACTCATTACGTAAACCACCGGACGCCACTGCCGAATCCTTGAACGCCCCGCCCACTCTTCAATAAAACTGACCGGGCCGAAGTCACGACTGTGACGCCGCTCAGATGGGCGCCAACTCAACGTCGGCTCCAACTTCTTCCATGAATCAAAGATGACATCCTCGACGCTGCTCACCATACTGCACGCTTCGCCCACCTGGACGGAGATTCTCGACGCCAGCTTTGATATGATCGATTTTGATTTATTGATCTTTATCTCTTCTATCTCTATCCCACTTATTCATTATCTCTTTATCATCACTACTTCGAACTTAATCAACCTTTGATCATCTTTGAGCCTCAAACATGTATCTATAACACATAAAAACATCGAAAATGTAATAATGCAAATAATCAGAAAATCACAATTAAAACATCAAAATTAACCAAGTTTGCGATTAACTCATTTAAAATCTCATTTGCTCAATATATCCATTAAACCCTCGCTTATGCAATTTAGTACAAATACGGGAAAAATATCATGAATATAAATGTTATAAATCGAGATAAATTCACTTAACACCGCGCCTTGAGCATTACAGTTTTTGCATTTGGCAAAAGCAAAGTTGAATCGTAAAGTTTGTTCGGTTTTCGGGGTCATATCAGTGGTTCAAAAACTGATTTTTGGTGTCTCTTGTCCTTTTAAGTGGTACAATCAAATGGAACCTTTTCCTGTGGGAGTGTAATACTTAACAACGAACTTCTTGATTATTTTCGCACATCAAAGTGCTATATAAGCAAAGTTACATTGTTGAAATAAACATACAACAAATGTAAGCATCCTTGTTAGTCATTCTATATATCTTAAAACTTATAAGTGCTTTAATCTTTTGTCCAGAGTTTAAAGGTTGTTCTCTCAGTTTTATCTCACTTAAATATTAAAGTGAAACCCGGACCTGAAGATAAGTGGTGAATAATTTAAGACAACGATTTATTAGGTAAGAACGGAGAGGTTCCAAGTCTTACATTTGCAGAATTCAAGGCATTATTGATCATCTTTACACCCTCAATTACAACACTCTTCTTAAATTATTCTTCTAATCACAATGGTGAATGCAAAGGACTTGATGATGAATTTCGAAACTAGACAAGTTTGAAGGCTTTGATTTTCAAGGTGGCAAAGAAAGATGCATTTCCTTCTCACAACATTGAAAGTGGTATATGTTCTTAGCACTCGATATACCGTGTTGATGATGATGCACCGTTGGAGGAATTGCAGAAGACGAAACAAATGGGAAAATGATGACTACATCCTGTCGTGGTCACATTGTAAATGGTATGTCCGATTCATTATTTGATATTTATCAAAACTTTGCATCTCGCAAAAGAATTATGGGATGCACTAGAAACTAAATACTTAAATGAAGATTCATCTCGCTAAAAAGTTTCTAGTTGGAAATTTCATGAAATACATGATGGTAGATACACGGTCTGTAATGGAAAAATTCAATGAACTTCAACGCATTTTAGGCCAGTTTGCACAACACAAGATGGAAATGGATGAAGCCATTTCTGTTTCTAGTATCATTGATAAACTACCACCATCATGGAAAGATTTTAAGCATATGTTAAAACACAAAAAGGAAGAACTCTCATTTGGTTGAACTTGGTATCCATCTCACAGGTGTGATTGAGAATCCTCAGGCGCAGGAGAATGTGAAATCCAAGGAAAGGAAATTGATGAATCGACATCCATTCATGTAATTGGAGGCCGGGAGTGTTCCAAAACAAACAAGGAAAATGTAATGGTAAGAAAAAGAAACCATTCAAGGTCAAGGCGACAAAAGAATCCGGAAAAGGCCAAAAGGTGCATGTTGGATTTGTGGCAAAACAGTTTTAAAGCGCACTACAAGGCTGATTGCCGAGTGCGGAAGAACGGAAAAGGTAAGGGTCCAGAACAGGGGTCGAAAGACCAAGGACCACCCAAGCATCAAATTCAGAATATTAATTATGGTGTTAATTCGGTTGTGAATTATGTGCCATTTATTTCTGAAGCATTTTATATGCGAGATGATGATGTATCGTGGTGGATCGACTCGGGAGCAACACGACATGTATGCAAGGATCAACGCTGGTTTGAAGACTTTGAACCGGTGAATGATGGCTCCATACTAAAAATGGGAAACGAGTCGAAGGCTGTAATAAATGGTGTTGGAACCGTTATTTTAAATTTCGCCTGAAAATTTGTAAAACTATTTGATGTTTTATTTGTTCCGTGCATCCGAAAAACCTTGTATCCGTGCACTTTTATGTAAATTGGGCTATAAACAAGTGTATGAGTCCGATTGATATATATTATCTAAACATGGTGTATTTGTAGGATTTGGTTATTTGTGTAATAATATGTTTATGCTTAATATTGTAAATAATAAAGTTAATCAAGTTATGCATATTTCTGATATTAATATCTCAAAGTTGTGGCATGCTCGGTTAGGTCACGTGCATTATAAACGTATGCAAGTCATGTCTAAAAATGATTTAATTCCCCCATTTGATATCAATATGGATAAGTGTACTACTTGTATGCTTACTAAAATTGTAAGACAACCATTTCGTGGTGTTGAAAGATCGCTCTACAATTTTGGAACTTATTCATAGTGATTTATGTGACTTTAATGCATCACCATATTTGGGAAATAAGAAATATGTGATTACTTTTATAGATGATAATACTCGGTTTTGTTATGTGTATTTACTTAATACTAAAGATGAGGCACTTGATAAATTCAAAATTTATAAAAATAAAGTAGAATTGCAATTGAATTCTAGTATTAAACGTTTCACTCGATAGAGGTGGAGAATAATAGATCCAACCTACTTCGGGTCATGTGGTATTATACACGAGGTTATCAGCATCATATACGCCACAACAAAATGGCATTCTTTGAGAGGAAGAACCGTGACTCACAAAAGAGATGGTAAATTCCATGTTGTCCTACTCGGGATTGAGTAGTGGATTTTGGGGTGAGGCCATGTTAACGGCTCATTATCTACTTAATGTAATTCCTAATAAAAGGATTTACACTACCCATATGATATTTGGTTTAAAAAGAAACCAAACTTGAATTACTTAAGAGTTTGGGGCTGTAGGGCGGTTGTTAGACTTCCCGATCCTAAAATTAAAACTTTAGGAGAAAGAGGCATCGATTGCATTTTCATTGATATGCTAGTCATTCCAAGGCATATAGGTTTTATGTTATAGAACCTAGTGATTCGTATTCGTACATTCGGTTATAAAATCACGTGATGCTATATTTGATTAGAATAGATTTACATCTATTCCTAGACCAAAAGTTATTGCTCCTACGATAGTTGGAGTGGAGAATGTGGAGAATAATGATTATCAAGTCGAGCCTTCTGAACTTCAAAGAAGCAAGAGGGCTAGAATAGCGAAAACATTTCCACCGGATTTTGTTACTTATTTGGTGGAAGGTTCAAGAAATGAAGTTGATATCAATACTCATATTGTTACAATATCGAGGATGATCCAAGAACATTTTCGTGAGGCGATGGGATCTCGTGGATGTATCATTTTGGAAAGAAACCATCAACGATTTGAGATGGATTCCATAATGGGTAACAATACGTGATTCTACAGATTTACCACGTGGTTGCAAACCGTTAGGTTGCAAATGGATTTTCAAAAGGAAAATGAGAGTCGACGGTACGGTTGATCGATATAAAGCCCGGTTAGTTATACAAGGCTTTAGGCAAAAGGAAGGTATCGATTATTTCGATACTTATGCACCCGTTGCTAGAATCTCTCAATCAGGTTAATGATTGCCTTAGCCGCAATTCATAACTTGGTGATCCATCAAATGGATGTTAAAACAAGATTCTAAATGGAGATTTGGATGAGAAATATACATGAAACAACCGGAAGGATTTATTATGCCCGTAACGAGCATAAGGTATGTAAACTTGTAAAATCATTGTATGGACTTAAACAATCTCCTAAACAATGGCATCAAAAGTTTGATGAGGTTGTCTTGGCTAGTGGGTTTAAACTCAATCGGTCGGACAAGTGTATTTATAGTAGATTTGATGATACCGGCAATGGTGTGATAATCATCTATATGTCGATGACATGTTGATTTTTGGTACGAACCAAAATCAAGGTTGATAAGTGTAAAGAACTCTTATCTTCTAGATTCTCTATGAAAGACATGGGGAGGCGGATGTTATTCTCGGTATTAAAATTAAGAGAAATCAGGGAGGGTTTTCACTAACACAGTCTCATTATATTGAGAAAGTGTTGAAGAAATTTAATTGTGAAAATTGTACTCCGGCAAATTCTCCCATGGAGCCTCATGAGAAACTTGGACCTAATAAAGGTGAAACAGTGAATCAACTTGAATATTCACGAGTCATTGGTGGTTTGATGTATGCAATGACTATTACACGACCGGATATTGCTTATGCGGTTGGGAAACTAAGTAGATATACGAGTAACCCAGGAAATTGTCATTGGAGAGCGGTTGTTCGTGTATTGAGATATCTTAAATCTACCAAAGACTTTGGTATAACTTATATTGCATATCCTTCGGTGATTGAAGGATATTCGGATGCTAGTTGGATATCTAATGTAGAAGATCATTCTTCTACTAAGTGGATGGGTGTTTGTTTTAGTGGAGGTGCCATTTCTTGGGCTTCTAAGAAACAAACATGTATATCTAGCTCGACTATGGAGTCGGAGTTTATTGCCTCAAGCGACCGGTAAAGAGGCGTAATGGCTTAGAATTTGATTCATGAAATTCCTTTATGGCCTAAACCAATATCACCAATATCTATCCATTGTGATAGTTCTTCTACAATGTCTAAAGCTTATAGTCATGTGTATAATGGAAAGTCGCGACACTTAGGCGTTAGACATAGCGCGGTACGTGAGTTGATCTCTCACGGGGTGATATCGGTTGTGTATGTGATATCTCAAAGGAATTTAGCTGATCATTTGACGAAATGATTAGCTAAGGACTTATTACAAAAGTCGGTTGTCGGGATGGGTTTACAACCTGTATAAGTTTCTGATAATAGGACGCCCAATTTCCCTTTGGTACAATGCCTTAGGCTAAATTCAATGTGGTAGGTGTTATTGGGAACTTGAGCATATGTATTAATCCCGAAGGTATGTGCTATAAACCTGTGAGGTTAGGTTGAAGCTTTATCTTCTTAATGAGTCTTTTGAAAGTGCTAATGCAGGTGCACGGTAAATTAAAGATTCACCTATATGAGTATGAGGTATGGCCGCTTCAAGGAAAGTTGGGTTGACTTTCTATATGCTCAAGAATGGATATGGACACAAGGCCGGATTTCAATAAATGGTGTCAAGAATAATACTTTGAAGTAGTCTCAATTCATGTGTATTGTTATGTACATGTATTCAAAATGTGTAAAGGGGTTCAATGCTTAGTCACACCCCAATACTCGAATATTTGCATGTAATAGTACTATGTGTAAATTCAATCTTTGTGATATTTTCATTGAAGCATGAGTTGGTTTATATTATGACTGTTGTTTTTACTAAACCAATGATTACACTTAAATGGGGGAGGAATATTGTTGATTTAAGTATAATCACGAGCCATTAAGGTTATCGGGGTTTAGTACAAGGATGGTTATACTCGTAACACTATAATATAAGTACGGAGGTGCGGAGTGCACGCTTATATAAGTGTTTACGAGTGTACGGATGTAAAATGAGCAAGTAGAGTTCGTAAAACAAGCGGAAATTCGGTTTTGGAAAATCAGTGTGACAGGCCGGCGCATGTGAGCATAGGCGGCCGCCTGTCACATTTTGGCAAGGCAAAAGTTGAACAGAAAATTTGTTCGGTTTTGGGGTCATCACAGGCGCCCGCCTGTGGTTCGAAAAGTGATTTTTTGGTGTCTCTTGGTCCTTTTAAGTGGGTACAACCAAATGGAACCTTTTCCCTTGGGGTGTAATACTTAACAACGAACTTCTTGATTATTTTCAGACATCTAAGTGCTATATAAAGCAAAGTTACATTGTTGAAATAAACATACAACAAAGTAAGCATCCTTGTTAGTCATTCTATATATCTTAAAACTTCTAAATGCTCTTTAATCTTTTGTCGAGAGTTTAAAGGTTGTTCTCTCAGTTTTATCTCACTTAAATATTCGTGAAACCCAAATATTCGTGAAACCCGGGACAAAGTATAAGGGTCGAATAATTTAAGAAGAATAGCGATTTATTCGTGAAACGGAAAGGTTCCAAGTCTTCTACATTTGCAGGAATTCAAGGCATTGTTGATCATCTTTACGTCCTCAATTACAACACAAAGGGTCTTCACTGCAGAGGATCCGGGACATTTATGAAGAACAAAGCCTCTTTAAGAAAATTAAACAGCAATCTCTGAAAAGAAACTTTTTATTTGAACATCTTTTTGCAATATGTACAGAAAACAGTTTTTTCTGTTGTATTTAATATACAATATCGGTTCTGCATATATATGTCAATCATTTATGGTTGTTTATATATTCATGAAGCTAAACCAGAAGCCCAATAGTCTGCTAAACAAGAGCTTGTGGGAGTACCGATAATCCGCGCCCATGTCCAATCCGCGCCTTCGTTTTGCTGCAGTTCTGCCAACTGCCATGAAGAACACTGTAAGAAATAGTCTGTTGAAACGTTACGTGTTTAATAAATACGTAATCCTTTCAAAGTTTAAGTTTTTGATTGAGCCTGTAATCAAAGATGTTATCATAGCGGAATTAGCTTACTCTGCCATCTCGTAGTTCGAAAATTACAGAGTTTTCTGCAAAAAGAATTGGCCTTGTCTTCTCCACCTGCATTTATATATATATATATATATATTGGTTCATTTCTTGATAAATAATATTGCAAGAGCATTTGGATATCTTTCTTTTGATTGATTCTCTGTTGTTTTACGATATCTACCGCAAATGTTGTACGGAGCTAACCTTAGGATCACAATGAATGTTAACAGCTTGCATGTTTTCTGCAATCTTGTGAAAACTAGGTTCAGAATCACCATTAAAGCAAGCTTCTTGATTTGATTTCTCATTCGAATTCATCTCATTTTGATTATGTGGGAACCCGATGTTGTTCCATTTCCATGTACCTTCATCAAGATACCTAACATACACTTCACCATTTGAGCCAATCAAGAACAGTTGTGTTTCACCAAAGCAAGGTCCAGGTGAGCCAATGAGTTTCACGTTTTGATTAGGCGTTCCATGTTCGATCCATTTCCAATCTTCTAGAGTATTCCAGTGGTATTCAATTAGTCTACCATCTTCAGAGATCATGAAAAGTGAAGCTTTTAGTGAGGTTAAAGACGGTCGCATTGTAGTTCCTGGTGATTTTGAAAGGATTAGGTGTTGGGATTGGTAATGTTCATGGTAAAGATCTGTGATTTTGTTGTATTGATATAAACGGCCGTTGATTCCGACCATGAAGATTACGTTTTCTCTGAGGGATTCTTGATCTACAATGCTTGCAATCTTTGTGTTTGCTGGGCTTTTGCAGTCTTTCCATTTGAATTTCCTCCATGCAACCTGTGGAAGATGTATATATTATCAGCCATTAAAAGGTATATATATCTTTTCTAGGTAGCTAAACCATGTTCTGTTTTGTTGCTTTGCTTATATGATTTCTTTCTATTTATGATTTGTTTTCTTGTAAACTTTATAAGAGTATTGGTTGGATCTTGATTTTCTGTCTGCAGCAAATATGGCAATTATGTGTTTGAGATAATGTCTGTGAGAAGCTGTTGGAAATAATTTCCATTTATAGCCTTAAAACCTTGGCTTAGAGATCATAAATTCTTGATTAGTAGCCATAAATGGACATATAGTGGCCTTATTTGCAATTAAGGACCATAAAAAAAGCTGTAGTTTATGAGTTAGCAGCCATTAGTGTAGTTCAACTTACAGTAAATCGTAGCAGTCTCCCACTTTTGCTTACAAAAAACAGTGCACCATCTGCAATTGCTCGTGTCGATTTTGCGGTTAAACCGTCCCATGGTGGACCACCAATTACTTGCTTTCCTCTTTTCATGGCAGTACAATTTATCCATGCTAACTCAGTACTGTGTCTTTCTCTAATGAACAAACTCCCATGCTCATCAATCAAGAACAAGCTTCCATTATAGTTTCCAACTGCACCTTTCATCGATGTTACATGATCATGCCTTAGCCAGAACCACATGTTTTGAGCATTTAGATATTCGAACGTTATGCCATCGTCCGTTATGAAAAAAAACGATTTGCCACCTTGCATTACTCGTAGATGGAAGTTTTTCGAGGTTAAATGTTCCAAAAAGGTATTATCTTCCTTACTCGAGCCCTTGCCTGATGAACTTACTGGCAAGTAGTTTTCGTGTGCATTGTTTCCCTTTCGCCTTCTTGAAAGCGGTTTAAAAACGTCACCCTCATTGTTTTCCTCTGTCATCCCTGAGATGCAATTTGTGGGTCCACGTTCTTCTGTACAATACTCTGCATTCCACCCTTCACTTTCTGGTGCATCTAAGATTGACCAAATGTACTTTGTTGATGATTTTCTACGGTTAATGACGTGCTCGTTTGGGCTTGAATTTTCTCCTCCAATGCCAGGTAGATGCAATTCTGCTAATCTTCCATCATCTAATGCAAAAAGCATCCTACTTAGTTGCAGTTGTAGCCCTTTGATTCCTTTCGCTATTTTTGCGTTAAGCGGATGGAAATGATTCATCCAAGTCTCTGGATTCGAGCTCTCTCGAGATCCACCTGCTTTATTTTAGAATTACAACTCTTAAAGAAGTTTAAAGTGAAATGAACTAGAAAATAACCGAGCAGTTTGGCTCAAGTGTTTAGTGGCTTGAGAATGCCTCAGGAGGTCCTAGGTTTGGTTCTCTTCACAAGGCTCCGTGTTTAGGAGCCGTGGGCCAGGAATTGATCCCTGAGTAAGAGTTGGACTCTGTAGGCACCCCGGACCGAGTTGGTCCCGGATATCAGGGGCTTTGAGTAAAAACAAATGAACTAGAAAATTATGTACCTGATAGCTTTGGAATTCGGTATTCAAAAGCGAATCCAGAAGCCGTAACAAGAAAAACTGTATCCGAGTTTCCGTTCTGTTCATAATGAGATGCACATGTGATAGAAGTAAGCCAATGATCTGTTGGACTTCCATGAACCATCCATCTCCATTTCCTTTGTCTAAATTGTCTCTCCACCAACTTTCCACCCTTTTCAAGATTCAGCATATTTCATAAGAATAAGAATTATATCTCGTTTACGAATACCAAAAAACGACAGAAAACAATACCGAATCAAAGCTATTACCTTGGTTAGAAGGAACAGAGTTAAAGAGGAATCCCCATTGAGGCCACTAATGCAGCAACCTTGAGATGGAGCGAAAGATACATCTTCAGGTGGTCCGTCTTTTTTACGTGTTTTTCCATGATGGCTTGGACCCGGATCAAATTCGTAAAGATCACCTGCACTACTGCACTACGTGTTCATCGACATAAGTCCAAGAAAATCTTCAAAAGATATCAACCAGCAAAAAGAGGGACTTTTGACTCTTCTGCAACTTTCATAACTCACCTGATGATGAAAACAACTTCTTGTCCAAAAGAAGTAGCGTCAGCTATACCTGCAACATTGGCTCCTGGTGGTCTGCCATGATTCTTCCACCTGTTGATCACGATCGTTCAATGAAACTTAATGCCGCTTTCATGAATTTAGTCTTCTTTACGCGTAACGTCTAATGTTTCAGATTCCTTACCTTGGAGGGGTAGTCCTACTAAGTTCAAGTAGGGAGCCACTTTTTGTGCAAAAATACATTCTCCTGAGTATGGATGTGGCAAAATCAAGGTCTTGTTAGCTGTATCTGAATTTGGCAACATTCTGCTGTAGGATAATGTGACAATCTGTTCTTCGAAAACGAGAAGAAAAAAAACAAAGCCTTTCTGGAAGGAAGTATCCTAAATTTAGGGCGTCTTTGGTGGCACCACATTGGCAAACGACTTTTTCACTGTCGATCGACTTTCCGTCTGTTGATTGTCAGAATCGACTCCAGTGAAAGTCGATTCTCGATCACCGAGGCCACTAAAGCGCCCCTAAATTTATTAGTACAACTTACTCCTTGTCATTTGATACAACTCCTGATAGTATCTGTTCCTCAATATCTTGTTCTTTGAATTCAACCCAAACTGGCTGAGTTCCATTAAGCTGCATCTGAGTCCATTACACAAAAAAAGATAATAAGATAATCTACCTCATGAGTCGAGTCGAGGTGTTTAGAATAGTAAACGAATCGAGTTCGATCTTGTCTTTTATTACTCGATTGAGCTCAAGTCGTGTTTCGAGCCAGAGATTTTTCTAGCCGAGTCAAGTCGAGCATACCTGATGAGTATCGACTCGACTCGGCTTGGCTTGATTGCACCCAGAACTGAAAAAAAAAAATGAATTTCACCCCACTTGTTGAGCAGATACTAATGGATTCATGTAAGTATTTACCTGGTATAACATCCCAGCTTCAGACAGAGCAAGAATTGTCTGATTAACAACGAAAGCTGAAACCGCATACCCTGCCATAATAGGCAGATCATGTGGTGCTATTATCCATTGAAGTCCATTCCAATACCTTTCATAGATTGATCCACTTTGCCCAGTAATCCAAATAGATGTATCAGACATTCTTGTTAAAGATACCCTTTTTCTAAAGCCCAAAACTTCATTATCTTTCTGTTTGGGGCTCTGTTTAAGTTCAGGGCTATTAGTGTCTTTTTGCCTCTGTTGTATTGAACCAACTTTTGTGCAGGTATTGTTAACACATGAAACCAGATCATAAGGTAGTTTGACTTGAATCCATGTGTTTGATTTCTCTTCATACTCCCAGAACTTATCGATTTTCTGCTCGACTTCGGTTTTTATGCCGAATATATTGTCGGATTAACCGAGAATCCGAATATGAAACTGCAGCAAATCTTGAGAATAAGAAGATATATGTGAAGAAGAGGAAGGGGTATAAGTTTTTCATGGCCATACAAATTTGGAATTATATTCTCATGACAATTGACAACGATTTCTTTAGTATTTGTGTAACAACATGCAATCAAAGATGGGCCATAAAGATGAAAAGACTGCACTAATAACTTAAAAAGAAGACAAAGGAGCAAAAAGTACAGTTTTTTGTGCAAGTACTGGTTGCCTAAAAAAGAATAAAGGATGATTGTAGGGAAGCCCCTGAAGATATGGGGGACCTTTTGATTATATGAAATTATGAGGGACCAGTTTTGTTAAGAAAGATCTGGAAACCAACTTTCAGGAACTGGGAATTATTATGTGTCACTAGGAGAGAAGTCTCTTATGGAATGACATACACAACATAGAAAGAGAGGGAGAGACAGAAGGTAAACATACATACTTTTCCTCTCTCTTGACTTATTTTCTTGGGAAATTCTTGCATTAGGACTGTATTTGCACCACACTCGCCATGCACCATGACGAATCGATCTTCTAAAAGACGAATCTTGAGTCAAGAATATACTTTTCGAAGGTTGAATGTAATAATGAATCTTTGTAAAGTCGATTCTTGACTTAATGCTGATTCATCCTTGTATTTCTATCCCTCAAGGTTCCATATTTGCACTTAAACCACTCATCCATGTATGTCAGCTTTACAATCAAATTGTAATGGAGATTCATAGACGAGGGGTTGAAGTGTAAAAGATGAAACATCAAGGATATAAACTCAAATTTCATGATCAAATAATCTTACTGGTCCTTGACCTTGAGTTGTAAAAGCTGGTGGAGGTGGTTATGATAGAAACTGCCTCAGTATTTTGAAGTATATAATTAATAGTGATGATGCCATTTTATTTTGGTCAACTCTTAAGGGTACATATGTAATTACTGACAAATCTTTGGTTTAGTTTGTGTAATATAATTCAACTATCTTTTTCAGTTAGCTTAAAATATTTCCTACCTGTTACTTTTACTTTACTGCAAATCAAATCAAAACAGAAAAATTACACCAGTTAAACATCATTGTTAAAGATACACATCATCAGAAAATAAAATTAAAATTGCAGTGATAGCTCTGCTTTCTTTTCTTTAATCTTTTGTTTCATTTCTATCCTTTGTATTAATTTAAGTCGCGTTTATTTATTTGCATCACAACGATTTTACGGTGCACTGTGATTAAATTGGCATTTTGCAAAAAAACGGTTTTTCAGTATGGAAGATGCTGATTCCAATCCCACTTGATCACATTCATATATTCCACAATTAAAAGTCACAAAAAGCAATATTGAAAGTGATACTTTTGCCAGTATGCAGATACTTTACATTATAATAATTTCCGGGTGGTCAATAGATGGCTTATCATCTAAGCAGTAGAAACTGTGTTAGTTCGTTTAAGTAAACAAACTTATAATCTGCTCGCGCTTTGATTCGTTAAAATTTAAACATATGAATGATCACACGCCTCCTGACCCGACGAATGATCACCGTAATAATAAATGTAGAAATGTGAGGTACTTTTCCCGGCATATGGAAAGAAAATCTAGGATGACGGCTTTCAAAAGATAAGTCATGGACGGGAAAGGGTGGCTCTCGAAACCAAACGAGACTAGAAAGAACGTTGGAATTAACACTATTCATATGATTTGTCTCAAGAGACAACAAACAACAAACAGTTCGTTAAAATTTAAAATGACGAAACGACCACACGCCCCGCACTGACGAATGATCATCAGAACGCCTGCACTTTGGGTCCTAGTTAAAGTGAGGTACATAAATATTCCGGCCAATCGCTAGAATGTCGCCCTCGTTTTGTTTGAAAGGATAACCCGAGCTGATAAAATATTTATGTCTCACGCGTTTATAAGAAGGTAATGCGCTTCTCCCACGTCCAATATGGGATATCACAATCAAAAATATTAACGAGTCGGATATATGTTTGTTCGTGAATGACTCTGTTCGGTTAGGAGATATCATGAGGTTGAATTATTGAGAAGACAATGTGTAGCAATCAGATGATGCAAAGTATCACTAAATTGCAAACTGATAAGTCATGTCATGAAAAAGAAAGAGGTCACAAGTGGATTTGTTATTTTTGAGGGCTACAACTTCATTGGCAAAGATTGACTTTGTTTCTATGTTTTTTTGTTTACGAAATCGATATTATCATATGGGAATCGAATCGAGTCGAATATTTCATGTTTGTATTTGTGTTTATTAAGCATATGAACGAGCTCAGGTTGATTCGTTTAATAAAGTTGGAATTTTTATTTAAGCTTGGGTCGTTAGTTAAGCTACTATTCGAGCTCAAGCTTGGCTTGTTTAAGTAAATAAATCAAGCTCGGATGAACTATTCTTTACCGTTATATCGAAATATCTTTTCTTGAATTTAAACGAGTGTTTATGATCATAGATTGCGTATGTTCAATTACTACCCGACCTTGAAAAAATGTTTGATTTTAACTCGCGTATTCAAACGAAAGACAAGTTTATATGTATCGAATCGGTTTGTTTCAATTTGGTTTGATTAAAAACAAGTAAATGCAACTCAACCAATAGACTTTTGGTTCGGTTTTGTATATTCGGTTTGATCGACAAAATTCCATATTGAACAAAATAAACCCTTAAACCCTACCACCACCGCAATTGAACTCCATAGCTTAAACTCTGTTTTACCTAAACCGGAGCTCGACCACCACGGCCGATCCCGGCGGAGCAAACGGATTCCGCCTTCAATTTAGCTGCCAATCCTGTGTCTTGTTGATCAACATCCTTCAGCACTTAAAAGAAAATTCGTTGTTCTTCTCATGTAAGTGTTGCATGTCGAATCCTTATCTTAATCATTTAGCTGCATTAAGAGGAAGAAAGAATACCGTGAATGCTATTAATTTGCTGTTTGATACTGTTTTTTAAATATATAGAACTGTTGTTTTGCAACTCCTTTGGTTATCATGCTTTAAGCTTTCCGTTTGATGATGATGTGTAGATTGCATTTGATTCTGTAGAAAAATGGAATCAAACAAAGGAAGGAACTTTACGCTGAATTTCTTACTAATCATTTTCTTGAAACTTCAATTCGTTATATTTAAGCGGTTATTCTTCGATTTTTCTTTATGCTTCGAACATTTTATCAATCATGCATGTAGTGAATACGCTCTGAAATCCTTATTTTTTTTCACTCTTGGAAGCTCTGAAAAGCTGGAAGAGGTGCATTTTTGTTTTATATGGTGTTTGACCACCTTGGCTGCCCATTTTTACTTGTTCGAAAGCCATGATGAATAAAGATGTTAAAGCTGTGATCTTTTACCTTTTCGATGGTTTAATGGGTGTTTCATTTTTGGTCTCTGACAGTAACGAATGGAGCAGCGATTGGCGAATAGTTGGCGTATGACTGTGAATGAGAAGAAGTTTATTGAAAATGCATTGCGGTCAGACCTTAGAGTAGATGGTAGACGCCCTTTTGATTACAGAGAAATAAGGATTATGTTTGGTAGGTGAGGCTAATTATTCTGCTCTATATGCACTGGTATCTATTATCCTTTAAATGTTTGATGGGATTTTCATTTTGAGCTATATGTTTTTGTCATTCAAATTTCATTTTCTCCGTGTTCTGTGGTTATGAATAGAACAAAGTTCATTTTTGCTTCTAATTCTATTTCACTTTAGATTTGATATTAGACTGCCTTTTCATTAGATCATTTATGTTCCTGGTTTTACCTGGCAATTGCAATCTCAAGGTAGCAAAAAGAAAGGGAAAATAACTAACTTTGGGGGTTGAGATACCTGTTTACCTGTTTGCCATGTAATGTCTTTAAGACTTTAACGTGAAAGAAGACCCTTTGTTTCCTGATTTCAGATTTTCAGATACTGCAGATTCTGTAGTCAGAGAGAAATACGTGTTCCGTGAATTTATATGGATCTTAATTTCATCTAACATACAGTTATCTAAACTGTAGAATTGCTTATGTCCTGTTTTTTATGGTAGTAGATTACTAAACCTTTAAAAAAATCACTACTTAAATGAATATGTGATGGTTTCAATAGTTTTTTAGGAAAATATTGAAACCAAACATTTAGTTTTTTTTTTTTTTAGGGTAAACATTTAGTCTTAATGTATTCAACTATCAATAATTTTGATTGCAGAGAAGATGGCTCATCAGAGGTGTACCTAGGGCAGACTCATGTCATGGGATGTGTGACTGCTGAACTGGTTCAACCATATAGAGACCGGCCGAATGAAGGAACACTTTCAATCTTCACAGAATTTTCTCCCATGGCTGATCCTTCATTTGAGGCAGGTCGTCCTGGAGAATCTGCAATCGAATTGGGGCGGATTGTTGATCGTGGTTTAAGGTAAACTCTCCTTTGCACACTTTTTTTAACCAGGATTACTGATATACAACTCGGCTATGTCACCACTTCCTTGATAGCAATAGATTTAGTCATTTGAATGTGAAAAGGCTTTAGTTTATTTTAATTGTGTGATGACCTTAACATTTAAAACGGTTGGATTTAGCCACTTGGTAAGAGCTTGGGAATGCTGATATGCCATGGATACTCTGTAACTTCTGGAGTAATTTGGAAGCAGCATTCAGACCGATTCATGATGTCAAATGAATTACTTATGAATTTTTCGTAGTTACTTCTGAAACATCTTTTGGACAGATCAGTCATGTATATTGAATTGCTAAGTTTTGAAATGTTATTGCAGAGAAAGCAGGGCTGTAGACACAGAATCCCTGTGTGTTGTTTCAGGGAAGTTTGTGTGGTCCATCCGTGTTGATCTTCACATTATAGACAATGGAGGGTAAGCTATAAAGATCCCCTTTTATTTGCTTTATTAATTATTATTCTTCTTCTTTATTTGGCTCTCAAACATTCTCTTTTGTTTTTTTCCTTGAAAACAGCAATCTTATTGATGCTGCCAATATTGCTGCTTTAGCTGCTCTCATGACATTTCGAAGACCAGAGTGCACTCTAGGCGGAGAAGATGGCCAAGAAGTCGTAGTACATCCACCGGAGGTACCTTCATCCTTTTCTTTTCTTTTAGGGGGGTGGGGGTGGGGGTGCTAAAACAGCCCTTTTCTTGTCTTGTCTCCTGATTTTTTTCTGCTAGTAACCTTTCCCACATCCAAGAGTCCTTTTGTTTAGCTTTAACTTGCTATAGTGAAGGTTGTTTGCTACATGAATATTGCTTGAGATAGGTTTTATAAACAGCTTCTCGTTAGTTTGCGTGGTGTACATCTCCAATTATATTGACCAAAATTCTTGATATCATTTAAATTCCCCATCTCTACAATATCTTGTTTGGAAAACGTCTACTCATTTGGATTTTGTGGAAAACCTCTAAGTACTCGTTTGGATTGTGCTTAATCTTTTCTTAGTATCTCTTTTCTTATAAAGTCGGACAATGATTTTAGACTTTTGTGTCATACTTGTCAATTAGCGGTTGCATTTGAAATACACAACGTGATGCTCATATTTGATGCAATTCTATTACTACAAAATATATAATCTGTTACTTGTATAAATCCTTACCGTATTCTCTCTATTGGTTTACTTAGGGTGCGTTTGGATATATGTGATGGAATGTATCGATTGAGTAGTGTGCTATGGAAAGCAACGTGCTGAATCTGACGTATTTTACATTGTCTTTTCCTGATTTTGGCAGGTCAAGGAGCCCATTTCTTTGATTATTCATCATCTTCCCATTGCTGTAACCTTTGCGTTTTTCAGCGATGACACCGTAGTGGTAGGTCAACTGTAATTCCCTTACCCCCTCCCCCCTCATTTTTTTTCCTATTTCTTTTGTTTGGGTATTCCTTACCATGCTAACAATGCTTCAGGCCATAGACCCCACACACTTTGAAGAGGCTGTTATGGGTGGAAGAATGACTGTTACCGTCAATACGAATGGCGATGTTTGTGCTGTACAAAAATCTGGAGGAACCGGGATCTTGCAAAGTGTCATCATGCAGTGCTTACGCATTGCTTCTGTGAAGGCTGCAGATATTACAACCAAGATAAAGAATGTCGTGAGTAACATTTTTTGCAGATTCTTTTTGTCATACTAACTCGTGCTGCCTTTTTTTATTCCGTGCCTTTTTCCTGTTTGTCTTCCTGGAATCCAATTCACAGCATATAACCTTATCATCGTTTTCTTGGCTTGCTCACATCATAATCATGGGTATCTCTTTTCTTTTTTATCGGTGGCATTTTTTGTTCATGTTTAGTATGAATGCGTTAGGCGATTTGAAAATCATGTTCTGCTACGTTTTTTGTTCCTTCAGGTTGAATCATACAACACCGAAAGAGCCTTCAAAAAGATTAAAAGACATCCTGTTGGTAAGTGTATTTTCTTGGACGCCCTTTTGTGTTCCTTTAACGAAGTCTCGTATATTATTGAACCGAACAACCGGTCAAGAATGTGGTTTATAGATAGTGTTTGAAATGGTTTTATTTTCAGGTACAAATGCTCAAGCTGAGAAGCCAACAAAAGTAGGAAATGAAACCGCAACCCCGTTACTACATGGTGACAGCAATCCAGAAGCAAAAACAGATGATATGGAACTCGAAAATGTCATGAAACAGAAACACAAGAAGAATAAAAAGAAGTGGGACCCGGAAAACGCGTGAAAACCCATAGATGGGTAGTAAACTGACAAATGTATCAAATGCTGCTTCTTCATCTCCATGGTTGTGCATGTTAGAGCTCCTCAATACATGTGTCGTAGGAATATTGTATCAAGTGACATGCATAATATCATTTCATTTATAATTTCTTTCACATAGTATGAGTGTATATGGTGAAAGAGATTAGAAATAGAAGGATACGAGATGCATATCACTTGATACAACATTTTTAAACAATCATATCTCTAGTCAGTCATTAGGTAAAGCTGTGTATTTGTGCTTTCATTTTTGCTGGGTAACAATCTGAGTCTAAACTCCGAATATCGCTCTAGATTCAGATCCATGTAATTTTTATTCAAACATCGTTTTTCTCCATTTTACTGAATCTGTATTCACAGTAGATGGTTTTGTTTTATGGATTTGAATGATTTGAGTTACAATGTTTTACATCTTATATTTGATGGTTCTCTGTTCTTATTCGTTTTTTTCCACGAGTTTAGACCAAGCAAGGACAACAACAAAAGACGAAGAATGAACATATGTTTGTGCAAACTTGACATCATCTCAATACACAATCGTAGATCATTGATTAATGAGTGAAATTAATAACAATGTGTTATTACATCATGATATATATAGTCTATAAACATGTGGTGATATATCGTTACGACACAATCATTTTCATATGTGTATCGCATTTTAGTATTTACTCGTCAAGCCAACAACAGGTCTGTTACAAACACCAACAAGATACGGAAGAAAACAGCCCTTCTTTTTTCAAGTGGATACAAACTAAGCAAGCCAATCTTTTTTCTCTTCATAATACAGTCGTTTATATGTGACGACGTGCATCATATTCTTCTATTCTAGTATTTTCTTACAACAAACGTTCAGACACTTGATGCTCGCCCTCAAGTGCGAAAAGACAGCACAACATGATCATCACCAACGTCGAAAAGTCGGCACCAACAGAACTTGATATCCTTAAAGAGAAAAAGGGACATTCAAAATCACACATCATGCTACCTTAAAAAAGGAATAGGAGATACAACTGAATAGTTTATTGTTTTATCAGTGACATAACAAATGTCATAACCTGACTATTCATAATGTGATAATAGGACCCTTGTTGAAATAAATGTCACATCTAAGAGGTCCCCATTGACGGGTAAGTTTTCCCTAGTAACTCCACAATTGTGGAGAGATCACATGTCTGTCTGGACTTCTGGCGGTTTTTTGCATATTGAAACCGTGTGGTCCATATCAGGACATGTAGTCACTCCACAATGCGGAATGACCACACAAGACCAACCCTCATTGACATATCAGGTTGTGACATTTATTGTGTCAACATGGTTATGACAGTAACATTACGCTTGGTGTGATGCAATGCCTCCCTCTAAAGGATATACTTTATCATCAGTAGCAACTACTTCACTTTCAACAGACTATTAAGTCATCAATTACACAATAAAGTGGAACAACAAATCTCTTCACAAATTTCAAGACACAATAAGTTAATGTGTTAATATCAATGGAGGCACTCAAGTATTTGCAGCTAAGGATGTTTTTTCAAAGTTCAGCAGTTTGCTATTTTTCAAAAAAATCTTATTAAGTAATGATGGTACTGTCACAACCACTCTGACACAACAAATATAACAATCTGACATATCAGTGGAACCATTCATAATATGGCAGTGAGACCCTCATTTAAATAATGATAAGGTCCCACTGACACATTAGGTTATGACGTCTGTTACGTCATAATAGTCGTGGTAGTAGCATTACTCGAATCTTATATCTTCGGAAAATAAAATATTTGAAAAGCCAATGACAACGCGCATATAAAAAAAAGAATAAACACACAGAATCATCAGATAGAACAATCTTCGCCCCCGCCCCCAAAAAAGAATAAACACACAAAATCATCAGATAGAACAATCTTCGCCCCCTCCCCCCCGAAAAAAATGTATAGTTTTATATTTCAGCTCTATTCGTTAATCTATTGCACGAGCTCGAGCCAAATTCAAACGAGTTCACCTCCTTCCTTACAACTTATGTCGATGTTCTACAAATTCCACTTTCAAGTGCGGGACGGCAAATTGGTTGATCGTTTTCTTAATTTTTATAAAATACGTATGTATGCATGGATATATGTATGTATATGTTCGTGAACCTAAACGAACATTTACGAGCTAGCTCATGCTTGTTTGTGAGCTTGGCTCGTTTGTGTAAACAAGCAAACAAACATGAGATTTTATGTGTGTATATATATGTATATATGGAAACTCTATGGTAGTTATTGACCACCAAACTAAATGTTGAAAGTAATAGATAATATGTTGACAATACAACACTACCTCCATGTTCTGACAAGTGTGTATTGAGTTTGGTGGACATGACCGTCGTAAAATTTCCACATATATATGTATGCATGTACATGTTCACGAACCTAAGCGAACGTTAGCAAAATAACTCGTGTTTGTTCATTTAATAATCAAACATAATAAAATGTTTGAGCTTGTCTCATTTGTGTAAACAAACAAATAAACATGAGTTTATACGAGTCAAATCGAGCTTGTTAACGAACTGCTATGTTAATGTACAACACAACACAAAGTCTAGGGTTGAATCTCACTTCATGCGAGTATAGTCTAATCATGTCATGAAAAACTTTCATTTGACATCACGTTGTTATTGCACCACACGCATTTTACCTTTCAAAAATCGATTGTATGGTTTAGAATCTTTTAAAAAGGTCGATTATCACAATCGATTGTATGAGTTAGAATCGACTTTGCAAATGCTAAATGTATCTAGTGCCACGTTATTGTGCTACCATATAAAGAAAACTTTTAGAATATCCGTTGGAATTAGAAAGAAGGAAAGAAAAAAAAAAGTAAATATAATAAAAGAAAATTATACTCCTTCAGTCCCAAAATATAAGGTATTTTATTTCTTTGATTGTCTCACATTCTAAGTCATTCTTACAAACCAATGCAAGGCATTGTTTTCTATTTCGTTCCTATTATTTACCCCAAATCAACTCATTAATTTGTTGTCTTTTGCTATTCCGATGTTTAAAACTCATTTACGATTAAGAGTATTTTTGTCCTAAAATACTACTATCTCCGTCCCAAAATATAAGTCAATTTAAGTGTTTTCACACGGATAAGGAAAATGGATGAATGACATAAATTTTAAGAAGAAATGACCAGAATATCCTTTGACTATCATTATTGCAATAGTTATAATGTAAAAAAGTAGCTGGATTGATAATAAATTAGGGGTAAGATAGAGAAAAAAAGAGTAATAAACGATTTATTGGTAAACTAAACTGACTAATATTCTGAGACAAACAAAAAGAGCAAAGTGACTTGTACTCCAGAACAGAGGTAGTACTACAAAACAATTCATTTATTAGTTTCTTTAATCTACGTGTATAAGACTAAAATGCCTTGTATTTTGGGACGGAGGAATAGCAAAGAATGGAAGGATTATCATAGATGTAAATTGGTATCTCACCTGAGATATGTACTTGAAGATTAAGTGAAAGTTTGAGCATCCACCACAATTTTAGTAACTTGTCCTGAAATCTCAGTCAACATGGGACACATTATGGAAGAATGCCATGCACTACCTGTAATCAGAAAGAGAGATTGGATCATGTTGAAGTACCACCAGCTCTTCTGAAAATTTAAATTATTGAGTATGTGTATATATCAATAGGGATAAACACAAATTTGATCCTTTTTGTTTTATGATTTTCGCAGTTATATCCTCTATGTTTTATCTTGGCACTGTTACCGTATATCTATGCATTTTTTTTTACCTTTTCAGTCCATTTTGACACGTGTCAAGTTTTCATTGGCCGGATCATGTTGTACCCTCAACGTCAGATTTCCGACACGTGACACTTTGGACTGAAAATGTATTCAAAAGGAAAGAAAGAAATGCATAGATAAAATATGAAAGTGCCAGAATGAAACATAACTGCAAAAATCATGTAACAATAGAGGCTAAAAATGTAATATTCCTAAATGAAAATATTTAAACATAATAAACTTCAACAATATTCTTCCCCAGCCACTATCCAACAACTGTCATCCTTCTCATACTTCCCTTTCTCCAGACAAAAAGGCAAAAACTGCTAAAATGAAGTCTTGACCCAACTGTAAAAATTGTGGTCATGCCCATGTGGCCAAAGATCAAGGCGCCCCCTTAAACGTGGGCCTATAACAAAGAGCCTGAATCAACTCTGAATACAAAGACATATAAAGGGCCCAACAAAGCCAACAACGAGACACAACACTTACACATTTCAAGAAGTGGGTCTATAACAAAGAGTTTTGGCAAACATGACACACAAAAGAATATAAAGTGCACAACAAGACCAACAAAGCTCCCAACACTCAATATAATCACCCCTTTAGGCCCAAACTATAGCAAAAGTATAGGTAAACAAAGCACACAAAGGGCACAAAAGACCAACAAAGAGACCCGACACTTGATATCATTGAGAATACAATGTTGGTAGACAAGTTTGAACCCATAACCATCTGCTCTAATACCCTGTTAAATTACCATCTCTTCCAAAAGTTTAAACTATCGAAAAGATAGGTAATTTACATGTTAAACACACGGACCTTTTTATAATACAGCCGTTCTAGGAATATTGTACCAAGTGGCATATATCATATCCTTTCATTTATTTTTCCTCACATAGTAGAGGTGTGCAAGGTGAAAGAGAGTAAAAAAGAAAGGGCATGCTCTATACCACTTGCTACAACCATATTACAACAGTTGTACCATAAAATCTCAACCAACAAAAGTTAGATTCTTCACATTTATAAGGTTATCTTGAGGGGTGAAAAAAACTACAAATGGAAAGGGAAAAAGTGAAACTATGTACCTCAAAGCTACAATTTCTTTAAGTGTTAAGGAAATCAATTCAACTACATTCATGACTTGTTAAGCAACAAAATTCAAGATTTTTTTTTTCAGTCTATGAAAATAAGACACAAATTATGAAAAAATAAATAAATAAGTAGCATTCACACATACATAAACCACAACAATTCTATGGAAAAAAAAAGAGAAAGATGTTATAGCTAAGGATTCTTCTCACTGGACACACCATTCTCAAGTCCAGCATCAAAGGCATGATAAGGAACTTCAGACATAGGCCTTGGAATCGGACGTCCATCGAAATCTTGAGGATAAAATTCAAAATTAGGGCCAAAGTTGAACTTCACAGTGCAATTAGGCTGGTTTGGGAGTGTGTACATTGAAGCAGCTGGAAAATAACGACCACCGAAAAGATCTGTGTATGCAGTGCCTTGACATACTCCATTTTTGAAGAAAGATATTTCACTTCCTGCACATCAGATTCAAGAATTGTAAGACACCATAAAATGTATGCAAATGCAACTCAATGAAGACATGGATACAAACAAAACATCAGAATTGGTGTAGTGCCACTAAAGATGCCCATTATGAAGAATGAATCAACATGTCAAGCTACTTTCCCATTTTTTGTATTGAAAACCATCATAAACAACGGAAACCGTACTTTCAGATATGCCAACGGCTAGGGGGAAACTCTTGTATGAAGAGTTACTATTTCACCTCAGTATTGGACGAGTGACATGCGTACAAAAAGACGCAAGGATTTCCCGCGGCTAGGAATCAGCACACAACATAGACTTCTGACATATTAGTAGTTTAGCTATCAAGACGAAAACAAGGAAAGTAAAACGAGATACCAGGTTTGACTGCGCCCGTCTTCATAACGTTCAATCCAGTATATACCTATGTGTGTGTGTATGCTAAAAAACACAGAATTGACATATCAAACAACCATAAAAATTACATCTTCGCATTCAGAATCAACATTTATAGAGTTACTATAGGTATTATGAACCAGAATTCGTAGGTCATCCAAGGAATTCAAATTCAAAAGAGATAGGCAGTAGCTATCATTGAATATGTAATAACAAATGTATGAATGCAGTTTTGGATCAACCGTTGGAACAGCTACAATTTCAGCATAAGAACTTAAACAAGGAGAAGCACCACGCAGGTAAAAGTAGAAATGAAAAAAATAACAGGAAAGCAGTGACTTTGGTAGAGAAGAAAGTAAATCTAACAAAGTATGCTATCCACAAAAACAATCACAAGATAGCAATGTATACAAACAAAAACAAGATGGTGATTCTGCCATGTGTAAGAAAAATACTACAAACTTGGGATCAGGAACAGAAAAGGGATAATCAAGTGAATTCAAGGCAATGTCCAAAGAAAAGGTCTTTCAGATCCCATCTAATTCAACCAAGTTTTCCGAACTCATAACTTTTTAAAGCATTTTCGTACTTATTCCATGAACAAGCCATATGCCATTTCAATTTACGATGCGGGATACTGGTTATATCTATCAACTCACACCAAGGAAAAAAACACCAAATGAGAAGCTAGCTTACACATACAGTTCAACCACAACGACGATACGCAAAAAAGAATACAAGCAACCAGGCATAAGGAATACATTATGATATTCAATTCCGGCATCTTGCAACTATTCCCTTCAGCAAGCAAGGGTGGAAGGGAAGCATCCAAATCTCAGTTTATGCATAGCCAGACCTCAGAAGCAATTAAGTCCTTAAAACTCAAACATCCTGATATGAATTAACTTCCTTCTAATCTCTCTTAAATTCAAGATTTACAACTGTGCCGAGAACAGATGCAGTAGTCCTCATTAGGATATTCAAAATATATAATCAAGAAACAAAAAAAAACATATAATTCACCAACACATGCAAGATTACTTTGAAAGAAGTATAAATGATTTCCAGCAAAACACAAAAAGGTGTCTATCTTCATTATCAGCTATACCATTATATATTAGCTAGAACACATACTTGATATTTATGAATAACCAAACGAAATCTCAAGAATGCAAAACTAAACTAAGCTCACCTGGCACAACCTTGGGAGGCTCCTCCTTTGTGTCTCCAGAAGTTGCATACCGCAGTCCTTTATACCAAACCAAACGAGGCATAGGAGGCTCATACAATTTCCCATCAGGCAAATTGATATAGAAACCAACTACATCACCTTCTTTATACCCTTCCTCTCCGTATTTCTCCCTTAAAGCCTTATGCACTTTACAACCATCAATATCTCTATAGCCAAAACTATTCCCATCATATCCAACTGGAGCTTGTAAATCCCCTTTATCCAAAGACCATCCAAGCCTAGTATGCCCTGTCTCCCCCAAATGCACAACTTTAATCTCGAAATACCATGCTCCTTCCACTACGCCACGTGTAGCTCTCACCATTCTATACCCTTTAATACTACCTGCACTCAACCTATCCTCACTCAGCTCCACTTTTTCCGCCTTGTAAACCTTCGATAAGCATATATTTGCATCCGGGTTATCGTCGTTTTTGTCAGGAAACCTCGGTACCGGAGTTATTAAAACCTTATCCGACTCGTCACCATTGCTATTTCCATTATGATGACCATTGTTTTTCTTCTTTTTCCCCTTCCGTGATGTAGGTCTCGTCCAAACGTCTTTATTCTTCTTCTTTGGCTTCTTGCTAGAGCTTTTAGATGCTGATTTATTACCTGCAGCTGTGGTTAGGGTTTCTGATGGATTTTCCCCAATTTCTGCTACTACTGGAGGAACCGGCAATGGCGATTCTAAATTAGAAATTTCTCCCACCTGCTTCTGCTTTTTAGCTGGCGGCTCCTCTTCGTATTCTTCCTCATCTTCATCCGTATCAGAAGCTCTTGTAAAATTGGGAGAGTTTTTTATTGCAATTTGGCCGTTTTGCTCACGAGGGTTCTCGTTGTCTTCTGATAATACTTCCTCGGATGATACCTGATGCTCGGTTTCAGGTTCGGAATCGGGCTCCGTGTGGTCTTTGCGTTCATCAACAACGGCGGAGGTCGGCGGCGGCGGAGCTGTGTCCACCGATTCGACGTCATCGTCGTCTCTGTAAGAAGCTCTAAGATCATCCATAGCTCAGAGAGAGAAAAAAAAGAAGTAGGAAAAAATTCGAAAGAAGTTAGCTTTGAGGTGAAAATTATGAAGCAAATTGTGGGTTTTATCGTATGAAAAAAGAAAATCAATTAAAGCCTATGAATTTATTTATTTTCCCCATGCAAAACAGTACCCTCTTCTTCATCCTTCAAATTCTTCACAGCTTTTCGAACAGAAAAAATTCATAAATTCATAAATTCTTCACCGCTTTTCGAACAGAGATTATCTATATTTCTTGGTTTTGAATTTGAATTGAAGCTGCGATCTCTATCCACAATTCTACTAATTGATTCTGAACTAAATCGATATTTTAAGCTGAACGATTTTTCGTTTTGCGATCAAAGAGCTTAGTAGTAGCTTAGCAGCAAGAATGTGGATTTGGTATTGAAATAGGGGAAATTTTATTATGGTCCCCGACCAACGATGATGAACAGCTGATCCGGGCCCAATAGAAACGACATAACAACATAGCGCCGCCACCGCAGTAAAATATAAATCCCATGTATTGACGTTTTACCCTTCTTATAAGACATTTCATTGGTGGACAAGTATGACATGGTGATCCTGGACCACCATAAAACACTGTTGAAATAGGGGCGTGTAAAACATGCCGAGCCGTTCATGAGTAACTCGTTGTTTGACTCGTGAAATTGTCATTCATACGTTGTTTAATCGTACTTGTCGTTGATCAAAGTTAACGATGCCAACATCGGTACTTTGACTCAAAATATACACGAGTTTTACTGAGCATTATTATTATACTGTATTAAAAGTATATATTATTTGTATTTTTTTACGAGCCGAATTTGAGCATTTTAGATTATTGAACATTTTTTCAAGCTACTTTAACTCTAGTTCGAGCTTGAAAGTATATAAAATTTTGTCGAGTATAATTGAGATAAACTCAAGTAAGGTTAAAACTCAATCGAGCTGATGTCGAGCAATTTTTTCCTTACTCGAACAAATTCGAGTCGAGTTCAAGTATCATTGTTTTGAATGGTTGCTCGACTCGATAAATAATTATTTGATTCAAATTGGATCATTTATGCCCTTAGTTATAAACTTCCAATGCTCTTTCAATAGCTTCCGAAAATGTAATTTTTAAATGGTTACATATGTATATGGGCGGGTGTATCTATTTACATGCATGTTAATGCATATATTCATGACATTGTCTATTTTCGTTGCTTTACGATCCTTACTTAATTGCATTCATTATATCATTTATACGTGCAACGTACCTCATAAATGCATTTATACATATCTCATCTCACATTAAATTTAAGGGTATCACGCATGTTGCTACCCCATCCCAACAAATAAATATCGTAAGTACAACCCTATATATACAATAAATATACGTATATGCGGCTACTATTGTCATGCACCACGATTCAATACAATACCTTACCAAGACCCGATATGCTTTTAGACATACAATCAAGATGTACGTTTACATATTGCAGTAAATTGCTAACCATGACTTGCCGCATCTTATGATTTGTGGACATAACATGTTTTTTTTTCTTCTGGTTTTGGACATACAATAAAACAGTATTGACGTGCTAAACCACTCTTCCCGTATGACAATTGCCTTCAAGTGACGGTTAACGACTATCACTTATCATGCAAATTTCAACAATCAACATAATCTCTACTACTTAATGTATGCTATCTACCCAAACTATGCATCTCGTATGCGTCTAAATGATTCGGTGTAATCAGACTCTCTTTAACCACTAAACTATCACTACATTTCAGATGAGCTAGAATGTCATTATAACACACAATCTTTTTAACTATTGTACTGTGTTGTAAACGCCTTATGGGTTAAAGTAATAGTAATTTTCACCCATTTATAAGTGTGAGACGTAAATATATTTTCAACTCGAAGCAAGACTTTTAGGCCCAATGGTGACAACGGTCTATGTAGTTAACCGGATCCCTAACGACTCGATTAACCAGTATGGGGTGTTACATAATTGATATCGAGTAATTTAATTATTAGACGGGCGTGCGTTCAGACCGTAGCGGCGTAAAGAGGTAGTCTTGGGGTCGCTCTGCCAGATTCTCGACGATAGAGCGAGTCTTGAACAAGTCCTGACGAGGACGCCAAATTGCTTATAGGACGGAGAATGTAATGTCTTACGTAAAGTATTATAATTAATATCCTCATATAAGTGTGACATATTTTATCAGCTTGGGTTATCACTTTTATAAGCTTGGGTTATCACTTTTAGGATAAACGAGGATATTGATCTAAACAGTTAATCGAGTTTTTTTATGGTTCGATTAGTGCTGCTAGACGTAGGACCGAAGCGTTACATATGCTCCGGATATGTATATATATATATATATATATATATATATATATTTGTGTGTGTGTGTGAGAGATTTCATTGACTGAATCAACAGTGATGAGCTAAGGGGGTTGACTTGAAAGTTCAAAGCGTGTGTGATGCAAAATAAGAGAATCTCCACTGTTGTATCATATCAAAGATACGACTCCTCGGCACGACGACCACGTGTCCGTCTCCGGTGGGTCCCACACTGACGCCACATTCATCTCTAAATTGCTAACTTTCCTTCTTCATATTGACTTGATTTGATTTGATTGAGAGAAAAAATTTATATATTTCAATTACTTGGCCGCTTCTTTTTTATTCTCTTTGTTTGCTACTCGCTTCTTTTCCTTGTATATATATATATATACTTCTCCGGTGGTTTGTGTAACGAAATTCAGAGGAATTTTTGAAGCATATACAAATTGTTCAGTTATTATGCCTCCCAAGTCCCAGTTAGTTTCTAATGTAATGTTACTTTACTATTATTTGAATTTCCTGTGAAATATAGCTTTTGATTATTTGAAGTTGGCTGATGAATTTTGGTTGAGGCTGTTAGTTTTCTTACACGAGCTTGTAATTTAGCTGGAATTACTTCTTCTTTTTGGTAGATTTTGCTCAATTTTTTTGGTGGATTTCGTCTATTTTGGTTTGGTTTGACATGTTTGACGACATGCTAAGTTGATTGGTAAGCAATTGAACTGGGTCAGAGTGGAAACTGGTTTTTGGAGTAGGTGTTTGATAAGTTCCCAAGTAAGTACTTGTATTCAGGGAAAACGGTGATTTGATGGGACAGAATGCAAAAAGGAGTGGGTTACCTACTTTTATCTGTTAAAGCAAACACCTTTTTTTTTGTTTTTTTGTTTGTTTTGGTTATTTGCTAGTATTCTGGGTTCATGATGTGTTCCCTTAGCTAAATATTGATGCATATATCTGAATGAGTAAAATAAGCTGAAAGGGGAATCTTTTCTGGGGGGTGGGGGGGCTGGACATGTCGAGAATGTTTTGAAACTCATTAATCTTTCTATCTGTATTCTGTTTGCCAAACTTTGCCTAACTTCTTCATTTTAAGGCTTCTAATAAGATAATCTCGTTTTCTATTCATCATGAAGTACCTTGAGAAATGCAGAGAGTTTGATGTTCATTGATATTATGTAATATAGAGAATACCATCTTTCATAATCAACCAACGCTATCTGCTAAACAGAAGCTAGAATCCACCGCTTAGAAGCCTGTAGAAATTTGAAGGTATGAAACAACTGGGCAACGTATTTTGCTTAGATATACCTAGAAATTTTATGGACGTAGAGCAGTTTGATTCTAGTGTTGGATGTGGTTTTACTAGCATGTAGAAGAAAATATTAAACTTGCCAAAACATTTACCGTCTTTAATGTATTGCTAATCATGTGCCTTATGTGTATATGCTTTTTTTGTTCGGTCTTATGTATACATGACATGTCTTGAAAAGCCATGCTCCTTTGTTTAGGGAAACATGAGTGTCCCGCCACAGGAGAATGGCTTCCATGATTCCCTGTCTGAGAAGTCTGTGGAAGAATTGGTTCAGCAACCTCTCCGAGGCTTTGATGATCATCTCTTTGAGTTTTCCGAGGCTTTGAGAAGTATTGAGCTTTTCAATATTTGAATTCTCATAGCAATCATACAATTCTTGAAGATATATATCTTTGTAGTACTTACAGTTTGTACCGTTATTTAGCTGTTGCAAAGGCATTGCGGCAAGTTGCTGAAGGAAAGGCCTCTGCTCAGGCAGAGGCTGCTGAATGGAAGCGTAAATATGAACTGGAGAGGGAGTAATCTTCAATCAGAGAAAAAGGTACTTTCTGACTCAAATAGTCAATGCATTATTCTTGTGCATTGATATTGATGCATAGTCATCACCGGCTTTCCCAAATTTTTTATAGGTAAATCACTTGGTGAGTCGGATGTTGAGAAGCTAAATGGAATGATTGACCGTGATTTGAAATTGAACGGTGTTGTTGAACAATTTGATTTGTGCTGTGGAAAAAATGATATTTGCTCTCATGAGGTTCTTAGGGATGGTGAAACTGATAGCAACAACACTATTGTTCAAAACAAGTTGACGAAAAAGGTACTCGTTTTTTTTTCTTCTTCCAGTTATTGTTAAAGATTCTTGCAGCAACATACTGTGACATTCCTAGAACTTTTTGAAAGTCTAAATTTAAAACTTTTACGTCTAGTTTTGGTTGCTTTATTGACTCAGGTCATTAGATCAGGTCTTAATGGTAAATGCACCCTGAACTGTGGATGGACTTTAACGGCGATTTCTTTCCTTATATTCTTTTATACTTTCTTTTCTTTTCTTTCTCCCCTGGCTTCATTAGTCTTTCCAAAAGTGTGAGGGTTGCTGCATTTGGTTTAAGATTCTTTTTCGCACCGTTACTTTTCAAAGAATTTTCGAGTCTGGAATCATGTTTAGGTATTATCTGACATATAGAAAATCTTTCTCGAAAAAAACGTGTTGTAGTTTTCTTGCAGAATAGATTTTGTCTTAACAATAATTGCAATATGTTAATTGTACTACTTATTGGGCCAGGCATCATTTAAACTCTCTTGGTGCTGCAAAGGTGACAAAGTCGACCGACATAAGCACGATATTGTCTCTTTTGAGAAGGGGAATATCACGACCGCCGAGCGCAGCAGTAAACAGGTACGCGTAGGAACAAACTCAGTTGTCTGAAAACTTGTTCTTTTTTTGTTACTTTCATTTCATACCGATTTTGACCTCAGAACCCAATAATCAGTAGTCTTTCGAGAACTTAATATGCTTCTTCGAAACCACAATTCAGATTTCTTTGAAGTGGCAGTCTCCTCCAAAGACGGTGCTTATTTTAACGAAACCGAATTCAATATCTGTTCAAATCCTCTGTTCAGAAATGGTCAGGTAAGTCGGATATTTTGTCCTTTGTGTTTCTGTTTTTGAAAGACTATGTACATCATACAAAGCATACGTTAGAAACAAAAACATCAAATTATATCATCTCATAGATGCTAATCTTATACGTGATCTCTTTGAACGCCGTAACTGATTAGACAAGCTTCATCTGATCACATTTGGAATACTGAGTTGTAAAACCTTTTCGGTGATAAATAGTAGTAAAGTGATACACGTGTTCACTATGAATTGTATGCTTATCATATTTTCTTAACCATTTGTGAATGCCTTTCTATTTTACGATTCTCAGGTGGTTGAAAGAACACAAAAAGCTCAACATCTTAGTCGAACCTCGAGTGCGGTCTGATCTTTTAAAAGAATCGTCATACTACGACTTTGTTGAAACCTGGAAGGATGGTAAGCTGTGAGAACTCTTTTGCTGTTTAGAAAGATTTTATTCTTTGGACAATGTTAAAATTTGAAAGTTTAAATTTTATTCTGTTGCACACAGACAATGAAATTCTGCTCCTGCACACAAAAGTTGACCTTGTTATAACTCTTGGAGGAGATGGAACAGTTCTCTGGGTATGTACTCTCATAGTTCTTCTATTCCATCGATTTCTGTGCACTCTGAATCCCCCCCCTCCCCCTAAAAAAGTAGTAATTGTGATTGTTTTCAAATTGCAGGCAGCATCAATGTTCAAAGGCCCGGTTCCTCCGTTGGTCCCATTTTCTCTTGGCTCTTTGGGCTTCATGACTCCATTTCGTATCCTTTTTTCCACCAACTTTTGTACTATTGTATTTGATGCATAATAAATTCATAGCTTTTATCGTTTCTGAAATACGCAACGTGTTAGCCAAAGAATAATGATTCTGCCACAACTGCTTTGATACAACACCTGTCACAACATGATGTTGCATTAGGACCCCTTATGATGTGGTAGTGGGACCCCTTATGATGTGGTAGTGGGACCGCTTATGATGCCCTAAAATAAATGCCACATAGTCCTAGTGCCACATCATATCAGAATGGTTGTGACAATCTCTACTGCATGGAATGTTTCTTTGTTTGTTCCAAATATATGGCCATGTTTGCTTTAACATAGTTCCAGACAGTGAACACTATCAGGAGTGGCTCAGTTCCATACTCCGTGGTCCGATCAGCATCACATTAAGACACCGACTGCAGTGCTCTGTCATTCGGGACTCAGCTAAAAGTGAAAATGAAAATGAGGGCCCGATTCTTGTCCTGAATGAGTTGACAATTGACCGTGGGATTTCGTCCTTTCTCACCAATCTTGAATGCTACTGTGATAATTCCTTTGTCACCTGTGTACAAGGTGATGGTTTGATTTTATCAACGACGTCCGGTAGTACTGCGTATTCGCTTGCAGCTGGAGGTTCAATGGTTCATCCCCAGGTACTACACTTTCCACTGTTTTCTACCTTTTAACGGTGTTCGACATTGCTTTATTTTTAAACTGATGCAACTTTATTTTTAAACTTATGCAAATGCTCTGATACTGATATATGCAGGTTCCGGGGATTCTCTTCACACCAATCTGTCCACACTCTTTATCTTTCCGGCCACTCATATTACCAGAGCATGTGACAGTGAGAGTACAAGTACCATTCAACAGTAGAGGTCATGCATGGGCATCTTTTGATGGAAAAGACAGAAAGAGACTCTCTCCCGGCGATGCACTTGTCTGTAGCATGGCACCGTGGCCCGTCCCCACCGCCTGTCAAAACGACTCCACCAGCGATTTCTTACGAAGTATTCATGATGGGCTTCACTGGAACTTGAGAAAGACGCAGTCTTTCGATGGACCTCGTGACTCGTAAAGTGCTATAACTAGAATTTGATGTTGTTGTAAGTAAGCATATGTAAAACCCGGAAATTCTATTGCATAGACTCACTATTGAGGTGTTATTACGACATGTGTTTCCCCTTATAGAGACACGAGTCGTAATATGATTGGAGAAACCGATGAATTCTCGATAAAGGAGTCTATACAGTAAAAAATTCCTTACTTGTGAAATCAGGCAGCATGTTTCTCTGGCGCGTTTACCGACCGCTTAAGAGCGATTTGCGGTGTGGTTTTCAAGGCAGAGTAATATGTGAGAGTAGAAGAAAGAAAGCTTACCTATTGAAACTTGAAAGTTTCTTTTCATGTATTAAGACCTTAAATAATAGCCCTGATTTGGATATTAGGATATATATATATATATATATATATATATATATATATATATATATGTATATGTATATTTTTGAATAAGATGGGATTTCAATCTCATGTATCAGAAAATCTTGTAGTTCAACATAAGAAACAAAGTAATTAATAGTACAGAGAGACAAATATAAACCCCTAAATCTATATATTCCATTGGTGCTGACTGCAGTAAGAAAAGATACAATTTATTCAGCCTTTGCAAATAAAATCTTGAGGGTGTGAATTAGTGAGATAAAAATCCAATCCATTTTTCTGTGAAGCTTTAGACTCTCACAGGCTTTTGTAGAACAGCAGATAGGTAAACCTCTGATTTCCCAGAACCATTGGTCTTTTCTCCAACAATCCATTTCAACTTTTTATAGCCGAACCTTTCGATTAATCGAGTTAAATCCTTCTTCTTCTCATCATTAGAGCAATAAAAATTGTCTAACCATAACAGTCCTCCAGCTCGTATTACTCGATCGATATCAAACATCAAGAACTCGAGCTTCTCAGTGCGACCCCCTATATCCAGTGCATTTGCAGCTCGAACCAGATCGAACACGTTGTCATATAAGGGAAATCTATGATCTAAGCTCAGATAAAGTGGGAAAAGCCCTCTTGCAGCTATGAATTCATTAAAAGGGGCATCAATATTCAAGGTAGCAGTTACTATAACAACATTTTTCTCTGCCATTCTTGCAGCAAAAGTCCCAGAACCACCACCAATATCAAAACCAACTCTGATTCCACCGTTTCCCATAGCTAACACATCATCAATAAGGAAATCATTCTTACTCCTAGATTTGACATACTTTTGAGTTTCATAGCCCTTTAAGATATCAAAACAACCAGCACAATCCCTATTCAACTTCTTACTGTTTAAACATGCTAGATTCTTGCAAGGAAGACCACTCCAGCTATAAATCTTTTCACTAACATTATTCCAAAGGGAAGTAGGAAAGGATTGCAAACCCACCTTTGGAATTGTCTTGGTAAAGCATCTTCTCCTAGGCAATGGCTCACAACCCCTCAAGATTAGCTTCTGCCCCAGGCTCCAGTCATCAGGACAAATCCCATTCACCTTGTAATTCATGTACTGGGACAGCAAATCCATAGATTTCTCACAAGGATGGCCAACAGATGCCACCATTTCAGTGATCCCTGTTCTTGAATCTTTACCCAGAGGTAAAATATGGTGGCTCAGAAAGTGGTTGAGCTCACTGGGAATGTTTGGTCTGGAAAGATCGATGCTTTCGAATCCTAGAAGCTCTTTCTCCATCTGGGCTAACTTCTTCTGGGAAGATCCAATCTCTCTGATGATTAAAGAGACTTGTTCTGATATTAAAGACAAGTTCTTGTTGTGGTTAGAGAGAAGTAAGTTAGTGGTGGTGTTCACTTTAGGGGAGTAAGTGAAAGCATAGAAAGCAAATAGATTGGTAGTGATAACAGAGAAGAGCATGAGCACATTGACTGCAGAAGAACAGAGGGAACCCCTCTTGAATCTTGCTGTTCCATCACCAATTTTCAAGGACACAGATCCCATCTTTGCTTACTCACTCTCACTCTCTGCTTAGTAGTTGCCAGTTGATTTTGCAAATATGGCAAAGATTAATGAACACGGGGAGGAAGTGCCTGAAAAGCCTGAAAGTTTGAGACTCTGAGTGACCAAGTGTCGGTCTCCTTCTTCAGGATGTGAAGACTCTAAATTTGGGCTTTTATTCCTGCTCCTTTACTATGTTTTATTAGCAGATCTTTGTAATGTTCCAGCACACTTACTTAGCAAGTTTGGCCCGGTTTCGAATTTCTTTTGTAATTGGGGGCCCAATCCCCCAAACTCTATTGAACTGCTCTTTCAAGTCGATTTATTAAGGGATCATTATTCGTACTACAATTGATCTATTTATTCTCCCACATCTCCTGACACACCACATAATTTTCACATAATCGACCTTATGAAAATCGAATGTAAGGGCAATATACGACTTTCCGCACTGTCGATCTTGATTCGTAGGGTCACGTATTGTCTCATACATTCGACTTTCGTATAATCGATTAGTCCGTAGACGTTTAAGTGTAATGTATGTGTATGCAGATATACTATATAATAATTCCCTACAATTTATGGTTGACTCATAATATTTAAAACTATAGAGATCTGAATTGTTTACAATATTTAATACTTTACACCATAAATGTGATCTCTGAGTGATAATTATTATTAATAGCAAACTTTTTAATGCACATGTCATATGTGGAGTGAAGTCATGTGACGTAATCTGTGCATCCGTTTAAATCAAATTAAACTCGCGCTGGTCCATATTTTTGCTTAAATTGTCATTTCACCACTAATGGAGACAACACCAAAGAATTGAACTTCCCTTATTAAGACACCCACCTATGACTATCACAACCATTGTGATATAACGAGTGATACATACATCTTTAATTGTGGTGGATCTACATTATGAACAATGGTCTTATAATACGATCAATGATATAAAGAATATATCGTATTACTCGTTGTGACATAACCGTTATAACAGTAATATTTCTAATTTTTTTTTAAAAACAGATGGCCACGTACCACTACCTTATAAAGACGTGACGAGCATTAATTACTTTTCATGAAAACACATCTCAAGTACACGTTGCCACATGTTGACTTTATATGGTATCTCGCAGTACTGTCTGACACAATGACTAAATAGTGGAATACCGCTACGAGTGGAAGTTATTGTGTGGTGTCTCGGAGACACCGTGTGACAGCCCCCACACCACACAGTTTTATTGTGTATTTAAACTATATGGTTTTGATCGTTTTACCCGTTAATTTACCTTTAAATTCCTCACCACACAATAACTTCCATGCAACGAGACCTTTCAGACGTGATATTTACGTAAAGAAGCGTTCCAATGTCACAACATATATGATTCCACTGCTATAAGATACTACATCCGTCTCAAAATATAAGTCTTAACTAACTTTCTTAATATGTATGAAAAAATCTAAATAGATTTACATTTTAAAACGGAAATAGTATTGTGTAAGTTATAACATTTATTGTGTCAGAATAATTACGACAGTATATGGAGGTAGTTTGTTTCTGCCCGCCTATGACATAATCTTCTTCCACATCTATTGTCTGCCCATCTCACTTTCACTTACTTTCATTCTCACAAAATGTCTGCATTTAAATCTGTACCAGCTTTAAGCAAGTTTACTACTACATGGAAGAAGACTTCTTTTTCTTTTGAAAATCTTCCTGTTCTTGATTTTTACAAAACCCTAGTGATTTCCGGGCTACTGATTTTCACTCTCTTGTTTTTCTTCTTCTTCTCCTCCTCCTCCTCCAATGATCCAAGTTGCGCCGCTACCCGGTTTTTCTCTACTTCAAACTACATTCATACTAGTAATAATACTTCAAGTATAACCACCCCTACTACTATAAACCACATTGCCTTTGGACTTCAAGGCTCTGTAGCTACATGTCAATTTCGAAAACACTACATTGAATCATGGTGGAGGCCTAACATCACACGCGGTTATGTCTATCTCGAGAAACCCCCAACCGGGGACTTACTACCCTGGTCACCGAACTTACCTCCGTATCGTGTAAACGACGATCTGAGCCAGTTGATTCAAGAACTCAACCCGATAAAACCCATCGACATGCGAATGGTACACGGGATTCTCGAGCTTTTTCGCGAGGAACACGAAGGGTTGAGATGGCTAATCATGGGAGACGATGATTCGATATTCTTCTTTGATAACATAGTCGATGTTCTATCGAAATACGATCATACGAAATATTATTATATCGGTCATAACTCGGAGTTCGTTGTGGCGAATTACGAGTATAGTTTTAGACAATCTTTTGGTGGTGGTGGAATTATTCTAAGTTACCCTTTAGCAAAGGCACTTGTCAATTATATGGATCTTTGCTTAAGGAATTATTATATGCTTCCTGCTGATAAAATGACAATGACTTGTTTAGAAGATATTGGTGCTAGTCTTACACAACACAAGGGTGTCCATCAGGTACTTTTCAACCACCCTTCTTCATATATATATATATATATATATATGTGTATGTATGTATATGTATATGTATATGTATATGTATATGTTTGTGTGTGTTCCTTTTCATACTCATTCATTAAAATGGATGCTGCAGATTGATTTACGAGGCGATATATCGGGTTTTCTCTCGGCGCATCCGAAAGAGCTAGTGTTATCGCTTCACCATGTGGACAGTGTGGATCCATATTATCCGAAAATGGATCGTGCCCAATCAGTGAAACACTTAATGAAAGCGGGAAATGTTGATCAATCTCGATTGTTTCAACAAACGATATGTTATCATAGAGGGAGAAAATGGTCATTTTCCATTGCGTGGGGATATTCAGTAAATATTTACGAGAGCATTTTGCATAGAAAATTGCTACAAACACCTATTGAAACTTTCAAGTATTGGGGTGTTAGTACACAACTACCCGCTTTCATGTTCAATACAAGATGGCCTTCTAGTAATCCTTGCGAAGCCCCTCACGTTTTCTTCTTAGATTCGGTAGAGAAAAACGATTCTAGTAATGAAATCCTTACGGTGTATTCGCGTTCTGTTCCTCGTGGTTTGCCTGCTTGTGCTGCAACTGGGAATCATTCTGCTGATTATATTTCGACGATCCATGTTATTAGCTCAGCTGTGAAACGTACCGAGGTTAGTTTCAATGTGAAACTAAATACTAACTTAATGTATAAATGTTGGATTTTTGTATAACTAATATTTTTCTTTTTTTTGGTCTTTATGCAGATACAAAGATGCGAGTGCTGCGATGTTGTTAGTTTGAAAGACACCGGGAAGGCCGAGGTGAAATTTAGGGAATGCATGATCGATGAAATTGTTGCTTGAAATGTGAGATAAATTTATAAAAAAAAATTTGATATTTATATATATTGAGTTTTTTCGTACGAAACATTTATTCCTCTAGAGTTTTATGCAATAATTAAGGCTAGAGTTTAATTCATATGACAAAATATAGGGAGGCAAAATGTCGTTTTCCTTTGAAATTTCTACGAATATATATATATATATATATATATATATATATATATTTTAAATATTAGAATTTTACAGAAAACCTAGAGAGGAAAAATCATACAATAAAACTTATTATGCTTAGAATCATATGCATGAGGTTGACTATATATGCATACATTATACATACATATATATATATTTGAGCAAGTTAATTTTAAGGGTTATTATTTTTGTAACGCCTGCTCCTTACAATCTAGCCTCTTATCCTGAATCGAAACGTTCAAGACGCATAACATTAAATAAATAACATTATACGTAGTTCTACTACGTCAGTATCAAATAAAAGAAACTAAGAAAAGCTGGGTAATTTTTCCCAAACATTAAGGAATAGAAATCACTAAAAGTAGGAAGAAAATGTAACGCTTATTACATTCAAAAGAAATCAACGAAATCCAGTGCTACTAAAATAACTATTACATCCAACTAATCCAAGTCTATGAAATAGCATAAATGAAGGAAACAAAATAAATAAGAGTCTTCAACTCCGGCGCCTTCAAACGTCGTCATCAAAGCTCTCCTCTAAACCATCAACAACTCGTTCGTTCTCTCCCCAAACACATAAATAAACATGCATTTGAGGTAAGTACAATGTACATAGTAGTAAGTAGGTTTCTACAATTTAATTAAGGTTCGTTATTAATTAATCATCTTAGTGAGACCGACTCAATTTATGGTTCATTCCATGCCCATCGACACGCCATGACTATACGCTTCTACTTAACTTATCTTTGTTGCGCCACTACTCAAGGACATCGCGCATGGCGTTCATCACCAAGATATACTTGCTAACCAACGGTGATTAGCACCGATTAGCTCCGGGGTCTCCCGGTATGCGTATACGTCCGATGGATTTCCTCCACTACCCTTCACCGTTTAAGGCCGGCAGTGTTGTTGTCCACCTTTTATGAACGTATCACATCGCCGATATGGATTAGTGTCTAACCGAGAATAGATGATGCTTTATCTTTTACTACACATATGTAGGTATTGATGTGAATTAACTAGCCATTCCTAGTGTTTTCAAGTAGGCTCCTCAATCTCCTACTCTCGTATTTAGATCGCTAGACACGGACAAGTCCTAGCAAAAACACGTACATTGATGAACTCTAGTTCACCAAAGCACAAGCCCTTTCATGCCCTTCCCGACGGATCCGAACTTCAACTCCTTTTAAGAGTACATTCGGTGTTTTAACGAACGAATCGGAAGTCCAATCGAAGCTTGTTTCTTTTTTAATTAATCTTAATACATCATGTTTAAAAGCTCAATCCAATAAATAACATAACATTGAGGCTCGAACTAAAATGAACCGATTAAAATCAACAAAACAAAGTAAACCGATCAAACGCCTGCCTAGAACCATAAACGCTCGTTAAAACCTCTATCGACGCCCGCCCAACCTTATGGACGCCCATTCGGGACTGGACGTCCGTCCACTATAATCGACGCCCGCCCACCTATCAACGCTACAATCTCGTATGTAAAATCACTCAAAACGCCCGCACGCGCTAAGGCAAACGCCCGCTTGCTTTCTAAGCTTTGAGGCGCCGTTTGTAAACCATAAACGCCGTTTAAACCTACCGACGCCCGTCCAACCCTATGGGCGTCGTGCGGGATCGGGCGTCCGTCCCACTATAATCGGGCGCCCGCCCACCTATCAACGCTACAATCTCGTATGTAAATCACTCAAACGCCCGTCGCTTAAGGCAAACGCCCGCTTGGGTTTTGCTTTCGAGACGCCCGTCCCGCTTATGCAGACGCTGCCCACCTGCGTTTCTCTCAAAACCCTAAAATCTTCAAACTCGATTTCTAATCCGCTTTAACACAAACAAAGCAAGAACTATAACACCGGCAACGCCTAAACGCATATCTAAGCATATCTTAGCATCTCGGGATCGTTAACCAATCAAAATATACATCTTTCTTGCACCAAGACATCTTAAATCTTGATCTAACTATTCTCTACCATAATTAGATTGTAGGAAGAGCTTCTTACTTGTTTAACAAAGAAACCAACAAAGAAAAGCTCAACAAAATAAAGAAAAAAATGGGTCTCCTTTCTTGAGAAAAGCTCCAACTTTCGATACGGAAACGACGCCCTCCTTACGATGATTCCGATGCTTCTCTCAAATCGAAAACCGTTAAGAATCGACTCGGATATCGATGAAAGTATCTCACCTTCTTTCTCTCAAGCTCACCCGCACAAAGAAAGGGAATATGCGGGCTGCCCTCTTTTATGTGAATAAAGATCTAGGTTATGAGATTAATGTGTATAATAGATCCCTTATATAGTTAATCCCAAATAAATCCTTTTCCTGTTATAAAATCGAAAAATCTCTTTTATTTTATACATAATTACCTTAAAATTATATATATAAATATCCAATTATTTAAACTCCAAATAAAAGGAACCAACCCAATATTTCGCTTTACAAAAAGACACGCCTGCGCCTTTCCGAAAATCGGAATATTACATTCTTCCTTAAAGGAGTTTCGTCCTCTAAAACTTAGAACATACCTGTAAGTCCATAAAATCTGGGAACTCACGATCATATCGTCCCTCAACTTCCCAAGTGGCTTCATCCGTGAATGATTGCTCCATTGCACCGTAACCAAAGGAATCAACCGCCTCTTAATCATCTTTTCTTTCCCGTCCAAAATCCTCGATCGTGTCTCATCATATGCTAGATTATCTTGAAGAATCTCTCGGATCAATGAGTCTCAACATCCGCCTTGGTCAAACACTTCTTCAAAGATCGAGACATGAAACATATTGTGGACTCTTGACATGGATTCTCGTAACTTAAGTTTGTAAGCCAACGGTCCAATTCTTTCCAAAATCTCAAAAGGTCCAACATACCTTGGGCTTAGCTTTCCTTTTGTCCAAAACGTTTCACTCCCTTCATTGGTGATGCTCGTAGATAAACTCTTTCACCAACTTCGATTCTAAAGGCCTTCTTCTAACATCCGCCCAACTCTTCTCTTCTATCTTGAGCCGCTTTTGATTCTTCTTAACCAATCGAACTCTTTCCTTAGCTTGCTCAACCAATTCCGCCCGGTGATTTGTCTTTCTCCGACTTCATCCCAAAACAAATGGCGTTCTACACCTTCCATACAACGCTCAAACGGTGGCATACCTATACTTGCATGATAACTATTGTTATAGGCAAACTCCGCTACCGGTAGGTAATCATCCCATGATCCGCCTACCTCCAAAACACAAGCTCTCAACATATCTTCAAGTGTTTGGATAGTTCTCTCAGATTGTCCATCTGTCTGAGGATGAAAGGCGTACTCAAATCCAACTTGGTTCCGAAAGTCGCTTGCAAACTTTTCCAAAACCGATCGACGAACCTCGAATCACGGTCCGAAACTATCGATATAGTATCGTGTAACTTCACTATATTATCCAAGTATAGTGTCGCTATCTTCTTCAAGGGCATATCAACCTTATACGGTAAGAAATGAGCGGATTTAGTCAATCTATCCACAATCACCCAAATCGCATCATGACCGCTTCTTGTCCTCGGTAAACCGGTGATGAAATCCATTGTGATCTTATCCCATTTCCATTCGGGATTTCCAATGGCTTAAGCATTCCTCCTGGTTTTCTATGTTTGAGCCTTCACCTTCCGACAAGTGTCACATTCGCAACGAACTTGGCTATCTCCGCTTTCATCGAGGCCACCAAAACTTTTCCTTCAAGTCTCTCAGACATTTTAGTGGATCCTGGATGAACCGCAAATGCAATCCTATGTGCCTCTTCCATAACTCTTTGCCTCAAATCACCAACATTAGGCACACACACAGCGATCCTGGTACCAAAGGTTTCCGTTCTTGTCTAGCACATATCCCATCGTAGGCTTTTCTCTTGCATCTCGCTTCAAATCAACTAAAACCGGATCTTCATCTTGCTTTTCCCGAATATCATCCATCAACTCGCACCTTGCTATCAACGGTGCCACAAATCGCCGGTCTTCAATCTGATCAAAACTTCGAATTTGCAGCCCGTCTAGCCTTTCTGCCACAACTTCAACACTTGAAACCGCAAATACTGGTTTTCTGCTCAAAGCATCCGCCACCACATTCGCTTTACCGGATGGTACTGTATCTCCAAATCATAATCCTTAACGAACTCTAGCCATCTCATTTGTCTCATATTCAGATTCTCTTGGGTAAAGAAATACCTCAAACTCTTGTGATCGGTGAAGATCCTGGCCTTAACTCCATACAGGTAGTGCTTCCAAATCTTCAAGGCAAACACAACCGCTGCTAACTCCAAGTCGTGAGTTGGGTAATTCTTCTCATGCACCTTCAACTGTCTAGATGCATAAGCAATTACCTTCCCTCCCTGCATCAACACACAACCCAAACCTTGTCCCGAAGCATCCGTGTAAATGTCATAATTATCAAAGATCTCCGGAACTGCCAAAACTGGGGCTGTAGTCAACCTTTCCTTCAACGTCTGAAAAGCCTCTTCACACTCACTGGTCCACTCAAACTTCACATTCTTCTGAGTGAGCCGGGTAAGTGGTGTAGCTATCCTTGAGAAGTCTTGAACAAACTTCCTATAATAGCCAGCCAAACCAAGGAAACTTCTAACCTCTGAAACTGTAGTCGGTCTGGACCACTTCTCAACTGCCTCAACCTTTGCCGGATCAACCTTAATGCCATCTCCAGAGATGACATGACCCAAGAAACTCACTTGATTCAACCAAAAGTCACACTTCGAGAACTTGGCATACAACCGATTCTTCTTCAAAGTCTCCAACACTATCCTTAGGTGTTCTTCATGTTTTTTCTCACGCTTGGAGTATACTAGGATGTCATCTATGAACACTATCACAAACTTATCCAAGTATGGCATGAAAACACGCTGCATTAAATCCATAAATGCAGATGGAGCATTAGTGAGTCCAAAAGGCATGACTAAGAACTCATAATGTCCATACCTCGTACTGAAAGCCGTCTTCGGTATATCTGCTACCTTGATCTTCAACTGATGATATCCCGACCTAAGATCAATCTTAGAGAACACGCTCCTTCCTTGCAACTGATTAAACAAATCATCAATTCTTGGCAGAGGATATTTGTTCTTGATGGTGAGATTATTCAACGCTCTGTAATCGATGCACATCCTCATGCTACCGTCTTTCTTCTTAACAAACAACACTGGGGCTCCCCAAGGTGAAGTACTAGGCTGAATTATATTCCTCTCGAGCATGTCCTTAAGCTGAGCTTTCAACTCTTTCAACTCAGCCGGCGCCATTCTATAAGGTGCCTTGGCAACCTGTGTCGCCTCCCGGTATCAACTTAATCTCGAATTCGATCTCTCTATCCGGCATGTTCCCGGTAACTCTTCCGAAACACTTCAGATATTCCTTGACTACAGGGGTTTTCTCTAACTTGGGCTTCACTTGTTCCACATCCATCTGCGTATAACAAGTAGCCTTCACAACCTTTCGACAAGCTCTTATAGCCTTAACCATTGAAATTATAGGGTGACGCTTCTTCTGGGCTTATAAACATTTCCTCGATAGGCCTTATCGATTTCCTGTGTACCTTAAAGATCACTTTCTTTCCTCGGCAATCTAGATGGACGAAGTTCTCGGATAGCCAATCTATTCCAAGGATCACATCAAAATCCGAAAAGTCTAAAATCGTGAAGTCGCTTTTGCATCGATAAGATCCAACTTGGACTTCCACTTGAGGCATCAACTTGGTTACCTTAGTAACTTTCCTAATGGTGTTGTTATCTCCAAGGTATTTCTTAAAGGTTCCAAAGGTAGATTCAACTTCTTAGCTACTCTAGTCGATTACGAAAGTATTAGACGCTCCCGTATCGAACAAAGCTCGACCATAAGATTATTTAACATTATCGTATTTTATGATGCATATTTATTCAATTAACTCTTGTCACACAACATGAATAAACATGCTATAAACATAACTTAAAAGAACAAATTGACAACAAGTACTGATATAACGTCATCCTCAGGCTCGCCTCTCTGCATCACCAAAAAACACGAATCAAGGCGGCTTAGGCCGCTTCTACCACTTCCTTGCTTCGCTACTCGTAGGACTCCTTGGTCGGACAGCTCTTAGCAAAATGTCCTGCTTTCTCTGCAAAGATAGCATCCGCTTTGATTGAACTCGCATTCACCTGAGTGATTCTGCTGCACTTAGGGCAAAGGGGTGCTCCGGTAGGTGGTTTACTTGCCGCAGGGCCGTGGTCTTCTTGAAACTCGATGTGGTGCTCCTCGGTTATTACCCTGGCTCGCTCCAAAGCTCCTCTTATTCCCAAAGAATCACGGTGGCCTTCTTCCTGAAGGTCTCAACTTCCAAAGCTTTATTCAACAACTCCGCCATGTTCTTAGCCGTGAAACCTAGCACGCCAGACTGTATATGATATGCTAACCCTTCCTTGTATAGGGCCATCTTCCTCTCTTCTACCTTCATTAGCTCAGGGTAGAATCTTCCCAACTCGTTAAACTTGTTGGTGTACTGTGAAACTGTCATAGTTAAACCCTGCTTATGCTTTAAGAACTGGCTTGCCATGTCTGCCTGCACTGTAGCCGGGAAGTACTCATTGTAAAACATGGTCTTGAAACCTTCCCAATCTGTCACCTTACCAATACTACTCTGTATCGCATCAATCCAAGCTTCAGCTGCGCCTAAAAGAAAACTGACTGCCAACTGTGCCATCTCAGTCTCAGGGACATGTATATTCCTACATGCCTTCTCAAAACTTCTTATCCAATCTTCGGCCTTCGAGTGCTCAACATTTCCAAAGAAATCCTGGACATTGTTCCTTCTCAACCTAGTATACCAGTCAACTGGTGGTGCTTGCTCGAAAACCGGTCTAACTGGTGGTTGCTTTGCGGGTAAATCCTGAGGGTACGCATACGGCACTTGCTTTGGTGATACTTTGGGGTTGCTTTGAAACCGTAAGGTGGGTAGCCAAAACCTTGCTGAAAGTCATGGTGGGGTGACGATGGTGCTGTAGGTCGTGGAGTAGGACCTACTGGAGGTGGATAGGGGATTTGTTGTTGCTGGTGGAACACAAAGGGTGAGGTGTGGCTCACTGGTGGAGGGTAAAAGATTTGCGGCTGCGGAGGGTAGCTCACTGGCGGTGGTATCGAACTTACTGGAACCTCACTGACCAGAGAAAATGGAACCGAACTTCCCACATGCCACCGTGGGGGTTCTTTGAGGTCGTAAGTAGTGGCGAATTCGGCCGAATCCGGTGAAGGGTTGTTTGTATGTGGAGGTGGTGACAAACTCCGCTGAGGTGGATGACTCGACCTCACAATACCTCCTCCCACGACTGGTATTGGACTCTCCCGTCGAACTCCTGACGATTCTGCACCGGCTCCAGTTCTCGTGAACACCATCCTGATGATCAAAGAAAACCAGAACGTTACTAAAAGAGCTAGAGGAACCTTATCTTAAAAGAATAGAAGCCTAAAAGACGCTCTTCTCTGATACCAACTGTAACGCCCCGTTCCCGGACACCGAGTCCTTATCCGGAAATCGAACGCGTTAAACACGCATAACAATAAATAAATAACATTATACGTAAGCCTCTACTACGTCGTATCAAATAAAAGCAAACGGAAGCAAAAGACTCGGGTAATTTTTCCCAAACATTAAGGAATAGAAATCACTAAAAGTAGGAAGAAAATGTAACGCTTATTACATTCAAAAGAAATCAACGAAATCCAATGCTACTAAAATAACTATTACATCCAACTAATCCAAGTCTATGAAATAGCATAAATGAAGGAAACAAAATAAATAAGAGTCTTCAACTCCGGCGTCTTCAAACGTCGTCATCAAAGTCCTCCTCTAAACCATCAACAACCTGTTCGTCTTCTCTCCCCCAAACACATAAATAAACATGCATTTGAGGTAAGTACAATGTACATAGTAAGAAGTAGAAGCTACAATTTAATTAAGGTTCGTTATTAATTAATCATCTTAGTGAGACCGACTCAATTTATGGTTCATTCCATGCCCATCGACACGTCATGACTATACGCTTCTACTTAACTTATCTTTGTTGCGTCACTACTCAAGGACACTGCGCATGGCGTTCATCAGCCTGAAGATATACTTGCTAACCAACGGTGATTAGCACCGATTAGCTCCGGGGTCTCCCCGGTATGCGTATACGTCCGATGGATTTCCTCCACTACCCTTCAGCCGTTTAAGGCCAGCAGTGTTGTCCACCTTTTATGAACGTATCACATCGCCGATATGGATTAGTGTCTAACCGAGAATAGATGATGCTTTATCTTTTACTACACATATGTAGGTATTGATGTGAATTAACTAGCCATTCTAGTGTTTTCAAGTAGGCTCCTCGCATCTCCTACTCTCGCATTTCTTGAACCGCTAGACACGGACAAGTCCTAGCAAAAACACGCATATTGATGAACTCTAGTTCACCAAATCACAAGCCCTTTCATGCCCTTCCGACGGATCCGAACTTCAACTCCTTTAAGAGTACATTCGGTGTTTTAAGCGAACGAATCGGAAGTCCAATCGAAGCTTGTTTCTTTTTTTTTTAATTAATCTTAATACATCATGTTTAAAAGCTCAATCCAATAAATAACATAACATTGAGGCCTGAACTAAAATGAACCGATTAAAATCAACAAAACAAAGTAAACCGATCAAACGCCCGTCTAGAACCATAAACGCTCGTTTAAACCCTACTGGACGCCCGTCCAACCTGGGGACGTCCGTGCAGGGACCGACGTCCGTCCCACTATAATCGGGCGCCCGTCCACCTATCAACGCTACAATCTCGTATGTAAAAAATCACTCCTCAAACGCCCGTCGCTTAAGGCAAACGCCCGTTTGAGTTTTGCTTTCCAGGCGCCCGTCCGCTTATGCAGACGCTTTCCCACTGCGCTTTCTCTCAAAACCTAAAATCTTCAAACTCGATTTCTAATCCGTTTCTAACACAAACAAAGAAGAACTATAACACCTAAAAACGCCTAAACGCATATCTAAGCATATCTTAGCATCTCGGGATCGTTAACCAATCAAAATATACATCTTTCTTGCACCAAGACATCTTAAATCTTGATCTAACTATTCTCTACCATAATTAGATTGTAGGAAGAGCTTCTTACTTGTTTAACAAAGAAAACCAACAAAGAAAAGCTCAACAAAACAAAGAAAAAAGCAGTCTCTTTCTTGAGAAAAGCTCCAACTTTCTCGATCACGGAAACGACGTCCTCCTTACGATGATTCCGATGCTTCTCTCAAATCGAAAACCGTTAAGAATCGACTCGGATATCGATGAAAGTATCTCACCTCTTTCTCTCAAGCTCACCCGCACAAAGAAAGGGGAATATGCGGCCGCCCTCTTTTATGTGAATAAAGATCTAGGTTATGAGATTAATGTGTATAATAGATCCCTTATATAGTTAATCCCAAATAAATCCCTTTTCCTGTTATAAAATCGAAAAATCTCTTTTATTTTATACATAATTACCTTAAAATTATATATATAAATATCCAATTATTTAAACTCCAAATAAAAGGAACCGAACCCAATATTTCGTTTTACGCAAAAGACACGCCCATTTCTTTTTCCAAAATCGAATATTACATTCTTCCCCAGCTTAAAGGAGTTTCGTCCTCGAAACTTAGAACATACCTGGTAAGTCCATAAAATCTGGGAACTCGCTGATCATATCGTCCTCAACTTCCCAAGTGGCTTCATCCGGTGAATGATTGCTCCATTGCACCAGAACCAAAGGAATCAACCGTCTCTTAATCATCTTTTCTTTCCTGTCCAAAATCCTGATCGGTGTCTCATCATATGCTAGATTATCTTGAAGAATCTCTGGATCAACAGTAGTCTCAACATCCGTCTTGGTCAAACACTTCTTCAGCATCGAGACATGAAACATATTGTGGACTCTTGACATGGATTCTGGTAACTTAAGTTTGTAAGCCAACGGTCCAATTCTTTCCAAAATCTCAAAAGGTCCAACATACCTTGGGCTTAGCTTTCCCTTTTGTCCAAAACGTTTCACTCCCTTCATTGGTGATGCTCGTAGATAAACTCTTTCACCAACTTCGAATTCTAAAGGCCTTCTTCTAACATCTGCCCAACTCTTCTGTCTATCTTGAGCCGCCTTCAGATTCTTCTTAACCAACTGAACTCTTTCCTTAGCTTGCTCAACCAATTCCGGCCCGGTGATTTGTCTTTCTCCGACTTCATCCCAAAACAGCGGCGTTCTACACCTTCCATACAACGCTTCAAACGGTGGCATACCTATACTTGCATGATAACTATTGTTATAGGCAAACTCCGCTACCGGTAGGTAATCATCCCATGATCCGCCTACCTCCAAAACACAAGCTCTCAACATATCTTCAAGTGTTTGGATAGTTCTCTCAGATTGTCCATCTGTCTGAGGATGAAAGGCCGTACTCAAATCCAACTTGGTTCCGAAAGCTGCTTGCAAACTTTTCCAAAACCGACCGACGAACCTCGAATCACGGTCCGAAACTATCGATATAGGTACTCCGTGTAACTTCACTATATTATCCAAGTATAGTGTCGTCATCTTCTTCAAGGGCATATCAACCTTATACGGTAAGAAATGAGCGGATTTAGTCAATCTATCCACAATCACCCAAATCGCATCATGACCGCCTCTTGTCCTCGGTAAACCGGTGATGAAATCCATTGTGATCTTATCCCATTTCCATTCGGGGATTTCCAATGGCTTAAGCATTCCTCCTGGTTTTCTATGCTGAGCCTTCACCTTCTGACAAGTGTCACATTCGGCAACGAACTTGGCTATCTCCAGTTTCATCGAGGGCCACCAAAACTTTTCCTTCAAGTCTCTGTACATTTTAGTGGATCCTGGATGAACCGCAAATGCAATCCTATGTGCCTCTTCCATAACTCTTTGCCTCAAATCACCAACATTAGGCACACACAGGCGATCCTGGTACCAAAGGTTTCCGTTCTTGTCTAGCACATATCCCACTGTAGGCTTTTCTCTTGCATCTCGCTTCAAATCAACTAAAACTGGATCTTCATCTTGCTTTTCCCGAATATCATCCATCAACTCAGACCTTGCTATCAACGGTGCCACAAACTGCCGGTCTTCAATCTGATCAAAACTTCGAATTTGCAGCCCGTCTAGCCTTTCTGCCACAACTTCAACACTTGAAACCGCAAATACTGGTTTTCTGCTCAAAGCATCCGCCACCACATTCGCTTTACCCGGATGGTATTGTATCTCCAAATCATAATCCTTTACGAACTCTAGCCATCTCATTTGTCTCATATTCAGATTCTCTTGGGTAAAGAAATACCTCAAACTCTTGTGATCGGTGAAGATCCTGGCCTTAACTCCGTACAGGTAGTGCCTCCAAATCTTCAAGGCAAACACAACCGCTGCTAACTCCAAGTCGTGAGTTGGGTAATTCTTCTCATGCACCTTCAACTGTCTAGATGCATAAGCAATTACCTTCCTCCTCCTCGCATCAACACACAACCCAAACCTTGTCCCGAAGCATCCGTGTAAATGTCATAATTATCAAAGATCTCCGAATCGCCAAAATCAATGTAGTCAACCTTTCCTTCAACGTCTGAAAAGCCTCTTCACACTCACCGTCCACTCAAACTTCACATTCTTCTGAGTGAGCCGGGTAAGTGGTGTAGCTATCCTTGAGAAGTCTTGAACAAACTTCCTATAATAGCCAGCCAAACCAAGGAAACTTCTAACCTCTGAAACTGTAGTCGGTCTGGACCACTTCTCAACTGCCTCAACCTTTGCCGGATCAACCTTAATGCCATCTCCAGAGATGACATGACCCAAGAAACTCACTTGATTCAACCAAAAGTCACAATTCGAGAACTTGGCATACAACCGATTCTTCTTCAAAGTCTCCAACACTATCCTTAGGTGTTCTTCATGTTTTTCTCACGCTTGGAGTATACTAGGATGTCATCTATGAACACTATCACAAACTTATCCAAGTATGGCATGAAAACACGCCGCATTAAATCCATAAATGCAGATGGAGCATTAGTGAGTCCAAAAGGCATGACTAAGAACTCATAATGTCCATACCTCGTCATCTCGAAAGCCGTCTTGGTATATCTCGCTACCTTGATCTTCAATCGATGATATCCCGACCTAAGATCAATCTTAGAGAACACGCTCCTTCCTTGCAAATCGATTAAACAAATCATCAATTCTTGGCGAGAGGATATTTGTTCTTGATGGTGAGATTATTCAACGCTCTGTAATCGATGCACATCCTCATGCTACCGTCTTTCTTCTTAACAAACAACACTGGGGCTCCCTAAGGTGAAGTACTAGGCTGAATTATATTCCTCTCGAGCATGTCCTTAAGCTGAGCTTTCAACTCTTTCAACTCAGCCGGCGCCATTCTATAAGGTGCCTTGGCAACTGGTGTCGCTCCTGGTATCAACTTAATCTCGAATTCGATCTCTCTATCCGGCATGTTCCCCGGTAACTCTTCCGGAAACACTTCAGGATATTCCTTGACTACAGGGGTTTCCTCTAACTTGGGCTTCACTTGTTCCACATCCACTGCGTATAACAAGTAGCCTTCACAACCTTTCTGACAAGCTCTTATAGCCTTAACCGCTGAAATTATAGGGTGACGCTTCTTCTGGGGCTTATAAACATTTCCTCGATAGGCCTTATCGATTTCCTGTACCTTAAAGATCACTTTCTTTCCTCGGCAATCTAGATGGACGAAGTTCTCGGATAGCCAATCTATTCCAAGGATCACATCAAAATCCGAAAAGTCTAAAACTGTGAAGTCGCTTTTGCATCGATAAGATCCAACTTGGACTTCCACTTGAGGCATCAACTTGGTTACCTTAGTAACTTTCCCTAATGGTGTTGTTATCTCCAAGGTATTTCTTAAAGGTTCCAAAGGTAGATTCAACTTCTTAGCTACTCTAGTCGACACGAAAGTATTAGACGCTCCCGTATCGAACAAAGCTCTGACCATAAGATTATTTAACATTATCGTACCTATGATGCATATTTATTCAATTAACTACTGTCACAACATGAATAAACATGCTATAAACATAACTTAAAAGAACAAATTGACAACAAGTACCTGATATAACGTCATCCTCAGGCTCTGCCTCTCTGGCATCAGCTGCAAAAACACGAACTGGGCGGCTTAGGCCGCTTCTACCACTTCCTTGCTTCTGGCTACTCGTAGGACCCTTGGTCGGACAGCTCTTAGCAAAATGTCCTGTTTCTCCGCAAAGATAGCATCCGTTTGATTGAACTCGGCATTCACCTGAGTGATTCCTGTTGCACTTAGGGCAAAGGGGTGCTCCGGTAGGTGGTTTACTTGCTGCAGGGGCCGTGGTCTTCTTGAAACTCTGATGTGGTGCTCCTCGGTTATTACCCCTGCCTCGCTCCAAAGCTCCTCTTATTCCCAAAGAATCACGGTGGCCTTCTTCCTGAAGGTCTCAACTTCCAAAGCTTTATTCAACAACTCCGCCATGTTCTTAGCCGTGAAACCTAGCACGCCAGACTGTATATGATATGCTAACCCTTCCTTGTATAGGGCCATCTTCCTCTCTTCTACCTTCATTAGCTCAGGGTAGAATCTTCCCAACTCGTTAAACTTGTTGGTGTACTGTGAAACTGTCATAGTTAAACCCTGCTTATGCTTTAAGAACTGGCTTGCCATGTCTGCCTGCACTGTAGCCGGGAAGTACTCATTGTAAAACATGGTCTTGAAACCTTCCCAATCTGTCACCTTACCAATACTACTCAGACGCATCAATCCAAGCTTCACCAAGCGCTAAAAGAAAATCGACCGCCAATCGTGCCATCTCGGTCCTCGGGGACATGTATATTCCTACATGCCTTCTCAAAACTTCTTATCCAATCCTCGGCCTTCGAGTGCTCAACATTTCCAAAGAAATCCTGGACCTTGTTCCTTCTCAACCTAGTATACCAGTCAACTGGTGGTGCTTGCTCGAAAACCGGTCTAACTGGTGGTTGCTGCGGGTAAACTGGAGGGTACGCATACGGCACTTGCTGGTGATACTGGGGTTGCTGGAAACCGTAAGGTGGGTAGCCAAAACCTTGCTGAAAGTCATGGTGGGGTGACGATGGTGCTGTAGGTCGTGGAGTAGGACCTACTGGAGGTGGATAGGGGATTTGTTGTTGCTGGTGGAACACAAAGGGTGAGGTGTGGCTCACCGTGGTGGAGTAAAAAGATTTGCGGGCTGCGGAGGGTAGCTCACCGGCGGTGGTATCGAACTTCACTGGAACCTCACCGACCGCAGAAAATGGAACCGAACTTCCCACATGCCACCGTGTGGGGGTTCTTTGAGGTCGTAGTGGCGACTTCACGAGAATCCGGTGAAGGGGTTGCTGTATGTGGAGGTGGTGACAAACTCCGCTGAGGTGGATGACTCGACCTCACAATACCTCCTCCCACGACTGGTATTGGACTCTCCCGTCGAACTCCTGACGATTCTCGCACCGCTCCAGCTTCGTGAACACCATCCTCGATGATCAAAGAAAACCGAACGTTACTAAAAGAGCTGTGAGGAACCTTATCTTAAAAGAATAGAAGCCTAAAAGACGCTCTTCTCTGATACCAACTGTAACGCCCCGTTCCCGGACACCGAGTCCTTATCCGGAAATCGAAACGTTCGGCACGCATAACAATAAATAAATAACATTATACGTAAGCCTCTACTACGTCGTATCAAATAAAAGCAAACGGAAGCAAAAGACTCGGGTAATTTTTCCCAAACATTAAGGAATAGAAATCACTAAAAGTAGGAAGAAAATGTAACGCTTATTACATTCAAAAGAAATCAACGAAATCCAATGCTACTAAAATAACTATTACATCCAACTAATCCAAGTCTATGAAATAGCATAAATGAAGGAAACAAAATAAATAAGAGTCTTCAACTCCGGCGTCTTCAAACGTCGTCATCAAAGTCCTCCTCTAAACCATCAACAACTGTTTCGTCTTCTCTCCCCAAACACATAAATAAACATGCATTTGAGGTAAGTACAATGTACATAGTAAGTAAGTAGAAGCTACAATTTAATTAAGGTTCGTTATTAATTAATCATCTTAGTGAGACCGACTCAATTTATGGTTCATTCCATGCCCATCGACACGCCGTGACTATACGCTTCTACTTAACTTATCTTTGTTGCGTCCACTACTCAAGGACATCTGCGCATGGCGCTCATCACCAAAGATATACTTGCTAACCAACGGTGATTAGCACCGATTAGCTCGGTCTCCCGGTATGCGTGATCGTCCGATGGATTTCTCCACTACCCTTCACCGCTTAAGGCCGCAGTGTTGTCCACCTTTTATGAACGTATCACATCGCCGATATGGATTAGTGTCTAACCGAGAATAGATGATGCTTTATCTTTTACTACACATATGTAGTATTGATGTGAATTAACTAGCCATTCCTAGTGTTTTCAAGTAGGCTCCTCGCATCTCCTACTCTCGTATTTAGACCGCTAGACACGGACAAGTCCTAGCAAAAACACGTACATTGATGAACTCTAGTTCACCAAATCACAAGCCCTTTCATGCCCTTCCGACGGATCCGAACTTCAACTCCTTTTAAGAGTACATTCGGTGTTTTAAGCGAACGAATCGGAAGTCCAATCGAAGCTTGTTTCTTTTTTAATTAATCTTAATACATCATGTTTAAAAGCTCAATCCAATAAATAACATAACATTGAGGCTCGAACTAAAATGAACCGATTAAAATCAACAAAACAAAGTAAACCGATCAAACGCCCGTCTGTAACCATAAATGCTCGTTTAAACCTATCGACGCCCGTCCAACCTTATGGGCGTCCGTGCGACCTGACGTCCGTCCACTATAATCGGGCGCCCGTCCACCTATCAACGCTACAATCTCGTATGTAAATCACTCTCAAACGCCCGTGCTCGCTTAAGGCAAACGCCCGTTTGCTTTGTTTCCAGGCGCCCGTCCCGCTTATGCAGACGCTTCGCCCACTGCGTTTCTTCTCAAAACCCTAAAATCTTCAAACTCGATTTCTAATCCGCTTCTAACACAAACAAGAAGAACTATAACACCGAAAACGCCTAAACGCATATCTAAGCATATCTTAGCATCTCGGGATCGTTAACCAATCAAAATATACATCTTTCTTGCACCAAGACATCTTAAATCTTGATCTAACTATTCTCTACCATAATTAGATTGTAGGAAGAGCTTCTACTTGTTTAACAAAGAAACCAACAAAGAAAAGCTCAACAAAATAAAGCAGAAAAAGCAGTCTCCTTTCTTGAGAAAAGCTCCAACTTTCGTCACGAAACGACGTCCTCCTTACGATGATTCCGATGCTTCTCTCGAATCGAAATCATAAGAATCGACTCGATATCGATGAAAGTATCTCACCTCTTTCTCTCAAGCTCACCCGCACAAAGAAAGGGAATATGCGGCTGCCCTCTTTTATGTGAATAAAGATCTAGGTTATGAGATTAATGTGTATAATAGATCCCTTATATAGTTAATCCCAAAAATCCCTTTTCCTGTTATAAAATCGAAAAATCTCTTTTATTATATACATAATTACCTTAAAATTATATATATAAATATCCAATTATTTAAACTCCAAATAAAAGGAACCGAACCCATATTTCGTTTTCGCAAAAAGACACGTCTGCCCTTTCCCGAAAATCGGAATATTACAATTTTCGCCTCACCGATTCTTTCTATCTGTGCACCACATTAAAAATACAGAATCAATATTCAGAAAATCAATTTTTCTAAGATCAATTCTCATGATCGACTTTCAAAAAAATCAATTTTCGATTTAAATCGTTTTGCTGTGGTGCAAATGTAGTATAAAAGCACTCTAATTTTATGTGTGCACGCAAACACTGCCAAAGATATGTCGGTAAATGATACATATATATAGTCTGCCTTCACAATTTCCTCATGAAAAAAAAAAAAAAAAAAAAAGTCTGCCTTCACTAAATGGAACCACCCCACAAACATACAAAATGCAAGAATTTGATGACCGTAGACCGGAATATATATACTGAGAAAATGATACCCGGCCCCGTTAATGCGTTGGCACTAAATTGACACATAATACTTCCTCCGTTCCATTTTATTTGTCTTGTTTAATTTTTCAAATAGATTTTGACTAGTGTATTTAATGCTTTGAATCTCATTAAATAATCTAATATTTTTACATTTATGTCATTTAAGTAATATTCATCATATGAAAAAATATTGTCCACTCAAAAAAAAAAAAAAAAAAAAAAAGAAAAAATATTGGATCATTTAATGAAATTCAAAGCATTAAATACGCTTGTCAAAATCTCTTTGAAAAGTCAAATATGACAAATAAAATGGGACGGGAGTATTAAAGAAAAGAAAACTGGAGGTCTTAATTTAAGAGTATTTGCTTAATCATGACTTTTCTTTGAGATATTTTAAGTTGTCTACATTAACTCTACTTCATATTTACGCATATACCTTCCACGTCTGTATCCTGTATTTTTTTTAAAGAATTTCTGTACACATACGTATTCTTTGACTAATTAATGGAATGCCATTTCAAAGCTTATACATATAAGTAAGCCAACATTTCTACTTATCACACACATATTGTTTCCTTTTTCTTCAAATCTCACAAAATGACATCAATTAAATCACTACCAATTTTGAGCAAGTTTATTGCATACAAGGACAAATTTTCTTCAAAAAAAATTCTTCTTGTTGGCTTTTACAAAGCCTTAGTGATTTCTAGCTTATTATGTATCATTTTCTTCCTTTTCTTCTTCAAAGATCCAATTACTTGCACTACTACTACTACTACTACAAATCACCTTGGTTTTGGAAATATTACTCTTTCTATTAATAGTAATATAACCACCCCTACAACTATAAACCATATCGTCTTTGGACTTCAAGGCTCCATAGCCACGTGTCGGTTTCGAAAACACTACATCGAAGCATGGTGGAGGCCTAACATCACACGCGGTTATGTCTATTTAGAGAAACCCCCGACACGGAAACTACTACCCTGGTCACCGAAATTACCTCCGTATCGAGTCAACGACGATCTGAGCCGGTTGAATCACGAGCTCAAGCCGAAGAAACCGATCGACATGCGGATGGTACATGGGATTCTCGAGCTTTTTCGGGAAGAACACGAAGGGATGAGGTGGCTAATCATGGGTGACGATGATTCGATATTTTTCTTTGATAACATAGTTGATGTTCTATCAAAGTATGATCATACTAAATACTATTATATTGGTCATAATTCAGAGTTTATTATGTCAAATCATGTGTTTAGTTTTAGACAATCTTTTGGTGGAGGAGGAATTATTCTAAGTTACCCTTTAGCAAAAGCACTTGTGAATTATATGGATATTTGTTTAAGGAATTACTACATGCTTCCTGCTGATAAGATGACCATGACTTGTTTAGAAGATCTTGGAGCTAGTCTCACTCCACACAAGGGTATCCATCAGGTAATGTCTCAGTCCCGTAATATAAGTTTTTTTAAAAATTTCGTCTCATAATATCAAGTTTATATATATATATATATATATATATATATATATATATATATACCATAACCTTAATTTATCATAATCCACTCACTTTTCAAAATTTTATGCTTTATATAAGATTTTTTGAAATGTAGACATATATCCAACTTTTTAGAAAGTCGAATATTTATTAACCTTACATTTGATTTTTCAAAGTTCGAATGTCAGTAAAAAAACATACTGTATTATGTGTGGTGTCTCTAACAAATGTTTATCGTAATTGATTGCTTTAATCGACCATTTGCACCAATGCACTCTCATTAATTAAAAAGAAAATTGGTAATGGCACCACAACGAATCTATTTTTGGGGTACCACACCGACATTTAATCCTCGGAAATTATGTCGAATATATAGAAGCTCAACATTCGATTTTGCATAGCTAGGTTGAACGTCCATTTTCGATCCCCAGAAGTGTGTTGCTACGATAGATTCAGTGTGATGCCAATAAAAACATACGCCCCAATTAAAAACGGACCTTAATTACCGCAGGTTGATTTACGAGGCGATTTATCAGGTTTTCTCTCGTCGCACCCGAAAGAACTAGTGTTATCACTTCACCATATGGATACAGTGGATCCATATTTTCCAAAAATGGATCGTGCCCAATCAGTGAAACACTTAATGAAAGCTGGAAATGTTGATCAATCAAGATTATTTCAACAAACAATATGTTATCATAAAGAGAAAAACTGGTCATTTTCCATTTCATGGGGATATTCAGTAAATGTTTATGAGAACATATTAACCAGATATTTTCTACAAACACCTGTTGAAACTTTCAAGTATTGGTTCTTTAAACGACGACGTCCACCCGCTTTCATGTTCAATACAAGATGGCCTTCTAGTAATCCTTGTGAAGCCCCTCACGTTTTCTTCTTAAAAACGGTAAAGAAAAACGTTTCTAGCAATGAAATCCTTACCGTATATTCGCGTTCTGTTCCTCGTGGTTTGCCTGCTTGTGCTTTAAATGGGAATCATTCTGCTGATTATATTTCAACAATTCATGTTATTAGCCCAGCCATGAAGCGTACCGAGGTTAGTTTATTTTTTTATATATACATATATATAATGTAATTCAATTCTAATATATTCACCTTAATTAGTTTACATAATCTTATATTTTTATCAAATTATCATGTTGGGGACTTTTAACTTGTATCTTTTCTTTCATTTTGTAGATACAAAGACGTGAGTGTTGCGATGTTGTTAGATTAGAAGACACAGGGAAGGCTGAGGTGAAGTTTAGGGAATGCGTGACCGATGAAATTGTTGCCTAATTGTTTTTTTCTTTTTCATATATAAAAAATCATATACCAAGAAGCACATATATTTATTTTAAAAAGCAAATGTATATTGTATTCCTAGCACATTTATTAATATCAAAAGCAATACAACTTTACTTGTATGAAGAGTAATATTCCTAGCATATCATATAACTATAGATGTTATGCAAAGTGTAATATTCCTAGTGGTTATTGCTAAATGATATGATTGACAAATTTCATCAATATCTCCTTTATCATTATATCAATGGTCATTTTATTGCTTCATTTACTAAAAGAGATTTATCGAGTTTTCTTTCATCGAATCTGAAAGAACTAGTGTTATCAGTTTACCGTAAATTTAATGGTGGTTGCTTTGACAAAGATGATGAGCAGTGATCAGAGACATGATAAAATCCATAAAACATATGGAGCGTTTCAACCACAGAAAATATAAATACCATGTTTTTACAAATTTACTTCTCTTTTAAGAAATCCTATTGGAGGACCAAGTATGACATGGTGGTCCTGGACCACCATAAAACTACTGTCAGTTTATAGACGTGTATGTGTATTCGTTAGATACAAGTACATGTCTGCAGACGTTTAAGTGTAATATACGCGTATGTGGATATACATGCAATAGAAGTAATTATAATATTAATTGATCAATACGAGTCTCATAATAATAATAAGTAATGACATTTTGAAGACATTTCAATCTTTTACAAAAAAAAAAAGGAAAAAAAAAGAAAAGACATTTCAACGTGTGATGTAAATTTCAACCACAACATTATAATGTGTGATGTAAATTAATTTTGCTTTTAATATCAGGGTAGAAGTGAAGTCCATAGAGACCCGTTCATGGCGCTAACTATATTGTCAAAATCCCAACAAATTCGTTTGCCTGCAATTTAACGTTGACTTATGATAATAATAATGAAAATAAAACTACAGATCTAAAATGTTTACGTTATTTAATGCTGTCACTTTGGTGAGTTGATCTCTAAACTGATGAATAAATTGGTGGAACTAATATGAAAAACTGAGACTGAGATTGATGGTCAGTTCAATAAGTGTATTCAGTTCTGTGAAAGTCAGTTGTGGTGAAATGTAAACTGAATTTCTTCTGAACTCAGCAGTCAATTTGAGTCTACGGAGTTTTGCTGAGTACAACTGAGTTCTATATTTGGGCAGTTGATTACAAGTCCGAAAAGTCGATTTGAAACGAGTTTAAATCTCAGATAATAATAAGCCGGGGGCCACATCCTGGGTATTTATGACAATCCCGACAAAAATCTTTGGCGGTTAGGGTTTGGGAATTGTGCTTATAAATACCAATGTTGTAATCAATGCAATGTGTGTTTTTTCAAGAGTGTGAAATACCTTGTAACTTTGTGCATAATAAATCTCCTTTTCTGTCAGTGAAGTAGTCGGCACAACGTTGGAAACCACGTTAAATCACTGTGTTCTCTTTGTTTCTGTGTTTTATCAATTTTCGCCATACGTTATGTTTGCATTGCTTATGTTTTATCTTTTTTAAACCGCAAGTTTCTCATATGTGTTTTAACAAACTGGTATCAGAGAGTCATGTTCAAGTTCAGAGAAGTTGCAGGTTAAACATAGTTGATCTTCACCAAGACCGGTGACCGGTGCTAGGATTTTGTGATCAAGGTTTGTTCTTTAATTAGAAGGATGTCGAAGAATGAACATAAATTGATAAATTTACAGGAGGAACAATTTCGGTTTGTGGCAAATCAAGATGCGGGCCTTGTTAAAGCAACAAGGATTGTGGACTCCTTTATCGATAAAAGGGATGTCGATTCAAAGCAGATTATGCGGTCTGGGAGGAGAAAGCACATTCAACCATCATGTTGTGCTTGTCTGACGATGTTATCACAAAAGTTGCCGAGGAAGACACCATTTGCCAAGTTATGGTTAAAGCTTGAAAGCTTTGTATATGACTAAGTCATTGACCAACAAGATCTTTGCTTTGAAGCGAGGCTATTCGCTTTGAGGATGCATGAGGGGGCTCGATTGAGAGATCATCTTGATCGATTGAACACAATATTACTTGATCTCGTGAATATTGATGTTAAGATTGAGGATGAAGATGTTGCTTTGATTTTGCTGGTTTCATTACTAGCTTCATATGAGAACTTTGTGCAGTTCTTCATTGTTGGGAAGGATATATTTGCTTTAGTGGATGTAAGATCAGCTTTATATGCCAGGGAGCTGAGATATAAGTCACCGGGCGAAAAAATTAGGGCTGGATCATAGTATTAAGAGATGTGAAGAAAAAAAAGAGCATGGTCAGTCTAGGAAGAAAAATTCCAAGAAGACAAGGTCCAAAGGCCTTAAATCCATAGATGTTTACAAATTGAAATTATTGTAAGGAGCAGAGACAGTGGAAATCCAACTGTCCAAAGAGGAAGAAACAACAGAGAATGGATTCCAGCACAAATTGTTGTGGCGCGCTGAGCATGATTCAGATGAGGATATGGTTCTAGTGGCAGGAGAGTCAGCACATCAAACTGATGTGTGGATTCTGGACTCTGGGCCATCCTTTCATATTTGCACTCAAAGAGAGTAGTTCTCAAGTTATCAGCAGATAGATGATGGTCATATATCTATGGCAAACAACAAGGTCTGTAAGGTAGTTGGGATTGGCTCAGTTCAGTTGAGGACAGATGATGGAAGATTCTGTAAACTGAGTAAAGTTAGACATGTTCCACAGATGACCAAGAATTTGGTATCTCTCAGTTCTTTGGACAGCAAGGGATTCAATTTCAAGGGTGAAGCTGGAAAACCGAGTGTCTATAAAAACTCAGTTTTGGTTCTCAAATGAGTCAAGAAAGGGACCCCAGATATACTACAAGGGTCGGTTGTTGTTGGTTCTGCTTCTTTGTGGCAACAACTAAGATTCATCGATCCACACATACACAAAGCGTGGCACATGAGACTTGGTCACATGGGTGAAAGGGGGATGCAGGTGCTTTCTCAGAAATTCTTCTTGAGGAGTGTAAGGTCAAGCATCTGGACTTTTGTGAGCATTGTGTGTAACGCCCCGATCTCGGACACCGAGTCCTTATCCGGAAAGGCACGTTCGGCACGTATAAAATAAAATAAATTCACTTTATATGTAAGCCTCTACTACGTCGCATCAAATTAAAGCAAATGGAAGCAAAAGACTTAGGTATATATATTTTTTTTCAAATAATCAAGAATAGAAATTTAACTAAAGATGGAAATGTAACCTTTATTACATTCAAAGAAAATACGAAAATCCAAAAGAAACGTCATTTATATCCTCAAAAGAAAAGTAAAAGTACTATAAGTCTTGAAAGACCAAAAGTCAACTCCAAAAGGACTAAAAGAATAAAGTCTCAATAATCAAAAGGGAGAAATAAAAAAAATGTGCAACTCCAACAAGGCGTCACAAACGTCATCATCGAAATCCTCCTCGAAAACTTGATCAACTGTTCATCTTCTCACCCCAAACACATAGAAAACATGCATTTGAGGTAAGTACAATGTACTTAATAAAAGAGAGAAGCTATGATAACAATTAAGATTTATAAAGAAAAGATAGTTGAAAGTTTAGTTATCTTTATGTGACCGACTCAATCTGGGGTTCATTTCATGTCCATCAACATGTTATGACTAAACGTTTCTAACTTAACTTATCTTTGTTACATCCGCACTCAAGGGCACTACGCATATCCAATTGGGGATATTCTTGGCAACATATTGGTGGATCACACCAATATCCACGGAAGCCTACTCTGGTAGACTCCGATAGTGCACACGTTTCAGTGAAGTCCCTCCATACTTAGGGTCTTATGAACCTATGGAGTTATCCACCTTCGGAAAGCACACACATCGTGATATTGTCTGGTGCCTATCAAAGAGTGACATGGCGTTTAATCTTTTACTAGTCAAGTACGTATTTATTAAATGGTTAACTGACCACCTATGTGTTTTCAAATCATCTCCCTCACACATACTACTCTCTTCCTAGACCACTAGACATAAACACGGCCTAGCAATTACACAGACATTGATGAATACTAATTCATCAAAGCACAAGCCTATCATGCTCTTCCGACGGATCCGAACTTCAACTCCCTTTAAGAGTACATTCGGTGCCGAAACTAAACGAATCAGAAGCTCAATCCAGGCTTGTTCATGTTTATACAATGTTATCATATCATAATTCAAGGTTTAAAACTCAAAACATATCTTAAACAATACTTTTCCCAAAACAGGGTCCAATGCGTGCGCATTCAATGGAATGCGCACGTATTAATGCGTGCGCATTCAATGGAATGCGCACGTATTCCTGCTACAGGATGCTCTGGTTTGGTTTCTGGATGTCGAATGCGCACGCATTCAGAGCAATGAGCACGCATTCATGGTTCAGGTTGTAGAGCTGGGAACACCTCAGGGTATTCTTTTACTATAGGGCTTTCCTTTAACTTAGGCTTCACCTGTTCCACATCCACTGCGTACAACAAGTAGCCTTCACAACCTTTCCGGCAAGCTCTAACTGCCTTAACTGCTGAAATGATAGGATGTCGCTTCTTACTCGGCTTGTAAACATTACCCTGATAAGTCTTATCTGATTTCTCGGGTACTTTAAATGTCACTATCTTTTCCTTACAATCAAGTGAACATAATTCTCGGATAGCCAATCTATTCCAAGAATTACATCGAAATCCGAAAAGTTCAAAACTATGAAGTCAATTTTGCATCGATAAGGTCCAACTCGAACTTCCACTTGTGGTATCATTCTGAGTTACCCTTGTTACCTTTCCTAACGGTGTGGTTATCTCCAACGTGTTTCTTAAAGGTTCCGAAGGTAGATTCAACTTCTTAGCTACCTTAGTCGACACGAAGGTGTTAGACGCTCCCGTGTCAAACAAAGCTGTGACTGCTAGGTTATCTAAAATTATCGTACCTAAGATAACATCATCCTCTGGTTCAGCGTATCCAGCATCAACGGCAAAAACTCGAACTGGTCGGCTTGGGCCGTTTTTCCCGTTTCCTTGGCTCGAACTCCCTTTATTTCCTCTGGTTGGACATTGCTCTTGAAAAGTGCCCTAGCCCTCCGCAGAGGTAGCAACCATTAGTATGTTGTTGGCACTCACCTGAATGGTTCCTGTTGCACTTAGGGCAAAGTGGTGCACTGTTTGGGGCCTTTGCTGCCATAGGAGCTGTCATCTTCTTAGCAGTCTATTGCGGCGCTCCTCGGTAATTGCCCTGACTAGTCCCAAAGTTTCTCTTGTTTCCGATGATAATGTGGCCTTCTTCCTGAAGGTCTCAACTTCCAAGGCCTTATTTAGAAGTTCCTCCATATTCCTCGCTGTAAATACCAACATGCTAGACTATATCTCATGGGATAGCCCTTCTTTATAAAGTGCCATCTTCCGCTCTTCCACTTTCATAAGCTCGGGGTAAGACAAGTCACTGGGCCAGAGTTGGTTGAACAAGCTAAGGAAAGGGTACAGTTGGTTAAGAAGAATCTGAAGGCAGCTCAAGATAGACAGAAGAGTTGGGCGGATGTCAGAAGAAGACCTCTTGAGTTTGAAATCGGTGAAAGAGTTTATCTGCGAGTTTCTCCGATGAAGGGAGTGTAACATTTTGGAAAAAAAGGAAAGCTGAGTCCAAGGTATGTTGGACCATTTGAGATTCGGGAGAGAGTTGGACCGTTGGCTTACAAGCTTAAGTTACTGGAATCGATGTCGAGAGTCCATAGCGTGTTTCACGTGTCAATGTTGAAGAAGTGTTTGACAAAGAAGGATGTTGAAGCTACAGTTGATCCGGAAGTTCTCCAAGACAACCTTGCTTATGATGAGAGACCAATCAAGATTTTGGACCGGAAAGAAAGGATGATCAAGAGGAGATTGATCCTTTTGGTTTTGGTGCAATGGAGCAATCATTCACCCGAGGATGCAACTTGGGAAGTTGAAGATGACATGATCAATAATTCCAAGAGTTTGTGGATCTACCAGGTATGTTCTAGTTTCGAGGACTAAACTCATTTTAAGGGAGATGAATGTAATATTCCAATTTTCGAAAGGCAGGACGTGTCATTTTGCATAAAACGAAATATTATTATTTCTTTTCTTTTATTGGAGTTAATTATGTAATATATATATATATATATATATATATATATATATATATATATATATGATTTTCAAAATTGTATATATGTTTAATTATGGAAAATTCTGATTTTTGTAATTAAAGGTAATTACTGAAAAGAGGATTAATTGGGATATGTATTTAAGGAAAATTACACTTAATTATCCCCATAACCTAAAAGTATTCGTAATCGCTTTCTACGCTCTCTTCTCTCAAGCAATTGAGAAGGAGAAAAAGGTTGATCAAGTTTTAGAGGAGGATTTCGATGATGACGTTTGACGACGCCCCGTTAGAGTTGCATATTTTTTTATTCTCCATTTTGATTATTGAGACTTTATTCTTTTAGTCCTTTTAGAGTTGACTTTTGGTTTTTCGAGACTTGTAGTACTTTTACTTTTCTTTTGAGGATATCGTACGTTTCTTTTGGATTTTCGTATTTTCTTTGAATGTAATAAATGTTACATTTCCATCCTTAGTTAATATTTCTATTTTGATTATTTGAAAAAAATATACCCGAGTCTTTTTCTTCCGTTTGCTTTAATTTGATACGAAGTAGTAGAGGCTTACGTATAAAGTGAATTTATTTTATTTTATACGTGCGAGCGTGTGTTTTTCCGGATAAGGACTCGTGTGTCGGGATCGGGCGTTACATTGTGTGTTTGGGAAGCTTCATAGGAGCACGTTCTCAAAAGGGGTACACAACAAAGTCATCACTTGATTATATTCATTCTGATTGTTGGGGGCCATCAAAGGTGTTGAAATGGTGTCCTAAACCCAATCGGGTTGGATCGGATCCGACCGGGTCGGGTCATTTACAGTCAATTTTAGTTCATGTAATAACTTTATTATGATAAATAAAAGCACTTTTGTTATTATATATTTGTTTATTTTCATATTATCGAATATGTATATATATATAGTAACGTCCCTAGTGTCAAACTGTGAGAGAGAAACCATGATAGTGATTATGGTTGATGAGATCTCTAATCACTTTAATAAGTTTGATGCTTAAATGTCTCTAGTCGTATGTATAGTCAAATGGGACATTGATAGTATGATTAGACTGGCACGTATTGGATGTCTTCTATCTTATTGAAGATATGGATAGATCTCCTCTATCGAAGTGTAGAGACGCTTGGAATGTACGTGGATGTGTATTAGAGAATGCGTACGTACGTTAGACTGACCCACTTACATTAAGTGTCGCAATATGTGGCAGTTGTGTAATTATCTTTAAGAACGGAGTCTACATGGCATCACGGTGTGGATTGTCATGTTTTGACACTATTGAGATTTCCCCTAGCCACGGGGCGATCATGCGGTAGTGATTGAGTGTGATATTGAAGCATTCGGAGTATACATGTTTGGTCGTCCTGGAATCGCGTATCCTATGATTGGGAGTGAATATCCGAAATGACCTTCTTATAAGGAATGTCTAGCTCTCGAGAATCTTTGCAAAGTGAGAGTAAATGTGTTATTCCGAGAGAGCATGATATCCAGATTATAAGATACGATCGTTAATGTACTGACACTCGAGATACGATCGTATGGATATTATTACAGCGATAGGATTCTATTTACATGATAGCTGTTTGACATGAAAGGTAGTAGTCATTGCATTTGACTCTTCCGATGATTGGGGGTCACGGTGTGTTGCTAGACGCTATCCAGCGATCGTTAGGTATGAAGGGCATTTTCGTAATTTTCACTTTGTGTCTACGGCCAACATATTTGGAAGCCTATCGGGTCACACACATAAGAACATCGAGTCGGATTAAAATGCGGTTATAGTTGATAACAAAATAAGGAAAGTGTTATCTCAATGCTATAAAAGTTTTAGTGGTAAATTAATATGGTGATATTTACTTATTATGAATAAATATAATACAAGATATTAAATAAAGAATAATCTGGATGCCAATATTTGGCATAAAAGGGCACAGATTCTAAGTGTCTTGGATACACTTGGATGATGCAATTTAATTAATAAGATTACCATAATATTAATATTGGATATTAATTGATTTATGGAAAAGAATTATGGTAATAAGATAAATATATTCAATATAAGTTATTGGCAATATTTAGTTTTATTTAATATAAGATATTATAATAAAAGATAAATCAATCAAAGTGATTTTTCTTATTTTATTGGGAAAATGTCTTTCTCTTTCATTTATCTTCTAGGAAGCTTCTTCTAATCAGATTAGGAGGAAATGGGTCTCTACTTTCACTTATATAAGAAAGGGGTTGGCTAGCTTTTTTGTACATCACAATTCCCAGAGTTAATTGTTTTTGAGAAAAATAGGGAGTTTTTAGTATAGAGTTTTAGAGAGAGAAAAATTCCGGTCTATCAACCGGATTTTTCTGATAGCAATGCAAGGAGGATTCCGGCGAGGAGTTCGTGTGGATATCGATACAGGCCGGATGCGTGGACGGTTTGCGCACAGTACTACTCTCATTGACGGTCAAAGCGTCGATCTTATAGATCATCCAAGGTATATACCGTCAAACTACTTAACATGTTTATTGTGTTAAACGAAGTCGATCTAGGGATCGGAAATCAAAATTTTAAATTCCGCTGTGTTAAACTAGTGATTTCCTAACAGTGGTATTAGAGACAACTTCGAGCTTAAACAATAAGCACTAATTAAATTGCGTAGTAATTATGATAGATGCAAGATCTAAGATCACAAACAAAAAAAATAATATATCGATTAGGGGGCTCGGCCGAAGCGGCGGCCCATTCCATGGCATTGGCGGCGGCGGTGGCCCTTGGGCTTCCGGCGTCGGCCGGCCAATCCAACGGGGAGATCGATTTCCTTTTTTTATGATATTTTATTGTGCATTGATATCTCCTTTGTTTAGTTGTTTCATGTGGCTAACCAATGATTCAAATAGTTTGGGCCATTGGAATGCCACATGGCATTAAAATAATAATGGAATTTCCAAACTTTGATTGAAATAGGCTTAGGCCCTTCCCAAATATTTGATTTGCGAAAAGGCCTAGGCCATTTTCAAAATTTTGATTTTAGAAAGGGCCAGGAAGTCAACCAAATTTAGTTTGGAAAGATGTCTTTTGTTTAGGAAGCCAAAGGCATCCCTTTTGGTTAAGAACCAAAAGGAAAGGAAACTAAAGAGACTTTTTAATTTTGATAGTTCCAAATTAATAAATTTGAAATCGATTCAAAATTAAATGTTAATTTTATTTTCGATTTAAGTCATTTAATTAATTAAAAGTTAATTAATTATTTGATGTGATAAAATAAGACACATAAGTAGTTAAATTTATAATTTGATCTTTTTCATAAGATATAATTGTATGGATTAGATGTGTAGATATAATATAATTATATGAAACCCGATTGATCATGGACTCGACCAATATGATAGCTGTGAGTGATTTACTTTATGTTGGTTTTCAAATTGTCTTAGGTCATTATGAAGAATGTGACATAGTTTACTTTTGCATTTATCCCATTGTTTGTTAGCTCCCCGTGTGCGGTGGGTGTAATTATTTATTAGATAAATTTATTATGTAACAAGAATGGAGCAAGAAGATGAAGACCAAAGAAAGATAAAGAACCCATTGGCGTACAACAATAAAGATCCTATTGGCGGTTGCAGCGACCCTTAGTTTGTGACCCGTGGTTTTGTCAGTTTGTATTCGAAACCGTACCTAGGAAAAGTCCATGATCATACCGGTTATTTTATGCCCGGAATGTGTGTATATTTTACTTTATACGATATCGTAGTAATATGCACATAGTAGATGAGACCGTAATTAAATAAAAATTAATTAAGTGAATTAATTTAAAATTTACTCTCACCTCAAAAGAATCAAGTCGAAATTGCCTCCCCATATTATAACGACGGTGAAGAGTCCTTGTTCGGATCCAACTCATCAGCCAAAGCAGGGGGTTGACCTACCTCGGGTATATCATCGTTATCGAGATATGATCGTAAGAGATCTCACGAATATTGGGGTTATGACTTGACCGAGAATTCTCGCCACCACCACCAAAGCGGGTCGTTTGGATTTTAGAGGCAAGGGTTTGACTATTTCATAAGATGAAATTTTTTCAAAGACTTGATTAGTCAAACAACAAGATTCGTATAAAATACGATCGACAAAGAGTTGTCTACCTATTGGACTATTTTCGGCCCATCATCCAAAGCAGGGGGTTGAGGTAGTTTAATGAGATCTTTCCACTAAATGAATTAATTTTTTTGAAAGTCAATTGGGAGTAGTTGGCTAGTAGGAGCAAAACCTCAAAAAATTATAAGTGCAAATTTTTGGTTTTGAATACATGAACTTTTACTTATTCTCTCTTTATTTATTGTTGAACCTTCATTTTATCATCGACAATAAGCTTGACGAAACCAACTTTCTCGACTGGGAAAGAAACCTCAAAATCGTTTTGAGCCATGAAAAGATTGGCTATGTCTTGGAAGAACCCATACTAGAAAAGCCCCTACCGGTCACGGCTGCAGATGCTGTCGAGAAGTACAACAAGCACTGTTATGATGCTACATGTATCATGCTTGCTTCTATGACATCTGAACTGTAGAAACAACATGAGTCTATGGATGCCTACTCAATCATGGTTCACCTAAAGCAACTCTATGCTTCTCAGTCCTGCACTGAGAGGTATGAGGTCTCGAAGGCCCTATTTGGTTGTATGATAGCATCTGGGACTGCTGTGGGGTCACACGTGCTTAAGATGATCGGGTACTTAAACAGGCTTGAGAACCTGGGCCACAAGTTGGAACGCGATTTAAGTATTGACTTGATTCTGCAATCTCTACTTGATTCATACTCACAGTTTGTGATGAACTATCAAATGAACAAGATAGATTGCTCCCTTGTGGAGTTATTGAACATGTTGAAAACTTTTGAGGGCACTGTGGGGAAAGGAAAGCAAGTGTTGCTTGTCACTTCCAATAAAGGCAAGGCAAAAGCCCAAAAGAACTCCAAGAAGGTGAAGGCTGCACCTAAGCCAACGCCTAAGATAGCTAAAGACAAATCCAAGGATGCTTGCTTCCATTGCGGTGAGACCGGACATTGGAGGAAAAACTGCAAAGGCTTCTTGAGTACCAAGAAGAGGCATACTGATGCTTCGACTTCAGGTATATTTATGATTGAGATCAATATTGCTTCTTTTAAGTCTAACCACTGGGTATTAGATACTGGTTGTGGTTCTCATATTTGTACGAATATGAAGGCACTAAGAAGAACAAGAGAACTGAGGAAAGGAGAGGTGGACCTACGCGTTGGGAATGGAGCAAGTGTTGCTGCACTATCCGTAGGAGTTTATTTTCTTTCATTGCCCAGTAGGCTAGTACTAGAACTCAATACTGTTATTTTGTTCCTGCTCTTACGAAGAGCATTATTTCTATTTCCGCATTAGATGTTGAAGGATTTTCTTTTACGTTCAAGAATAAATGTTGTTCTTTTTCACGTGATGGAATATTTTATGGTACTGGTATGCTTAGCAATGGTCTTTATATATTAGATATGAATGTTGACGTACTTAATATAAACAACAAGAAAGCCAAAACAAATGACTTGAATAAATCCTACTTATGGTATTGTAGACTTGGCCATATAAATAAGAATCGCATTTCCAAACTCCATAAATATGGATTAATGGATCACCTTGAATACGAATCGTTTGATACATGCGAAGCTTGTTTACTTGGCAAGATGAGAAAGTCACCATTTAGTAGCAAAGGGATAAGATCCAATAAATTACTTGAGCTCATACATACTGATGTGTGCGGCCCAATGTCAATTCAAGCCAAAGGAGGATACTCTTATTTTATCACCTTCACTGATGACCATTCTATTGAAATAGTGTCCTAAACGCAATCGGGTTGGACCGGATCCAACATGGTCGGAGCATTTCTACTATTTCTTTATGTTTATACATATATTAAATGGCTTTTCTGTTGTCATATATTTGTTCTTTTAAAGAACCAATTATGAATTGTTATATGATGCGTCCTTAGTATTAAACTGTGATAGAGAAACCATGATAGGTGATTATGGTTGATGAGATCTCTAATCACTTTAATAATTTTGATACTTAAATATCTCTAGGTTGATGTACTATAAAATAGGCATCGATAGTACAAACAAGCTAGCACGTATTAGAGATGTCTTCTGTCTTTAAGAGTAGGTATAGATCTCGTCTATCGAAGTGTAGAGACACTTGGACTGTACGTGGACGTGTATTAGAGAATGCGTACGTTAGACTGACCCACTTACACTGTTAAGTGTCACACTATGTGATGGTTGTGTAATTATACTTAGGACCGGAGTCTACATGGCATCACGGTGTGGATTGTCATGCTTTGACACTATTGAGGTTTTCCCTAGCCACGGGGCGATCATGCGGTAGTGATTAGGTGTGATACTAAAGCATGTGGAGTATACATATTTGGTTGTCCGGAAATCGCATACCCTATCAGTAGGGGTGAATATCCGAAAGGGCCTTCTTATAAGGAATGTCTTACTCTCATGAATCTATGCAAAGTGGAAGTAAATGAGTTACTTCTAGAGAGCATGATATCCGGATTATAAGATACGGTCGTTGATGTTTGACACTCGACATACGACCGTGGATATTATTACAGCGATAGGATTCTATTTACATGGTAACTACACATGAAATGTAGTAGTCATTGCATTTGACTCTTCTGATGATTGTGGGTCACGGTGTGTTGCTAGACGCTATCCCGTGATCGTTAGGTATGAAGGGCATTTTCGTAATTTGCACTTTGTGTCTACGGCCAACATATTCGGAAGCCTATCGGGTCACACACATAAGAATATCCAGCCGGATTAAAATGTGGTTATAGCGATGACCAAATAAGGAAAGTTTTATCTCAATGCTATAAAGGTTATAGTGGTAAATTAATATGGTGGTATTTATTTATTATGAATAAATATAATACAAGATATTAATTATGTAGATTAATTAATATACATATAATGTATATGTGTATGTCGAAAATATATATGTATATTGATACACATGTATTTTGCAAATTAATTAATCATGGTATTATATTATCTAGTATTAATATAAGATATTAATATTTATATATATACTCATATACATGCGTGACATGCATATAAAAGGTGTTTGTTTCCAGGACTGGCCACTTTCTGGAGAAAGAGTTTATTCTGGAAAGGGTCAGTGGGAGTAAGATTGATCTTGAAGAAATTCGAGAACCACTTATGGATAACAGTCAGTTGATGAAAGTAGAGGAAACGCCACACACAGATGTGACGCCAAATTGGACACACTAGCACCTCGAAGATCCACCAGGGAACGTCGTGAACCCGAACGGTACACAGGTGTATACCTCATGGAAGATGAGGATCCTAAGACTTATGAGGAGGTTTTATTAAGGCATGACAAAGAGAAATGGCTAAAAGCCATGAATTCTGAAATGGAATCCATGAAAGACAATCAAGTTCGGAACTTGGTTGATCCACCTGAAGGAATAGTTCCCATAGGGTGTAAATGGGTCTTTAAGAGAAAGACCGTCATGGATGGGAATGTGACTACCTACAAGGCTAGGTTAGTGGCAAAAGGGTATAAGCAAAGACAAGGAGTTGACCATGACGAAACCTTTTCGCCCATTGCCATGTTAAAATCAATTAGAATTTTTCTTGCTATTGCAGCATACCATGATTACGAAATCTGGCAGATGGATGTGAAAACAGCTTACTTTAACGGGAATCTGTCTGAGGAAGTGTACATGACACACCCTGAGGGTTTCACAACCAATGACGCCAAGATGGTGTGCAAACTGTAAAGATCCATTTATGGATTAAAGCAAGATTCTCGGAGTTGGAATCTTCGCTTTTATGAGACAATCAAACAGTTTGATTTTATCAAGAACGAAGATAAGCCCTGTGTTTACATGAAGGTTGATGGGAGTGCCATTGTGTTCTTAGTGCTCTATGTAGATGACATATTTCTCATAGGGAATGCTGTGCCTATGTTACAGTTAATCCAAGTTTGGCTATCCGGGAACTTCTCAATGAAGGACTTGGGTGAAGCAGCCGATATTCTAGGAATCAAGATCTATAGAGATAGATCTAAGAGGTTGCTAGGTCTGTCACAATCCACCTATATAGACAAGATGTTGAAGAGATAAAGCATGGAGCAGTCCAAGAGAGGATTGCTGCCCATGTCACATGAGGTATACCTGTCAAAGGAAATGTGTCATAAGACAGATGAGGATATGGCGCAAATGAGTAGGATCCCTTACGCTTCGGCTATTGGGTCCATCATGTACGCCATGTTGTGCACTACACCAGATGTCTCGTACCCTCTTAGTATGACTAGTAGATACCACTCTAATCCAGGTGATGGTCATTGAATTGTAGTCAAGAATATTCTCAAGTACATGAGACGTACTAGGGATATGTTCCTGGTTTTCAGGAATGATGATTTAGTATTACGAGATTATATAGATGTCAGTTTTCAAACTGATGAGGATGACTTGAAGTCACAGTCTGGATTTGTTTTCATGCTTAACGGCGGAGCACTGAGCTGGAAGAGTTAAGCAGGAGACTACGACAGACTCTACAAAGGAAGCCGAATACACAGCAGCCTCGGAGGCGGAAAATGAAGCAGTTTGGATGAAGAAGTTTATTAGTGAACTTGGTGTGGTTCCCTCCATTGAATGTCCAGTGCCACTGTACTGTGATAACAATGGGGCAATTGTGTTAGGAAATCTACGAGGGAACACAGCGGAATTTAAAATGTATTTCCCTTTTAACCAGGATTGACTTCGTATAAGCAACAAGTATAAAAAATGTAGACGGTGAATACCTTGCTTGATCTAAAATAGATCATCGCTTTATCTACGGTTGTAGTTTCTGCATGAAGCCGCTCAAGTGTTGGCCTCTACCGTTGATCCACACAAACAACCCGCCGGAATCCACCATTGGATTACTACTGGAAAAAGTCAGCTGCTAGGCCGCCTTTTTCTTTCTCCCAAATCTCTCTCTCAAGAAGCTCTATTAATTTTCTAGTAGAAAATAAGACTTGTAATTGTGATACAAAATTGCTTGGCACAACTCCCTTTTTATAGGAATATATGGCGCCACATGCAAAACCCAATTTGATTGAAAAAAGCTTCATAATGGATAGAGGAGAAAGAAAACCAATTTCCAATAAAATAAGGAAAATAGATATTCTAGATTTATCTCATTAATATTCAATATTTTATATTAAATATTTTTCAAGATATATATTATCAATATCTAATATTTCTAATATATCTTTATTATATTACCATAAATCAATTTACACATGTGTGTGTGTATATATATATATATATATATATATTACAAATATAAATCTATATATATTACAAATATAAATCTATACATATATACATTTATCACATTTGTGCACATGCATATCTTATATGCATGTCACATATGTGACCACAATATATATATATATATATATATATATATATATATATATATATATATATATATATATATATATATATATAATCTTATATGCATGTCACATATGTGACTCAATATATATATATATATATATATATATATATATATATATATATATATATATATGTATGTATATATATATATTAATATCATATATTAATAAATGGTAATATCATTAATTAAATTGCACAATCCAAATGTATCTCATGTGGCGCCCATATGCCAATTAATTGGCTTCCGAAATATTCTTTAATTAATCAATATAATTAATATCTTGTATTTAATTTATTTATAATAAATAAATACCACCATATTAATTTACCACTATAACACTTTATAGTCGAGATAAACTTTCCTTATTTGGTTATCGCTATAACCGCATTTTAATCCGGCTATATGTTCTTATGTGTGTGACCCGATAGGCTTCCATATGTTGGCCGTAGACACAAAGTGCAAATTACGAAAATGCCCTTCATACCTAACGATCACGGGATAACGTCTAGCAACACCCCGTGACCCCCAATCACCGGAAGAGTCAAATTCAATGACTACTACCTTTCATGTGAAACGGTTACCGTGTAAATAGAACCCTATCGCTGTAATAATATCCATATGGTCGTACGTCGAGTGTCAAGCATCAACGACCGTCCGTATCTTATAATCTGGATATCATGCTCTCTCGAAGTAACTCATTCACTTCCACTTTGCAAAGATTCACGAGAGTAAGACATTCCTTATAAGAAGGCCCTTTCGGATATTCACCTCTACTGATAGCGTACGCGATTTCCGGACGACTATACATGTATAGCCCGACATGCTTTAGTATCACACCCAATCACTACCGCATGATCGCCCCATGGCAATGGGAAACCTCAATAGTGTCAAAGCATGACAATCCACACCGTGATGCCATGTAGACTCCGGTCCTAAGGATAATTACACAACCTCCATATAGTGTGACACTTAACAGTGTAAGTGGGTCAATCTAATGTACGCATTCTGTAATACACGTCCAAGTACAGTCCAAGTGTCTATACACTTTGATATACAAGATCAATCACTGCCCTTAAAGACATAAAACATCTAATACGTGCTAGTCTGTTTGCACTATCAATGCCCTGTTTAATAGTAAATAAGCCTAGAGACATTTAAATATCAAACTTATTAAAGTGATTAGAGATCTCATCATCCATAATCGCCTATCATGGTTTCTCTATCGCAGTTTAATACTAAGGACGTCATCATATAACAATTCATAATTTGTTCTTTAAAAGAACAAATATATGACAACAGAAAAGCCATTTAACATATGTATAAACATAAAGAAATAGTAGAAATGATCCGACCCGGCTGGATCCGGTCCAACCCGATTGAACTTAGGACACTATTTCAACAATCTCCCACTTGGCCTAAAACCAATCACTTGTATACACAATACCAAGTTGAAACACAAGAATCTCATGCAATACTCGCAACCAACCCTAGCCATAAACGGATTGCTATCCGTGGGGACTCAGACTATCTTCATACCATGCTCCAAATGACCAAGTCAATGGAACCGCCTCAACACACACATGAATCTCCGATGAGACCACTGGTCCTTGCTTCAAACAATGCATCCACTTACTATATCTGCTGTATAGAAAGGTGGAAGAATCAGATAAGGTTCAGGAATGAACCTCATAGACTCATGTATGGCTCCCGCTGCGCCTCCAAGGGCCAAGGTTGGTGCCTTTTGGTTTTGGAAACCAAAGGCATCCCTTTTGATTAGGAATCAAAAGGAAAGAAACAAAAGAGACTTAATTTTTATTTTTGGAATAGTTCTAATTGATTAAAAATGGTTCAAAAATTAACCGTTAATTTTATTTTGATTAAAATCAATTAATTAATTAAATGTTAATTAGTTAATTGATTAGATAAAATTATTTAATAGATTAAACATTAATCGATTAATTAAGACACAAGTTGTTAGTTTTAATTTTATCTTTTTCATAAGATGTTATTGTATGGATTATATATTATGTAGATATAATATGATTATATGAACCCCGATTGATCATGGACACGACCAATATGATAGATGTGATTGGTAAAGTGTTACCTACCTTTCGAATTATTCCGGTTGATCGGCCCTCGTCGGGAATCGGGATAACTAGATGAGATCTTGACCACTAAAGAATTTTGAAAAGATTCTTGAAAGTCAATTGAGAGTAGTTGACTAGTGCCGGCAAAATCATAAACCAAAAGACCATTTTTGATTTGCGTGTATAAACAACAACACTCTTTTATCTTTATTTTTATGTTGTAGGTTTTAGCAAACTTTTATATTTATGTTTTATTCTCGATTAGTAAAACCAAATTATGACTGTTACCTTTTGAGAAACGTTCTCAAATATGGTTAAGTAATTTTGATCCTTTTAAATAAGCAATGACACGAGCAACCCCGTTATAGTAGTTAGAGACAATGAGACTACATATTTGATGCAGTGCTCCAAGACTTTAATTATTAATGAGAAACGGAAGCTCATGATTGAATAACTTGAAATGAGTTTCAACGAATTAATCATATATTGGATACGATCCAATATGATCATTCTGTCATACAATGACAATTAATTCAAACGTTGAATAAGAATGACCGCATCGAATTTTGGAAAGGTTGTTTTCAAAATTGTAATATTGACTTATTTCTTTAATCATTGCTTAAAGGTTAATTAAATAGTCAATGTTTTGAATATGATTCAAAAGGTTAAATAAACTATTTAATAAAATTTAGATTTTCTTTATGAAAGGACATTAAAGACATAACTCTTGTGATCTTTCTTAAGTCTTATGAAGACTACACTAAGAAATATTTACAAGTGCTTGAAGGATTAAAAAGAAGTTAGGGCATGTGCTTAAAATAAGAGATCTCATCAAGTCTTTATTCTAGGCAAGTGTGTTGAGATGAATCTATCTAAGTTCAAGTCAACTCTTAGATATATGATATATCACAAGTATGGTTGAATTAGAAAGATTGAATACAAATTTGGAAGGTGAAGCAAACGTTGTAACACTTACCATATTCTGAATCTAGTAAACTGATAAAGGGACTCAATAAATGTTATTACGTTCCGGTTCTTATGAAGAACATATTTTCAACTATACGTTAGGATTTAATGGACAAATGCACATGTAAGAAAAAAAATGTTATTTCGATAAGGTTGAACAGTCACCGAATCTAACATGCTAGATTATTGTCACCATATAGTTGATATAAGTGATGAAATCTCAACTAAACATTTATATGGCTGTTATCCTTGATTTTGTGGTCGTTTCTAGACATAGTCTCTATGGAAGGAAGCGCGTGTAGTCAAACATCATTCGAGGATCTTTGAACCATATGATTACGAATCATGTGGGTTATAATGATTATCCAAAGAGGACTAAAATACCATTTTATGAAAATGGTTATGAAATCTAGAAAATTGACTAGAGCCTAAATATATTGATGTTTGTAAGCTTATGGCAATTTATACTATGAATAATTGTTTATCTCTCTCTTGGACTATTTTTGAAATAGTTGAATGTACTTGGTGAAGTACAACAATTCGGAAAGCCTAAAAAGTTTGAGCTAGTACGAATATGAGATTGATAAGCTACTTAGGAATTAATCTTCAATTGTATTGAAGCAATTAGTACCTGAAGGGTGTTTCAGAAGTCGTCTGAAATAGAATCAGATTCTCCCTTGAAGGATACCATCTTTGGGATATGCAATTAGATTGTGTTCCTAAAATGGAAACAACACTTTATATGATAAAGGTGTGACATAAGCCATGCGAAGTATCTCTTACTTGTTTCAGGATAATGCCCTTATACGATACATAGACTTAACCAAGTTCCAAAGAATAAAGGTTGAATAAATTCCATATCAGATATGGAATCGATGACATCAAATCCATCTTAACCGATGATTTAGGGTTGTCATGCTTCTAGCAAGCAGGCGATGTCTGAAAGGCTTAGAGCCCAGTATGACATGTGCAACTTTGTGGGATATCGTAGCAAGTACGCTAGATGTTATTAACTTACCCGTGCAGCAAAACTGTTTTTCTCCAAACATGCCGTATTCTAAAGGAAGTGTCCCTTCCAAAAGAAACAGTGGGAGTGAATTTAATCTCAAAAGAGTTTGAGAACCACAAAGAGATATTTAACCATTGAAACACGAGCAAGCGCCACATAGCGATGAGGTGTAGAACACTGCTCAGTGCACACAAAAGTTCTGTAAGTCTGTGGATAACCTTAAGACTGACAAGGCTGTTGGTATGTTCATCTTAAAGAATGAATATCTCACGACTTATGAAGGAATGTTTGAAAGACAAGATTGAGAGATATGGCCAGGAGCCATCACATCTGAATTAGAATCCATCAGTGACAACTAGGTTGTGAACCTAGTCTGTCTTACCTAAAGGGAATGTCCCTGAAAGGCTGGCATGGATAGTAATATGATTACCATAATGCTATAGTGACGGCTGAAGGGTATGAGGTGTAAACCTTGTAATTATCTTTATACTACCAACTGAGCCCAGTTCTATTCAGAATATGCTTGTTATAACTTCGTATCATGGCTATATGATAGTGTTGAAGACGTTAGGCAAACAACTCGATGTGTTAGGAAATCTATGCGGGAACGCGTCGGAATTCAAAAATTTATTTACTTTGACCAGGATCGACTTCGTTTAAGCAATAAACAAATAAGCTAGTAGACGGTGGTTACCTTGCTTGATCTAAAAGATCGATGCTTTGACCGTCTAAGAAGTGTAGCGATGCACGAATCCGCCCAAGCGTTCGGCCTCTACCTCTATTCCACACGAACAACCCACCGGAATCCACCATTGGATTGCTACTAGAAAAATCTGGTTGCTAGACCGGCCTTTTCTCTCTCTCTAAATCTCTCCAGAAGAAGCTCTCTATTTTTCACAAGAACTATTAGCTCTTGGAATTGTGATGTACAAAAGAGCTAGCCAACCCCTTTCTTATATAGGGAGAGTGGCACCCTATGTATCATAAATTGATTAGGAGAAGCTTCCTAGAAGAAAGATGAAAGAGAAAACCTTTCCCAATAAAATAAGGAAAATATATTTGATTGATTTATTTCATTAATATCTAATATCTTATTTTAAATATTTCCAAGATATATATTGACAATATCTTATATTGAATATATTCTTTATTATATTACAATAAATCAATTTACACATGTGTGCATATCTATACACATTAATATCTAATATTAATATATGCCACAATTGATTAACTTGCCAAGTCCTTGTGTATCAGTATACACTAAAAGGTGCGCATCATATATATGTGAATATATATCTAATTAGTCAACATGATTAATATAATATGATACTATTAATTAAATTGCACAATCCAAGTGTATCTTATACTAGTGAAATATGCACCCCTTTGACCAACAAATTGGCTTCCGGAATATTCTTTAATTAATAAATATAATTAATATCTTGTATTTAATTTATTCATAATAAAAAAATTCCACCATATTAATTTACCACTATAACCCTTTATAGTCGAGATAAACTTTCCTTATTTGGTTATCACTATAAACGCATTTTAATCTGGCTAGATGTTCTTATGTGTGACCCGATAGGCTTCCGAATATGTTGGCCGTAGACACAAGGTGCAAATTACTAAATTGCCCTTCATACCTAACGATCACGGGATAACGTCTAGCAGCACACCGTGACCCCCAATCATCGGAAGAGTCAAATGCAATGACTTCTACCTTTCATGTGAGATGGTTACCGTGTAAATAGAATTTTATCGCTGTATTAATATCCATACAGTCGTTCGTCGAGTGTCAAACATCAACGACCGTATCTTATAATCTGGATATCATGACTCACTTACTTCCACTTTACAAAGATTCACGAGAGTAAGGCATTCTTTATAAGAAGGCCTTTTTGGATATTCACCCCCACTGATAGGGTACGCGATTTCTGGATGACCATACATGTATACTCCGCATGCTTCAGTATCACACCCAATCACTACCGCATGATCGCCCCATGGCTAGGGGAAACCTCAATAGTGTCAAAGCATGACAATCCACACCATGATGCCAAGTAGACTCCGGTCCTAAGGATAATTACACAACCGCCACATAGTGTGACACTTAATAGTGTAAGTGGGTCGGTCTAACGTACACATTCTCTAATACACGTTCACGTACAGTCCAAGTGTCTCTACACTTCGATAGACGAGATCTATCCCTGCCATTAAAGATAAAATACATCAAATATGTACAAGTCTGCTTGTACTGACAATGCCCTGTTTAATAGTACATCAGCCTAGAGACATTTAAGTATCAAACTTATTCAAGTGATTAGAGATCTCATCAACCATAATCGCCTATCATGGTTTCTCTATCACAATTTAATACTAAGGACGTTATCATATAACAATTCATAATTGGTTTTTTAAAAGAACATATATATGACAAAAGAAAAGCCATTTAATATATGTATAATCATAAAGAAATAGTAGAAATGATCCGACCCGGTCGGATCCGGTCCAACCCGATTGGGTTTAAGAAACTATTTCAACACTCTCCCACTTGGCCTAAAACCAATCACGTGCACACACAAGACCAAGTTGAAACACAAGAATCTCATGCAATACTCGCAACCAGCCCTAGCCGTGAATGTTAGGAAATCTACGCGGGAACGCAGCTGAATTCAAAAATTTGATTTCCTTTTACCCAAGATAGACTTCGTTTAAGCAATAAACAAATAAGTAGTAGACGGTGGTTACCTTGGTTGATCTAAAAGATCGACGCTTTGACCGTCTAAGGAGAGTAGTTCTGCATAGAGCCGCCCAAGTGTTCGGCCTCTACCGCTAGTCCACACGAATCGCCCGCTGAATCCCATCATGGATTCTTTGTTGGAAAACTCCGGTTGCTAGACCGGCCCTTTCCCTCTCTCCAACTCTCTATAGGATGCTCTATTTTACACAAGAACTATTAGTTCTTGGAATTGTGATGATCAAAAGAGCTTGACACCCACTTCCTTTTGTAGGGAAAGTGGCGCCCTTTATAGTGTGAAGGAGAAGAAAACCTTTTCCCAATAAAATAAGGAAAATATAATTGATTGATTTATCTCATTTAATTTAATATCTTATATTAAATATTTCCAAGATATTGTCAATATCTTATATTGACTATATTTATCTTATTACCAAAAATCAATTTTTCCAAAATCTATTAATATATAATATTAATATTATGGTAATCTTATTAATTAAATTTCACAAACCAAATGTATCCTATACAATGAAATAGGCGCATCTTCCCACTCATTTAAAAGTGGCGCATCCTCCCATTAATTTGGGAATTATCTTTAATTAATATAATACTATGATTAATTAATTTTCCAAAATACATGTGTATCAATATACATATATATTTTCGACATATGTATCTAAATACATATATTTAATTAATCACCATAATTAATATCTTGTATTATATTTATTCATAATAAATAAATACCACCATATTAATTTACCACTATAACCTTTATAGTACGAGATAAATTATTTCCTTATTTGGTCATCAACTTTAACCACATTTTAATCCGGCTAGATGTTCTTATGTGCGTGACCCGATGGGCTTCCGAATATGTTGGCCGTAGACACAAAGTGCAAATTACGAAAATTCCCTTCATGCCTAACGATCACGGGATAGCGTCTAGCAACACACCGTGACGCTCAATCATCGGAAGAGTCAAATGCAATGACTACTACCTTTCATGTGAAACAGTTACCGTGCAACTTACAATCCTATCGCTGTAATAATATCCATACGGTAGTACGTCGAGTGTCAAACATTAACGACCGTATCTTATAATCTGGCTATCATGCTCTCTCGAAGTAACTCATTTACTCCTAATTTGCAAAGATTCACGAGAGTAAGACATTCCTTATAAGAAGGCCATTTCGGATATTCGATCCCAATCATAGGATACACGATTCCCGGACGACCAATCATGTATACTCCGTATGCTTCAGTATCACACTGACAGACCTAAACCTAACCTTGGAAACGGCGCCAGAAAGCTGACGGACATTACCGAGGCTATACAGATCCTAACCGGCAGTGTACCGGGTCAAATTGTAGCTCTAGTCTGGTGAGTCAGAGTATCGTATCCACAGGGAAAACATGGTAATTCTTTTAAGTGGGGTTAAACACCAAGAAGCTATTATTAACTCGATCTAAGTCGCAGTTTTATCGTTTTCCTGGGTTAGATTATGTTAGTAGTTAGATTGTTAGTAGTGCATAAAGTAAAATAAGTAAATAAATACTAATATAATATATATTTTTGGAATCTAGCCAAGAATACTTTACTGAATCAATATCTTTTAGTAGAAATAAATGAGACAGATCTTCCTTTATTCAAGGTGTAAATTATGTATGAATCGGTGTACTCCTAAGCTAGACAACTCCTCCTCTCATGAGCGTATGAAATTGTCATATGTCCATTGTCATCACCCCAAGGTCCACAATCACATTACGGTTTTTCCGAACAGGTCCCGAGTACGAATCTACCTTTAGATAAAAGGAGTCATTCCGTTCACAAAGCGGTCAATTTTATTTAAAAGGCTCCGGTTGTCAAAGCCGGACGATTCAACTTTCCGGTTTAAGTTTCAATTAAACTGATGATTTAACATTATTACGATCTCGAGTACAAATTATAATAAGATTCATTTCTCCCAAAACAAATCTACCCCGGGTAGGAAATCGGTTCCGTTGTCACGCGTTTCACTCGCCAATTTTACCCTCCGGTCTTTCAATTTTAACGTTTCATTAAGCGCAGAAAGAAAGTGATTCATCATAATTGATTTTAATCATTATTACCAGAGTTGATCATTCATTTTACCAAAAGATTAACTAATTCAGATTCATATCTTGGCTAGATATATTTTTAGTTTAACATTATTATAGATATAGTACACATCATAATATTAGAATAGATTACCGATTACAATTTGTTGAATCGGGGTCATTTCATGAGATCTACAATCTTCGATAATTATTCTACCATTATAACGATACTATAACTACTTTATTCATATATATATATAGAAACAACAAACATAATACTTTAGAAAATACCCAATTACAAATTGTTGATTCGAGGGTTGTACTCTTCCTGGACATTACAACGACTTCAAAGAACACCGAACTTCCGAGATTTTCCCGAGCATTACAACGGTACTAATTTATTTATATATATAAAAAAATATATATATACATACATAGACATATGTATATATACGGGCCCCGAAAATAAAATAAAAGACAAAAAAGATATAGATCTATATATATATATATCACATATATGTATATATGATCTACAAAGGAAAAAAAAAAAGAACAGAGACGATGAAAGATCAGAAAGATGGAAGAAAAGGGGCAAAGTTGCTCATGGAATGGCTGCTGTATATATAGCCACAAATTGAAGTGCCGGATCGATCCGGGTGGGTGCCGGATCGATCCGGTGTCATCATTGCAAATCCTAACTGATTCTATCCAAATCTTCGGATTATTTGATATATATTGGATTAAAACTTCTAAAATTCATATCTTGAGTTGTAGAGCTCCAAAAATTGCAAACGAAATGCCAAAATTACGGTCTCGAGAAACTCTAAAACTTTCATGAAGGACTCTTCTTCAGAAAACGTCTTCTTGAGTACCTCGTGTTCCTCCGAACGTTTTTTCGACATTTTTACGAAATTGAATCAATTAGCCACTTGACCACCATTTGAGTTGTAGAAGTCCGATTGACTTGATTCAAAATCCATTGGAAAGCGTTCTTGAAGATATACAACTTTTATGAAGGAAACTTCTTCATAAAATGTCGTTTTGATGAGCCATTCGTATGTCGTGTCGTTTTCGGGATTTCCGCTAATACGAATCGATTAGTCAATTGACCATAACTTGAGTTGTAGACCTCTAATTGACGTAATTCAAAGTGCGTTGGAAAGCTTATGTGAAGATCTACAACTTTCATTAAGAAGTCATCCCCTGAAAATGCCTCTAAGCTGGGTCAAATCTCCGTCGAAACAGGTTTTGGTTTTAAGTATGTAAGATAATTTGATCCATTTGAACTCGTAAGCTTGTGGCATCTTCTTCTAATCCTCTAAGCACATCTTTTAGACTCAAAACATGTCGTTACGTGGAATCTTGGTCAATGTATAATCACGCAATGAACCACCAAAATACCAAACGTAAATCCGACACGACACTCCGGTTACTAAACCGGTACAAAAACTAATAAAAAACTTATAAAAATACGATAATTTATATAATAACTACTACTTATACATTTGAATAAAACATAGTAATTTCTGACTTGATTTGATACAATAATGCTCAAAATGGTATCAGAAATGGGGCGAAATGTCATAATAATGATCATAAATTTATCTCTCATCACACACCCAATCACTACCGCATGATCGCCCCCGTGGCTAGGGGAAACCTCAATAGTATCAAAGCATGGCAATCCACACCGTGATGCCATGAAGATTCCGGTCCTAAGGATAATTACACAACCGTCACATAGTGTGACACTTATCCGTGTAAGTGGGTCAGTCTAACGTATGCATTCTCTAATACACGTCCACGTACAGCCCAAGTGTCTCTACACTTCGATAGACGAGATTTATCCCTGCCCTTAACGACAGAAGACATCTAATACGTGCTAGTCAGTTTATACTATCAATGCCCTGTTTAATAGTACATCAGCCTAGAGACATTTAAGTATCAAACTTATTAAAGTGATTAGAGATCTCATTAACCATAATCGGCTATCATGGTTTCTCTATCACATTCTAATACTAAGGACGTTATCATATAACAATTCACAATTGGTTCTTTTAAAGAACAGATATATGACAACATAAAAGCCACTTAATATATGTATAAACATAAAGAAATAGTAGAAATGATCCGACCCGGTCGGATCCGGTCCAACCCGATTGGGTTTAGGACACTATTTCAACAGTGAACGGATCTCTATCCGTGGGGACTCAGACTATCTTCATATCATGTTCCAAATGACCAAGTCGAAGGAACCGCCTCAACACACGCATGAATCTCCGACGAGACCATGGTCCTTGCTTCAAGCAATGAATCCACTTACTATATCTGCTATATAGATAAGGTGGAAGAACCGAATAAGGTTTAGGATCGAACCTCATATACTCATGTACTGCTCCCACTGCGCCTCCAAGGGCACTACTGTGCTTTGCTAAGTTGTAGAATTTACAGTGACCCATAGCCAAGAAAATTTCCAGCTCACTGTATCACTTAATTAAAGTGACTGCAAACCCAGACAGTAGCTCCCACCCGCCTTCATAAGACTCAGGATATACGTCTGTATAACTATATTTATCTGATTCCAAGTTTCGATAAACTAGGAAACCATCCTTAACTTGTTTAAGGTTTTTCGGGCATTCACCAGATTTACTTTCATACTTTCTCATGACTCTTCATGGAGTATGAACATCTGGCATTTCTTTTATGATGGTTCCTATCGCAGTAGCAAAGGAAACCTTCATAAGCATCATCTTTCACCTTATTTTTAGGACTAATGTCCTAACATAGATAGATCTTGAGAACACCGGCTAGCAGTATCTCCTGTTGCGATCTATGCTAAACTCTTTTAGAATCACATCTATATAGGTAAACTATAAACTAAAAGCAGTTAAAGCTATCACTACAGACTCTTATTTCCAAAAATAAGAACTGCTAATCCAAGTGCTTTCGTAAAGACCTTGAACTACCATACATTAATTGACTATGACATGGGGTGATAATTCCCGAGAGAGATATCCAATACCTTACACACTCCCACTATCCATCTTGCACATTGGGCATATCCCTTCTTTTGACTAAATCAAACTCTTTTTATTTTCAAACAAAGAAATTGTCTAGAGAAACTTGTTCGAGTCCATAAATGGATCTTGTGGGCTAACATATCATGTTATCGTCTATGAATATCAATTCGTTTGCCCAAAGTCTTCAACACTATCATATAGCCATGATACGAAGTTATAACAAGCATAGTCTCGAATAGAATCTGGCTCACCAAAAGATAAAGATAATTACAAGGTTTACACCCGTACCCTTCAGCCGTCACTATAGCCTTATGGTAATCATATTACTATCCATGTCAGCCTTTCAGGGACATTCCCTTTAGGTAAGACAGACTAGGTTCACAACCTGGTTGCCACCGGTGGAATATAATTCAAATATTATAGGTCCTGGACATATCTCTCAATCTTTCATTTCAAACATTCCTTCATAAGTCGTGAGATATTCATTCTTTAAAATGAACATACCAGCAACCTTTTCAGGCTTGAGGTTATCCACAGACTTACAGAACTTTTATGTGCACTGAGGAGTTTCCAATACCTCATCACTATATGGCGTCTGCTCACGTTCCTATGGTTGAATCTCTCATTGTGGCTCTCAAACTCTTTTGAGATCTCATCTAATCCCACTATCCCTTTTGGAAGAAATACCTCTTTTAGAAGACAACATGTTTGGAGACAAACATTTTGTTCCGCGGGAAAGTAGACAATATCTAACGTACTTGTCAAGGCATTCCACAAAGTTGCATATGTTGTACTAGGCTCCATGTTGAGTTTTTTGTGGTTCACTTGTTTAAAGTTGATTAATTTTCAAATATAACATATCCCCTATTTAAAGCTTTTATTATATGATATAACATTATAATCTATGTTATTATTGTATGTTACACTCATGGTAATGATGTATTAGACTTACATCATATGGCAATATTTTATGTTTGAATTATTTTGCAGGAATTAATAAATTAACTAATATTATTTGAGTATTTAATTAAATTAATTTTTCCAATTTATTGGACTAATTAATTGATTAATATTTGATTAATAAGAGTTTTTTTTTCTTCTGAAACCTCTAAACACTGATAACCCGACCTCATTTCCATCAGCCGCCCCCAATTTCTTTTTAGGAACCCTAATTTGATTAACCCCTTCTACCGTTTTATCTACTGAATCATCAATTGAATGCTGAATCGTTTCCAATCCCAGAAATTACGTGATGCTGCCTTTAACTCCTTCTCTTTCTGATGATAATCGAGGATTGAATGCTTCGATTCTTATGGATTCGAAACATGTTTTTCTCAAAAGGACGTGAAGGCTCCGACTTTCTATCTTACGACATGGTAAGAGCGTGAAATCTGCCTGGTCTAGTCAATTGACGCTAAGAAAGGCAAGAGAAATCGGGGATTTCTTCACCCCGATTCTCCGGTGGTCAACGGTTGCATAAAGAGGCCGACTTTTTATCTTGATTCATTCAAGAATATTCAAAATTGCAAAGGTGAAATATTTGGTCCAGAATCTTTGACCCATGTGAGCAAACCTAAGGTGTGGATATGAAAGGTTTGACCTTTCATCCGATTCGGTGACTTATACGAGCCATCAATGTCTGATTTCGTGGACTTGAATGTTTGATTTTGTGGACTTGAATAGAGTTGAAAGGTCTGATTTTGTGGACTTGAATAGAGTTGCTCGAACAACGATGACAAACCTCCGTATTGGAAATGATCCTAACAACTAGGCCGAATCTACGCAACGATCCCAAAACCCCTTTTCCCACATCTCACCACAAAATACATCTATAAGTTCGATGTGTGTGACAGTGAACTAGGTGATCAATCTAATTCAAAGACGTTATAATAAGTTTCAGGACGTGGATTAATCGTTAAAACATTCAATTACGCACTACACAACTCCCAATCTCATCCCCCTTAGGGTTTCACTCGCTTTCATATAATTCGACTACACATGGAATTAGCTACTCATAATTATGCTAACAACGGAATTAAGAATTGAAATTGAACTAAGAACAACCAAATAAAGAGAAATCATTACCATAAAAACACCGGAAATCTGATCCACCAAATATCGAAGTGAAAACACAATCTAAAAATCAAATCTTTGGAAGTAATATTGAAATCTAAGCTATAAAAAGTGTTTAGAATCAAAGGGTTTGAACTAAGGAACCAAAGGATCAAAGTATGATCAACCTACACCAAACCCGCACCAAAATCGCCCCAAATATGCCTAAGGTAATCAAAACTCTTGTATGAAAGAATAGGGTTGCGTATTTATAGTGCTAGGTTAAAATCCGTTGTTGTCGAGGGCAAACGCCCGTTTGCCTCATGGTGAACGCCCATTTGCCTGGAAATGTGATTCTTGATTAGGGCTTGTTCTTCAGTGAACCAGCGTTTGGTATCTTTGAACGCTCGGTTGATGGATCCTATCTTGAAGGCAAACGCCCATCTGGATTGTCTTGAACGCCCGTTTGCTGAAATGAACTCAGTATTCGAGCTGAACCCATCCAGACGCCAGTTTGGGGGTAATTTGGCCGCTCGTTCGTCTTCTAACCCGACTTTCAGTATCAAATGATAACTTGGCAAACACTCGTTTGAACTGGCCAAACGGCAGTTTGGCCAACGTGGCCTTAACCTTGCTGCAAACGCCCGTTTGCCTTGATTTCACTCCAAACTTGACTTTTCTCCACTTTCATGCTACTTTCGCGCCACGAACATGTTTCTCACCTCAAAACATCGCCTTCCGGGTCCTTGAGTCACCTAAGTCCTGCAATAACATATACGAACAAAACACCACGCGTAATTCCGCAAGACAAAAGTGCTCGGAAAAGAAGTAAATATCGTCAAAAGGGCGGAGTTTACTATCGATGTAACAGTTTAACTCCCCGTGCGTATAACTCTCGATATTACTCTTAAACAGTTCTAGAACTAACCAAAACATGTCAATAAAGTGATAAGCGGGGGTTAAACTGTACACCAAAGTACAGTAAAGTTGACTCCCATCAGGGAGCTAACGGGAATGAGATAAATTCAAAAAGTAAACTAGGTCACGTTCTTCATAACGGCCTATGACAATTTTCAAAAACTAACATAAAGAAAGCATTCCCATTTATCTTATTGGTCGAGTCCATGATCAATCGGCGTCCATATAATCACATTATATCTACACATCTACTTCATACAATTATATCTTATGAAAAAGATCAAAGTATAATTTTTTAACTACTTATGCGTCTTATTTTATCACATCAAATAATTGATTAACTTTTAATTAATTAATGATTTAATCAAAAATAAAATTAACATTTAATTATAAATCGATTCTAATTTTAATTTTATTAAATTTGAACTATTCAAAATTAAAATAAAAATTATAAGGTCTCATTTTGTTTCCTTTCCTTTTGGTTCTTAACCAAAAGGGATGCCTTTGGTTTCCTAAACCAAAAGGAATCTTCCTAAACCAAATTTGGTTTAGGCCTGGCCACTTTTCAAAATCAAAATTTTAAAAGTGGCCTAGGCTTAGGCTTTTTACAAATCAAATATTTGAAAAGGGCCTAGGCTTATTCGAAATCAAAATTTGAAAAGACCAATATTTTGGTTAATATGCCACTATGGTTTCCCAATGGTCCAAACTATTTGAACCATTGGATGGCCACATGACACAACTAAACATAAGAGATATCAATGCACAATAAATATCACAAAACGAAAAAGGTCGATCTCCCCGTTTGGAAGAGAGCAGCCGACGACGGCAGCCTTAGAGCTGCCGCCGCCGTAGAGGAGGGGGGCCGCCGCCAGTCAGCCGAGACCCCCAATCGATCTATTTTTTTTTAATTTTTTTTTAGTTTTAAACGTTTCGTGATTTTAGATCTTGCATCTATTGATTAATTACTACGCAATTAATTTGTGCTTATTGCTTAAACTCGAAGTCTGTCTCTGATACCACTGTTAGGAAATCACTAGTTTAACGCAGCGGAATTTAAAATTTAGATTTCCTTTTCTAGATCGTTCTTCGTTTAATGCAATAAACACGTTCAGTAGTTTGACGGAATATACCTTGATGATCTATAAGATCGTCGCTTTGACCGTCAACGGAGAGTAGTACAGTACGCAAGCCGTCCACGCGTCCGGGCTCTATTGTTGATCCATACTGAACTCCTCGCCGGAATCCTCCTTGGATTTCTATCGGAAATACTCTGGTCGCTAGACCGGCCTTTTCCTCACTCTCAAACTCTCACGCTCTCTTTTTACTCAAGAACTATGAGCTCTTGGAATTGTGATGTACAAAAGAGCTTGACACCCACTTCCTTTTTATAGGCAAAGTGGCGCCCCAAAGATGAGTGGAGGAGAAGAAAACATTTTCCCAATAAAATAAGGAAAATCTCCTAGATTGATTTATCTCTTTTATTATAATATCTCATATTAAATAAAATCTAAATATTGCCAATATCTAATATTGATTATATTTATCTTATTACCATAAATATATTTTTTCAAAATCAATTAATATCTAATATTAATATTATGGTAATCTTATTAATTAAAGTGCACAATCCAAGTGTATCTTATACCCTAGATGTGGCACCCTATATTGCCAATAATTGGCTCTGGAATATTCTTTAATTAATATAATTTATGTATAATTAATATCTTATATTTTATTTATTAATAATAAATAAATACCACCATATATTAATTTACCACTATAACCTTTATAGTCTAAAGATAAACTTTCCTTATTTGGTTATCAACTATAACCGCATTTTAATCCGACTCAAGTTCATATGTGTGTGACCCGATAGGCTTCCGAATATGTTGTCCGTAGACATAAAGTGCAAATTACGAAAATCTCCTTCATGCCTAACGATCACGGGATAGCGTCTAGCAACACACCGTGACCCCCAATCATCGGAAGAGTCAAAAGCAATGACTACTACCTTTCATGTGAAGCAGTTACCGTGTCACTTACAATCCTACCGCTGTAATAATATTCATACGATCGTATCTCGAGTGTCAATACATTAACGATCATATCTTATAATCTAGATATCATGCTCTCTCGGAATAACACATTTACTCCCACTTTGCAAAGATTCTCGAGAGCTAGACATTCTTTATAAGAAGACCATTTCGGATATTCAATCCCAATCAAAGGATACGCGATTCCCCGACGACCAAACATGTATACTCCGCATGCTTCAATATCATACCCAATCACTACCGCTTGATCGCCCTGTGGATAAGGGAAACCTCAATAGTGTCAAAGCATGACAATCCACACCATGATGCCATGAAGCCTTCGGTCTAAAGGATAATTACACAACCACCATATAGTGTGACACTTAATGTAAGTGGGTCAGTCTAACGTACGCATTCTCTAATACACGTCCACGTACAGTCCAAGTGTCTCTACACTTCGATAGACGAGATGTATCCCTATCTTCAATAAGATAGAAGACATCCAATACGTGCTAGTCTAATCTTACTATCAATGTCCCATTTGATAGTATATGCGACTAGAGACAATTAAGTATCAAACTTGTTAAAGTGATTAGAGATCTCATCAACCATAATCACTATAATGGTTTCTCTATCACAGTTTGACACTAGAGACGTTACTATATATATACAACCAATAATATGAAGCTAAACAATATATAATAACAAAAGTGCTTTTATTAATCATAATAGAGTTATTACATGAACTAAATATATTATAATTGACCCAACCCGGTCGGATCCGGTCCAACCCGGTTGGGTTTAGGACACATATTCAACACTAGGCCTATTCCAAGGAATGACCTATATTATTTAAAGGCAAATCATATTTACCAAATGATGCCACGTGGCATCCCAATAGTCCAAATTATTTGAACCATTAGTTAGCCACATGACATCAACTAAACACAGAGATATTAATCACAACTATGAACCATATTGAATCACAAAATACACAAAACAAAATTTTGGAGATCAACCAAAAAGAAGCACCAGCCGACGCCGACTGCCCCGGGGGAAGCCGCCGCCGCCGGCACAATTTCCGGTCGGGGTGCCGCCGCCGATCGGCCGAGCACCCCAAAAGCCGACTTGTTTTTATTTTTTCGTGTATCGTTTTGCGAATCAAAAATCTTTCATCTTTTAATTATGTGATTTAAACGATAAAATTAACTATGCAGATTAACATGCATATTGCGTAAGCTCGAAACTCGCTCTGCTACCACTGTTAGGAAATCTACGCGGGAACACAGCGAAATTTAAAATATATTTCCCTTTTAACCAGGTTCGACTTCGTGTAAGCAACAAGCATAAAAGAAATAGACGATGAATACCTTGTTTGATGTAAAATAGATCGTCGCATTATCTACGGTTGTAGTATCTGCATGAAGCTGCTCAAGTGTTCGGCCTCTACCGTTGATCCACACGAACAACCCGCCGTAATCCACCATTGGATTACTATCGGAAAAAGTCAGCTGCTAGGCCGCATTTTTCTTTCTCCCAAATCTCTCTCTCAGGAAGCTCTCTTAATTTTCTAGTAGAAAATAAGACTTGTAATTGTGATACAAAATTGATTGGCACAACTCCCTTTTTTATAGGGATATATGGCGCCACATGCAAAACCCAATTTGATTAGGAAAAACTTCCTGAGGGATAGAGGAGAAAGAAAACCAATTTTCAATAAAATAAGGATAATAGATATTCTAGATTTATTTAATTAATATTCAATATCTTATATTAAATATTTTTCAAGATATATATTTTCAATAACTAATATTGAATATATCTTTATTATATTACCATAAATCAATTTACAAATGTGTATATATCATTTATACTATCTTATTATATATTTTCAAGGAAAAAAGCACAATTGACCCGAATTGGCCAATTGACCCGCCCAAACCCGGATAGAGCACGCACGTACAAAAAATCTCTCGTCGCGTAAAAGAAAAACCACCCGTAAAAGTTCCTCTCTACAACCACCCACCATTCCACTCAAAAGAAAAACCTCATCCCACGATTCATCTCATCATCCGTCGGAGGTTTGCTTATTTCCAAACCAATTTCTGTGAAAAACCACCCCCTCCACGTAAAAGTTCCTCTCTGTGAATTGATTTGTGTTCGATTCCATATGCTCTCTCTGAATTGATTTCTCTGTGAATTGATTTTAGTTTTTAATCATCATTTTCTCTCTGCCGAATATTCTTCGTGGAAACTCAATTTTCACCGAATCGATTTCGTCGACGGCCCCCGACGGTGAAACATTCGATGGGTGATTTATTTTCAACTCCATTATCAATTTTAGCCGGAAATGGGAGGTGGAGGCGGTGATAATCGACGGCGACATCGAGAGACACACGAGAATTTCTAAGAAGCGAAGCTAATCCTCAACGCGGAGGAGCGGCTTTGATTCAAATTCGGGTTCGATCTCTTTCTTGAAGGTGATAAACGGCTCGGTTGGCTCTCACGTTCGCATATGTAAGTTTGTGCTTGAATTTGATTCAAATTCGGATTCAAATTCGGGTTTGATTAATGCTGCTTAAAAGTAAATTTTAGTTGAGTTATAGTTAGTTTTGCAGTAAATGATACCTTTTTTTGCTGAAATTATACAGTCTTCATGGGAAGATCAAGAAAACCATAAGATGCACATTTGCGTGGATCTTTACTTTGTTTGTCAGGTAAATGTTTGAGGCAGTAACTGTGAATTCGTCATTCGATAAAGTTGTTATTGATTTTGTTTTTTCATGTGGAATGGCAATGTCAGGATGGTTCGACCGTGTTCGATTCCATATGCTTGCAAAGTTTTTAATTTTTTCCTGCGGTAATTTCAGATTTCTGACAGGTGTGAGCCGACAACAAAAGGATGGTGAAATTGACATTCATAGCGTGCCTTACTAATGGTCTTCCGCCAACACAGGGTTAGATTATGGCCGACGTCTTCCTCATGCAGATTTCTACAAGAAACAAGGTAATTTTTTGTTCACTAATCTTACATTTTCTATATGCTTCTGCTTTTGCTGTTAAAGATACCGTAAATTGGTTTTCAAAGAAATGGAGGGATGCTTGGTTTTCAAAGAAATGGAGGGATGCTTGATTACATTTTCTTTTTCTTACTTTCTCTGTAATCACTTGCTTAATTAATTACTTGAACAAAGATAAAGATAATCAATTAATGGGGTACTTTGTATATGCATTATTCATCGAAAGATGCGATCTTGGAAGGAGGATACCATTCAATAAGGCAAACAACGGGTTGAACATGTTCGATATATTAGGTAAAAGCCCAGATTTGAATGGATATTCAATCGCAATCGCAATATGATCTGCACTTATAATGAGAGAGGTCCTTCAAGTTTACAAAGGCTTTAATGATGACAATGTTAAGAACCTTCTTGATGTCGGTGGCGGGTTGGGTCGACCATTAATGTCTTTGTGATTTCTAAGTATCCACATATTCATGGGATCAATTTTGACTTGCCACATGTTGTCAGCAATGCCCTGCTTATCCTGGTATGAGAACATCTTTCAATAAAGCTACAAATATATGATACAAGTATGTATATACTATGGAAATGCAATAATATGTAACACTGTTTGTTTTATAGGAGTGGAACATGTTGAAGGAGATATGTTTAAACAAGTACCAAAAGTAGATGCTATCATACTCAAGGTTAGTGTTTTCTTTTACCCTTTGCATATTCATAATAAGGACCTTCTATTCGCACGAGCCCGGATCCTCTACTGCAGTGATCATCTTGAATTGTGTTTCTTATATATGTCTAAACTAAGCTTATTATCTACTCTTTTTTTTACAGTACATACTGCATGATTGGTCAGATGAATCCAGCATGAAACTACTTGAGAATTGTTGGGAAGCATTACCAAAGGGTGGAAAAGTGATAGTTATAGAAATGATACTACCAGAAGTTCCAACAACAGAGATTGAATCAAGAAATGCATTTACAGGTGACATTCTCATGCATTGTAATACGTTTGTGTTGGAATAGTGTCCTAAACCCAATCGGGTTGGACCGGATCCGACCGGGTCGGATCATTTCTACTATTTCTTTATGTTTATACATATATTAAATGGCTTTTCTGTTGTCATATATATGTTCTTTTAAAGAACCAATTATGAATTGTTAAATGATAACATCCTTAGTATTAAACTGTGATAGAGAAACCATGATAGGCGATTATGGTTGATGAGATCTCTATTCACTTTAATAAGTTTGATACTTAAATGTCTTTAGGCTGATGTACTATTAAACAGGGCATTGATAGTATAAACAGACTAGCACGTATTAGATGTCTTCTGTCTTTAAGGGCAGGGATAGATCTCGTCTATCGAAGTGTAGAGACACTTGGACTGTACGTGGACGTGTATTAGAGAATGCGTGCGTTAGGATCGACCCACTTACACGAGATAAGTGTCACACTATGTGACGGTTGTGTAATTATCCTTAAGACCGAGTCTTCATGGCATCACGGTGTGGATTGTGCTTTGACACTATTGAGGTTTCCCTAGCCACGGGGCGATCATGCGGTAGTGATTGGGTATGATCATCAAGCACGCGGAGTATACATGATTGATCGTCCGGGAATCGCGTATCCATGATTGGGATCGAATATCCGAAATGGCCTTCTTATAAGGAATGTCTTACTCTCGTGAATCTTTGCAAAGTGGAGTAAACGAGTTACTTCGAGAGAGAGCTTGATATCCAGATTATAGATACGATCGTTGATGTTTTGACACTCGACTAACGACCGTATGGGTATTATTACAATGATAGGATTGTAAGTTACACGGTAAATCTGCTTTCACATGAAAGGTAGTAGTCATTCCATTTGACTCTTCCGATGATTGGGGTCACGGTGTGTTGCTGAGACGCTATCCCGTGATCGTTAGTACATGAAGGGCATTTTAAGTAATTTGCACTTTGTGTCTACGGCCAACATATTCGAAGCCTATCGGGTCACACACATATGAACATCTAGCCGATTAAAATGTGGTTATAGATGATAACCAAATAAGGAAAGTTTATCTCGAGACTATAAAGGTTATAGTGGTAAATTAATATTGTGGTATTTATTTATTATGAATAAATTAAATACAAGATATTGATAATATTATATTAATTAAAGAATATTCCGGAAGCCAATTTGTTGGTCAAAGGGCCACATTGAAGTGTATAAGATACACTTGGATTGTGCAATTTAATTAATGGTATTACCTATTATTAATATTGGATATTAATAAAATAAAATAATATATATATATATATATATATATATATATATATATATATATATATATATATATTGAATGCATGCGTGTGTGCTGAATGCAAATTGGATTTGCATTATCTTTGGTATATATATTAATAGATTTATATGTGTTATATATATGTGATATATACACATGTGTAAATTGATTTATGGTAATATAATAAAAGATAAATATTGTCAATATAAGATATTGACAATATCTTGAAAATATTCAATATGAGATATTGATGATATCCTAGATTTATTTAATATGAGATATTATAATAAATGAGATAAATCAATCAATTATATTTTCCTTATTTTATTGGGAAAAGGTTTTCTTCTCCTCCTTCTTCATTGGGGCGCATATTACACTATAAATATAGTGTGGGTGTCAAGCTCTTTTGGACATCACAATTGTAAGAGCTCATAGTTCTTGTGTAAAATAGAGAGCATCTTTTGGAGAGTTGGAGAGAGGGGGAAAAGGGCGATCTAAAGCAACCGGAGTTTTCCAATAAAGCAATCCATGATGGGATTCCGCGGGCTGTTCGTGTGAACTAGCGGTAGAGGCCGAACACTTGGGCGGCTCTATGCGAACTACATTCCTTAGACGGTCAAAGCGTCGATCTTTTAGATCAACCAAGGTAACCACCGTCTACTATCTATTTGTTTATTGCTTAAACGAAGTCGATCTTGGGAAAAAGGAAATCAAAATTTTAAATTCATTGCGTTCCACGTAGTTTTCCTAACAGTGGTAGCAGAGCGAGCTTCGAGCTTAAGCAATAAGCATGTAATTGTGCGTAGTTAATTTTATCGTTTAAATCACGTAATTAAAAGATGAAAGATTTTTGATTTGCAAAATTGATACACGAAAAGAAAAAAAAAACGAGATCTGGTGGTGCTCGGCCGACTGGCGGCGGCACCACCCCAGCGGCGGCGGCGGCAGGGCAGCCTGCTGCCGGCAGTCGGCCGGTCAATGCTGGCGGATCTCCAAATTTTTGTTTTGTGCATTTTGTGATTCAATATGGTTCATAGTTGTGATTAATATCTCATTTATTTAGTTGTTTCATGTGGCTAACCAATGGTTCAAATAGTTTGGTCATTGGGATGCCACATGGCATTAAAATAATAATGGCATTTCCAAATATTTGATTTGGAATAGGCTGGCACTTTCCAAATATTTGATTTGGGAAAAGCGCTGGCTGTTTACTTCCAAAATTTTGTTTTGGAAAGTGGCGAGCCTAAACTAAAATTATTTGGCCTTTCCAAATATTTGATTTGGAATAGGCTTGGCCCTTTCAAATATTTGATTTGTAAAGGCTTAGCTCAAGCGCCACTTTCAAAATTTTGATTTTGAAAAGTGGCTGTGCTTAACCCAAATTTGGTTTAGAAACTAAAGCGTCGCCTTTGATTACGAATCAAAAGGAAAGAAACAAAAGAGAAATAATTTTAATTTTGATTTATTTTGGAATAGTTCTAATTAATTAAAATTAAAATTAAAATCGGTTTAAAATTAATCGTTAATTTTATTTCGATTAAAATCATTTAATTAATTAAATGTTAATTAGTTAATTGATTGGATAAAATTATTTAATAGATTAAATGTTAATTGATTAATTAAGACGCAAGTAGTTAAATTTTAATTTTATCTTTTTCATAAGATTTTATTGTATGGATTAGATATAGTAGATATAATATGATTATATGGACCCCGATTGATCATGGACTCGACCGATAGGATAGATGTGAATGATTTAATTTTTCTGTTGGTTTAAAAATTGTCCTAGGCCGTTATGAAGAACGTGACCTAGTTTATTTTCTGCATTTATCCCATTCCCGTTGACTCCCCCCGTGTGCGGCGGGTGTATTTATTTTATTAGATAGAATTAAATGTAACAAGAATGGAGCAGAAGATGGAGACCAAAGAAAGAAGAATAAAGATCCCATTGGAGAATGGCGCATTAAAGATCCTATTGGCGGTTGCAGCTACCTTAGATTGTGACCCGCGGTTTCGTTAGTTTGTATTCGAAACCGCACCTAGGAAAAGTCCATGATCATACCGGTTACTTTACGCATTTATTTATTTTGTGCGTGTATTTATTTTGATACGATAGATGCATGACTAGGCACGGTCTTAAAAATGTGTAGGATATATATCTATAGAGATAGATATAATTGATGAGACCGAAATTAAAATTAATTAAGTGAATTAATTTACGAAAAAAAAAAATACTTCCACAACAAAAAATCAAGTCGAAATATTGTCTCCCAATATTATAACGACGGTGAAGAGCCTGTGTTCGGATCCAACTGATCGACCACCGCCGGGAGTTGACCTACCACGGGTATATCGTCGTTATTGAGATATGATCGTATGAGATCTCGTGAATATTGGGTTATGACTTGACTAGAGTCTTTCGGTGATTGGCCACCGTCAGGGCCGTCTGACTTTAGAGACAAGGGGTTGACTAACACATAGTGATGTGTATCGCCAAAGAGTTGACTAGTCAACCACTGAGAATCACATAGAGATGTGAATGGTAAAGAGTTACCTACCTATCGAAATTATCTTGGTTGATCGACCACCGCCGGGAATCGAGGTAACTAGATGGGATCTCAGCCACTAAAGAATTTTGAAAAATTCTTGAAAGTCAATTGGAAGTAGTTGACTAGTGGGAGCAAAATCATAAACCAAAAGACCATTTTTGATTTTGCGTGTATAAACAACAACACTCTTTTATTTTCATTTTTATGTTGTAGTTTTAGCAGACTTTATATTTATGTTTTATTCTCGATTAGTAAAACCAAATTACGACTGTTACCTTTTGAGAAACGTTATCAAATATGGTTAAGTAATTTTAATCCTTTTAAAATGAGCAATGACACGAGAGATCCCGTTATGGTAGTGACGTCACCAAAACCAACCCTTTAGAAACGGCGTCAAAGAAAGGGACAGACCTTTTCTAGGTTAGACGGATCCTAACCGGCAGTGTACCGGGTCAAATTGTAGTGATAAAGTGGTGAGTAAGGTGTCGAATCCTCAGGGAAAAAGTGGTAATTCTTTTAAGTGTGGTTAAACACCAAAGAGCTTCTATTAACTCGATCTAAACCGCAATTTTAAAACACAGATTACTACTACTCTAACCAACATAAAATAAATGCGTAATTTAAAAGTTATTCTAATATAATATATATAGATATATAAATATATATAGATGTACATAAATAGTAAAATATATATATATATATAAATATATAGATACCAATATATAGTTTATAGACTAGACTAGCCAAAGTATATGTAATCAATTTATTCGATCTTTTCAATTAATAGAATGTGTTCGATCTTCCTTTTTATTAGGTCTAATTGAGTAAATGAAACGGTGTACTCCTATTGTCAACAATTCCTCCTCACACGAGCGTATGAAATTGTCATATGTCAAATTGTCATCTCATCCAATGTCCACAACTCGCCCCATGTGCTAAACTTAGTTAGTCAAAACAGTGCACCGAGTACAAATCTACCCCGGATAAAAGAGGTGATTCCATTTGTCGGATGGCGATGTTATTCAAGAGGCTCCGGTTGTCAAGCGGATCGATTTAATACAAACGGTGTAGTTTCAATTAAACTGTGATTTTAACATTATTAAGATCTCTAGTACAAAATTAATAAGATTTGTTTTACTAGGACAAATCGCTTCGGTAGGAAATAGGATTCCGTTAATCAGACGGCCATTTTTACCCTCCGGTTTTTCTATTTTTACTCATATCCTGACTTCTCCTGTCAGTTCATCGTCAAGGTTATATGTGGTATTCATCATGATTGATTACGCCATTCGAATATGTTATCATTTACGTAGCGAAATAGAAAAAGATTCATTTTAACTCAATTTTAATCACTTTTATTTTAACATCATTCTTTTAACGAAAGGATCGAAATAATACGATTACATAACTTTGGCTAGTTATTAGATTTAGCCTAATAACATTATAAAACTAAAAAGAAGAAAATAACAAACATAAAAATAATTATTATAGAAATTACCCGATTACAATCATTGACTCGTAAATCGTCTTTTCCCAGGTATTCAACGATTTCAGCAACACCGAACCTTCGAGAATTTCCCGAGCATTACTACGATACTACTATTACTAATTTATTTTGGCATAAGGCCTATTTACAAACTAAAGAAAAGAAAAGAAAAAGAGAAAGAGGAGGGAGAGAATATATATAGGATATGGTATATATATATTGGTACAATTTGAAAGTGAGCCTCTGCATCCCTATTTATAGACCTTCCTCCTTCCCGGACCGGTCCTGAAAACTTGCCGGATCGGTCCGGTGTAATGATGACAATCATTACAGTTAGTTACAAGCATGTGCCCCCATGTTACCCTCTAATCATTACTTAGCATGTGCAATTATATATATAATTATATATAATTACATAGCTAACTTCTATAAAATCGTAACTTGAATTCTCGATATCAGAATGACATAATCGAACTTCCGTTGAAAAGCTCGTTGAATTCTCTACAACTTCTATCAAGATCACTTCTTCAGAAAACGTATTCTCGATGAGCCATTTCCAATACGTGTCGTTTTCGGGATTTTGTTATTTAAAAAACGAATACCCACTTGACCATTTAAATTGAGTGACGCTTTAAAACTTCCTTTCAACAACTTGAATTCACTTCAAAAAGTGTCGATACTCAGGATTTCAGTTTATCTTAAGATTCTGCAATGAAATAAACACAAAATACCCGTGTAAAATAGACACAACACTCCGGTCACTAAAAACCGGTAAAAACTACAACTTTTTATTATAAATACTAACTTTTACTACTAACTATACTAAACTATAAAGATTAATATTTTATACTAATTATATCATAATTTCATATATTTTACATAGAATTTGTCAATAAAACATAATAAAATCACGTATATTTAATCATATAAAAGTCATACATCAACTACTCCCCACTTAGCTTTTGATCGTCCTCGAGCAAAAATAAGCGGTAATATATAAATAACAGATAATATAATTGATCAGATTAAAATTTCAAAAGTAATATATATCGTCAATATTACAAACATATAATTTATAACTTTTATAGAAATTTAAGAAAGAAAGATTATATAACTTAAATGAATTAAGTATCAAATATGAATTAGATGGAAACATGCATGCAATAATTCATAAATATAAATAAAATATTAGAATTACTTTCTGTCTCGATTATTACGAATTTCTGGAATCATTAACTAAGTCAGATAGAAGACACAACGGCTTATAATATATTAGGATAGGACATTGTTTAATCGAAAAGATAGAAAAAGAAATCAAAAAGAGAAAGAGGCAAGTCGTACGTACCTACGTCTTCACATTCTTGATCAAAAACAATTCCGATTAGTAACATCCTTTTATTCCAACTATTTTTCAGATTTTCTCTCTTCTTTTTCTATTTTTTTTTTTTTTTTTAATATTAAGAACTAAAGCGTGAGTGTGTGTATAAAATAATCAAATTTTACAAGCATTGCTTCATCAAGATTGATCGGAGTACTACTCTTTCGATCTAAAATTACGAGTCCGGTTTCCTTAAACCCGTAATCATTCTTGAGATCTTTTGATTCGACTTATGCCTTCATTCCCAGCAATAGGACATTTCGAGATAATACCCTAGCTGGACTACTATCATCAGGCATTATTAATATTTATATATTATCGATCAAAGATAGGGAAGATACCTGATATTTGACTAATTCTGTGTAAAATAAATGGTGCTTTAATTCTTAATATAATTTTTTCATAGGATACTAACATATCTGAACTCATTCCAATCTCAGCATATACCATTTTTTTTCTCAACTCTTAACTCTTTTGTCATCATCTCCTCTCATAAGTATGTACAAACTCGAAGGATGTCAAAGAAATGTAGACCAAAACAAGCTAAGGGTCGGAAATTTCTAGTTAATCAAAATGGCTATATTCCGAGTGAGGACTTGATCACTCTTTAAAAAGCTGAGGTGGGGTCAAAAATTGGAAATTTTATTCATGTAAATTTATTTGGCTATAGTTATATTTTTGTGGTGTCCAAAAATCATCATTCCTAATTTTGATTCCACATTCATAATTTATCTTAAAAAGAAAATTATCTAAAAATTTATTTATAAATATAAAAATTACTTGAATAATTCCATAAAAGAAATATTTGACAAAAATTATTTAGTTATACATACTTAAAATCTTAAAAATCTTATAAAAGATATAAAACATATTCATAATATATCTAATATATTTTACTAAATCAAAAATTAATCTTCTCAAATTATATCATTTTTATTCATATATTAACTAACTTAAATCATTAAAGAAAAATTAAAACTAAGAAATAAGTAATTAAAGTACTAATTTATATGAAAAAGGTTATATTTAAATTTTTTTTTTAATTTTTTCGAAAATTTTAATGAAATTTTCAAACCTAACTCTACTCCCCACTTACGAAGTGGCATCGTCCCGATGTTCAATGAGTATGAAAAAGTAGGTTTGAAAATTAAATTAAAATTATAGATGATCGTTATAAACATCGATAACACGCGTATATTAAAAACAAACAAACATATATATTAAACAAAAAGAAACTATTACACACTAAAAGATTCAAAATAAAACAAACTTACTAACTAACTTACTAACCTTAATCAACTTACTAACTTATTAAAGCAAACCAACCTTAAACAGACTTAAATAAAACCAACAACAACTATCTCAAATAGTTGACGAACAACCCGGATTCTCCACTGGTAGTAATCTCTCTTTACAATCACGAGACGGATATATCTCGCCGAGAGGCAATTTCGTGGACTTTATTCAAATGAATACATAACCTTGAAATTAACCAAGCAAAAGGCATCGGCCTTCCATTATTATACCGTTCCACTGCAAAGTTTACTGCCGTCTTAAAAATCAAAATCCCCCAGTCCACATGAGCTCCGCTTATCAACGCAAATAACAAAAGTATCTCACTATCACTAACCCACGCAAAGTCACTAGTCGAATAGACTCGTGAGTTAATGAAGTGTTTCCATGCTCTCAGATGAGCAGATAGAGCGGAAGTGGTAGAGTCGTAATTTTGATCGAACTCTTGAAACAAATACGGAAAAGCTTCCGTGACATAGTTGACAACGTTAAAGGAGTTCCTAACGCCCATTGATATTCAAAATGAAGATTATGGATTTGATTGAAAATCGGTATTTCGTAAATATGATTGATAATATGAGGTGAAAAGTGAATAAGTGTACCACTTAACGCATACAAGTTGTGACGGATCGACAAGATTACTCACGAGAGAGAGAGCGAGAATAAAATTCCCTAACGATAGAAACATTAATCCTACCTCTTGGATTCCTTACAAACTTTCTCCAACCTCTATTCGAATTAAATCCTTCCTCGATCGATCAATTTTTTTCATAGTTGATACCCTTCTCAACTAAAATAGGAGAATTTGCAAACCTCGCATTCACCAACAAATTAACATTTGAAGCGCTAGACTCGGGACAAAAACATCTAATGCCTCCGGATCGTATGAATTGACCGACGGTGATGACCGGTTTGACATTTTAAGGCGATTAAAAAAAAAAACAGAGTGAAAGATGAAAGTAATAAGTGAATTTGCAATTTATTTACTTTCACTCTCTTCCTTAAATGGTCAAAAATTAGAGTACACGTGCATGCATACTAACACTTTCAAAGATGACTAAGCAAAATGAACTCCCGGATCGGTCTCGAAATCGACCGGACCGGTCCGGCTTTAAAATGGTTTCACCGTATAGTTGTAAAATTCAAGTTTGCTTGTTTATCTTTAATAGGCTCATGGCTATTAGAATTTATATAAGTTACTAAAGATTATCTAACTGATACGGATAACTGATACACGAATTACATTTTAAAAACGACATACGTAAATATTTTTTGTTCTTAGATTTTTGATGAAATATTTAAATACTATTAAAATTGATTAAATTTACTATTATGACATAAAACGATTATGAAAACGAAAAACTATTAAATTAGCAAACTTAGTATTTAATAAAGTTAAAATGCGGAAAATAAAATAAACAGACAGAAAATGTTTAAAACTAACAAAGTTGTACGAAATCAAATAATGTCAACATCATCATCCTCAGCTGGATAAACTGGATCATTCAAACTTGGAACCGATGACGTAACTGGCTGTGGAAACGTAGTCGTGGTCCGAACTGAACTGTCGAGACCTATCGAACTCATACTTGACGTCATCCTTGCAAAATCCGAAAATCCTCCCCAGCTAGATGTAACAACACCACGAGAACTCAGATAAAAGACACCCTGACCACTAGACTGGCTTCCAAAAGGATTTGGCATATGATGAAAGCTCTGAGATGGTGGGATAGGTGCTATCCATTCTGGTAAAGTATATGGGTCAGATTGACAGGGCGGATAGGCAGTTTTATCGAAAGAAGGATCAAGATGCATCTGCTCATGTCTCAACATCCCTCTACGTAAATCATCACTCCACTGCCTACTCTGCTCAGCAAACAAAGCCATATTAGCCTGTCCTCGGGCTACATCTGACACTAAAGATTGAAACATATCGTATGTAATGGTGCCTGGAAAAGAAGATGCTGCTTTGCTCCGTAAAAGATGAAAATGTTGAAACGGTGGAGGCTCAAAGAGGTGCACTACGTCCTAACTATCGAGTCTATCGAACCTCTCGAGACCTCCTCGGACTAGGGCCTATCGTGGACTCATCTCGCCATAGTTAATTTATCGTTAGATAGGAAAGGAACTCCCGATCTACGACATAAATCGAAATAAAGCCAGAAAGTACATGTGACTCCTCGCTTTGCGATAACAATAAACTCGAAAACCCTTCTATACATAATTTTCCCCACATCCACCTTAATATCATGAATCATCGCCCAAGTAATGCATAAATCTTCTTTACCAAAGGCGGTGTGTTTGGTAGTGGGATAGAGAGTATGGCTCAAAAATCTTTTGATTGCCCTCAGATCTCTAAAACACTTCCCATAATTAAATCTGTTGTCCACCCACTCTGCTGTAGCATCAAACTCCCTCTGAGCTCTAGAGGCAATCTGCTCATACATAGCAGGATCATCTAATCCATAAACAGCTCTGTAATCCTCCTCATCTGGAAAAACTTCTACCCCTAAAACAACATTAATAAGTTCCGGACTAAAAGAAACATTTCTAGACCTAAGGGGAATAAACTCTATCATACTACCCTCAGTGGGTGTCAAAGTAGACAGAACTGCATAAAACTCTGCCACTAAGGTAGTATTGATCTCTCCTGTCCTCTGAGCTGCAAAATCCAACCATTGGCGTCTTGCAAAAATACGCCTAACTTCCTCTCCTAAGTCATCAAAATCTAAGCCTCTTTCCAACACAACTCCACATTTACTATAGATATTCTTACAAGCATTCTTAGCTTGAGGTGAAGTCAGAGCAAAACAAAACTAATGTGACTCTTCTTCCGGTGTTAAATCTTTAAGACCTACGACTGGTACTTCTATTGGAATATTAGGCTTTCGTTTCTTAGAGATTTTTCGACTGGATGAGGCCATTCTACGAATTTTTGAATAACAAAAGAACAACAAAAACAAGAAAAAAAAAACAACATAAATAAAATGTCACAACACACTTAAAAATCCAAACAGTTGAAAATAAATCTAAAAATTATAAAAAATCATGAAATTGATAACTAGAGTAAACAAATTATACCTTATAATGAACAAAACGGTGAAAAGTGACCGGAAAAGTCGTATAAGCCACCGGGATGAAATGGAGCTTGTGTTCAATCTTTTTCAATTTTTTCACTTGTGGTGAAGAGAGGAGAGCAAAAGAGGAAGAATATATGTAATGGTTTAGTGTAATTTGCATTTTGAAGAGAAAAAGAAAATTTTTGGGGGTGGAGGTGGTGGTGTGGCTGTTGTTTGAAGAAAAGAGGAGAAATGAAGAAGAAAGAAAGGTCCCGTACTTTTAGGTTAAATCGAACCCGGATCGGTCCTGGATAAGGGCCGGATCGGTCCGTGTGAAATTTTTATGATTTTTTCGAAATTTTTTATTTTTTATTTTTTATTTTTATTTTTTTGGATTTTTGATATAAAACTTATAAAACTCAATAAAAACTTAATAAAAATAGAAAATAAAATTTATAAATTTTATAACAATTTCTTAAAATTTATAAAATCTTTATAAAACTTATTTAAAAGTTTATAAAAATTCAATAAATTTCTATTAATTCTTATAAAATATCTAAAAACTTAAAAACTTTTATAAAACTTTTATAAAACTCCTTAATTTTATAAAGATCCAATTTTATAAAATTTTCAAAGTTATGCAAAATTTTATAAAACTAAAAGCAATAAAAGACTTGAACTTACGGGGTTTCTAATTCTTCAATTTCTACAAACTCCAGATTTCTAACATACCGTTCAAGCAAACTAAATCCTAGAAACGTAGCGTTTGAATTAAGTCTTGAAGTCCATCGATTTTCGGTTAACCACCTAATCGTTCCATTCTTAATTACATTCAAACACTCATTCTCGAGATTGAGTTATATTTTTCCCACATTGCCCACTATGTTCAATCTTTCCACAGTTCTCGCACTTCCTTAAAAACATAGCCCTTCTCTTTATCGAGCTTCTCGACGTACATCATTACAAACTTCTTTCAATTTTTCTCTCTCAACAATTGCTTGTTTTTTCCAAAACTAAAGCTTCTATAGTAAAACGATATCTCTATTAAAACCAAACTTCAAAAGCAAAACAAAAACTCCTAATCTATCTAAAAAAGACATCCAGTTCTTTTACGCCTATCCGGTAAAAGATTTAAACTAGTTTAGACATATAAAAGTAAAGATAAAACCTGGTAATTTGATATTTCACTTTTCAGAGCTTTCGCTTTTAATCTTTCGGAGGGTCGATCAAAGAACATCACTTCATTTATGAGAGAGACTTCTTCACCTTCCGAAATAGCTTCACCTGTGACCATTGGCTATAAAAGTTGTATTCCCATCGCTTAGTTCAACAACTCAGATTTATAAACTCGTGTTACTTTAAATGGTCCCGTCCATCTTGATTTAAGCTTTCCTGAAACAACTTTAAACGTGAATTGTACAATAACACTCGATCACCTACATGGAACTCACGACTATAGATTCTCTTATCATGGAAGGATTTCGTGCGTTCTTGTAGATTCGAGCATTCTCATAAGAATCAAGGCGAAATTCTTCTAATTACATTAATCAAGTAGTCTATGATCACCGATGACCTTAGGATCGAAATTCGTAAATCTAATAGCCCGAAAGGCTCGGTGTTCTAACTCTACTTGGGAGATGACAAGATTTACCAAAGACTAATTTGTAGGAGAACGACCAATTGGAGTTTTAAAAGTGCATTCAGATGCCCATAACGCATCATCTAGTCTAACTACCCAGTTTTTACGGTTTGAATCCACTGTTTTTCTATGATTCTTTTAATCTCTCTATTCGACACCTCTACCTGACCACTGGTTTGCGGATGATAAGGCGTTCCTAACTTATCGTTACACCATATTTTTCAATTAACTTAGTAAATGGTCGATTGCAAAAGTGTGAACCTCTATCACTAATGATCGCCTCGGAATGCCATATCTAGTGAATATGTTCTTTTAAGGAATCGTATGACAACCTTGGTATCATTAGTGGGAAGAGCTTCACTTTCTACCCATTTCAAACATAATCAACCATTACAAGAATAAATCTTTTTCCAAACGATATAGGGAAAGGTCCCATGAAATCTATACCCCAAACATCAAATAACTCACATTCTAAAATAGGTTGCATAGGCATTTCATGTTTTTTCGATATATTTCCCCATTTTTGACATGATTCACAAGATTTAACATATGTATACGCATCTTTATAAAGTGTAGGCCAATAAAAACCACATTGCAAGACTTTAAAAGCGCTTTCCAACCTCCATGATGACCTCCTCGCCTCACGATCATGACAAAACGATAAAACACTTAAAATTTCATTATCAGGCACACATTTTCTGATTATCCCATCCGAACATTTACGAAAAAGATCTGGTTCCTCCCAATAATAAAATTTTAAGTCGTAAAAAACTTCTTTTTTTACATTGCCAAGTCCAATGAGACGGAATGTAATCACAAGTTAAGTAGTTAATGATATCTCCAAACCAAGGTGAATTTTCCTTAGAAGGAATTCTTTTACGTAATAACTGCATGGTTGAAGGCATATCGATTCTAAATGAGGTTGTTCATCGTGAAATGAATCTTTAATTTCATTTCCTATCTCTTCATCGATTTCCATTCTACTTAGATGATCTCGCTACTACATTCTCACTTCCTTTTTATCTTTAATCTCAATATCAAATTCTTGAAGTAGGAGAATCCATCTAAGAAGGCGTGGTTTCGCATCTTTCTTACTCAGAAATATTTCAATGTTTGAATAGTCTCAGATAAACTATTACCTTAGAGCCAACAATATATGATCTAAACTTATCTAAGGCAAAAATCACAGCCAACAGTTCTTTTTCTGTAGTTGCATAGTTCAGTTGAGCTGCATTTAACGTATGAGATGCATAGTAAATAGCTTTGAGAATTCTATTATATCTTTGACCTAAAACAGCTCCTACAACTAAATCGCTTGCATCACACATAATCTCAAAAGGTAAATTCCAGTCTGGTGCTACCAATACTGGTGCAGTAATCAACTTCGCTTTCAGGGTCTTAAATGCTTCCATACATTTACTATCAAAATTAAAAGGTACTTCTTTTTCAAGCAAATGACTTAGAGGTTTTGCTATCTTTGAAAAATCTGCAATAAATCTCCTATAAAATCCTGCATGTCCAAGAAATCCTCTTAACGTTCTTAGATTAACTGGTGGTGGTAATTTTTCGATTACCTCGACTTTAGCTTTATCAACTTCGATTCCTACTTCAGAGATTCTATGACCTAGTACAATTCCTTCTGATACCATCAAATGACATTTTTCCCAATTAAGCACTAAATTGGTATCCTCACAAATAAGTTGTAACACTCGTTCTAAGTGTAACAAACAGCCATTAAAAGAGTCTCCGTAAACACTAAAGTCGTCCATAAAAATTTCTAAGAATTTCTCAACCATATCAGAAAATATAGACATCATACATCTTTGAAACGTAGCAGGAGCATTACATAAACCAAACGGCATTCTTTTATACGCAAAAGTTCCATAAGGACAAGTGAAAGTAGTCTTTTCCCTATCTCCTGCTGCAATGAATATCTGTAAATAACCTGAATAACCATCTAAGAAACAGTAATACTTATGTCCACTTAAACGCTCCAACATTTGCACTATGAATGGAAGTGGATGATGATCTTTCTTAGTATGATCATTCAGTTTTCTAAAATCAATGCACATTCGATATCCTGTAATTTCCCTTGTTGGAATCCATTCATTCTTATCATTCTCTTTCACTGTGAAACCTCCTTTCTTTGGTACAACTTGAGTTGGACTTACCCATTCACTATCCGATATAGGAAAAATTATTCCCATTTCTAATAGCTTAATAACCTCTTTCTTAACGATTAATCAGAAATTCGGGTTGAGGCGGCGTTGCGGTTGAATACAAGGTTTAGCATCTTCTTTTAGAATTATCTTATGAACACATATCTCGTATAATACCTCGAATATCGGCAATCGTCCATCCAAAAGCTTTCTTATGCTTTTTCAACATTCCTAGTAATTGATCTTCTTGTTGCTCGATTAAAGTTGATGAAATAATAAGCGGTAAAAGGTTATCATTTTCAAGAAAAGCATATTTGATTTAAAGGTAACGGTTTCAATTCCGATTCTTAGGCGGATCTTCTATTGATGATTTAAGAACCGGTCCTTCTAGTTCTAATTCCAAATACTTATGCCATGGTGGTTTAAAAGTAAAATCGCCTTCATCTGTAGAGATAGGATTATCTCTTTCATTTCAATGTCTTCCTCATCTTCTTTATAGATAGATAGAGTTAAGCATTCTTCTAATCTGTCTTCAAAAGTTGGTAATCGATTATCATAGATGCAAATGAATATCTTCTATAAAAGAACATGATTACGTGATGTATATTGATGGTTCATAGCTTTGAAAATATTGAAAGCAACTTCATCTTCATTGACTCTCAAAATTAATTCTCCTTTACGAACATCGATTAAAGTTCTCCTCGTAGCTAGAAATGGACGTCCTAAGATAAGCGGCGCTGAAAATCCTTCTTCCATTTCCATAACTACAAAGTCTCTTGGAAAATAGAACTTGTCTACCTTAACCAATATGTCCTCAATAATTCCTTTAGGGTACTTAATCGATCTATCTCGCCATTTGAAGAGTCATTTCGGTCTTAGTAAGCTTTCCTATGCCTAGCTTTCTATAATCCTCATAAGACATGAGATTTATACTAGCTCAAGATCACATAAGACCTTCTTAAATGAAATCCTCCAATTTCACATGGAATGGTAAAACTTCCGGGATCTTTCTGTTTAGGTGGTAACTTATCTTTGCAAAATTGCGAACATTCTTCATTTAGGCATATATTCTCATATTCCTCTAATTTTTTCTTATTTGATAGTATATCTTTCAAAAAACTTTCCATAGGCGAGCATATTTATCGAGCTTCGATAATGGGGATATTAACATAAATATGACGAAAAGTATCAAGGAAACGAGCATACTTCTGATCAGTCATAATCTTTTTAATTCGATCTTTAGGTGGAAAAGGTAAAGACTCTAAATCTATAACCTTTGGTTTCGAAGTCATTCTCTCTTTTCCTTTATCCTTAAACTTTTGAGTATTACTTGATCGCCATGTTTCAGGTTCTTGAATTTTTTCTTTTAAACTATTCCCTGAATCAATCTCTACTTCATACTCCTTCAGTTCTTCTTGTTTTTCATCCTTGTTTTCTTTATCTTCTACTCTAACATGTTCCTTAAATAGATTCCTTAAATCTTTATCCATGGGATCTTTCAAAATCCTAGGGATTTTTACCCATTTTTCACCTTCATTCTCAGGTTCCAAACTTCTATTCCTTTTCAAGAAATTCTCTATGATTTCTTCTTCCTCATCAGTAAAGTCAAGTTCATCTTTAGTTTCTTCATTTTTTCTATCTAAATCATTTTCTACTTCATTATTCCCGAAGTTTTCTACTCCATTACTACCGTAGAGTTTCCTACTTCTCGTAACTACAACATTTACCTCTCTTGGGTTTCTTTCAAGATTACTTGGTAATCCTCCGGAGGTCTCTTTGTTGTTACGTTCACCTTCCCTACTCAAATGATCTTCCATATTCCTTAATGAAGATTCTATCGTTCTCATTCTCGTATCATGTCCACTCATAGATGTTCTCATTGAACTCATATCCTTCTTGGTGAACCTATAGAAGTCATCATTGTTTCCATATTCTTAGCTTGAGTAGATACTACACCCATCATATTTTCCATCGCTTTTCCCCATTTTTCAACCCCTTCAGATTGAGTTGAACTTTGAGTTCTTGGTATACTTTGAGTGGTATCTTTGAGGATAGGATCTAGGTAATGATTGTAAATTCGATTAGATGAATTTCCTTGATAAACTTGATTATTATTCATTTTCTTATCTTTGAATGATACGGCGGTTGTCCTGGCTTACTAGGGTTTTCGACCATCTAAAAGTTGGGTGATCTCTTCTAATAGCATTAAACGAGTTTGAATATGCATTGTTCAAATTCCTATGTTGCTGAAGAAAACTCACCTCCTCTCTTGAATATCCCGTTGGTTCTTCTATCCCTAATGACACATTATCATGATTTGAGTATTCAGTTGGCATACTATTTTCTGAATTTTTATTCTTTCCTTGTTGTAATCCATCAAACTTTCTACTCAAATTCTCCAAGTGTGCTAGAACTTCCGTATTTGACGTACATTCTCCTGCAAAGGCTACTTTTCTAGTGCTAGAACCGGTTTCCCACATTCTTTATTTTGGAAATCTTTTCTATAGCATCATAAACTGCTTGAGCTTCACTCATCATTAATCTAACCACCACATGCATGATCTACATCCGCACGTGAATCTTTCCTTAGTTTACTGACGAGAAAAGTTGAATTTGCATATCTAAAGAATAACCATGATCGGGACAAGCTCTTAACAATTTTTAAACCTTTCCTGTGCATTCCCAAGTGTTTCTTCAGATCCTTGTCTAAAATTAGCAACCTCGACCTTTAATTCCAAATTCCGTCCTGAGTGAAATATTGTTTGAAAATTCAGTTTGAATATCCTCCCAACTAGTTAACGAGTGGTGTGGAAGAGACATAAACCAATCTCGGCTCTTCCTTTCAAAGAAAAAGGAAACATAGTCATCCTCGTTAATTCCTTATGAGCACCTTGACTTTTGGTCAGTATTGCACAGCTTCTTCAAATGTGATAGAGATGATGATGTGGATCTTCATCATCTTCTCCTAGAAATTGGGCTCTTGCGTCAATTAAACCAAAAAGATGAGATTTAATTTCGAAATTATTCGCTCCTTCATTAGGTAAAAGTATGGGATTATTAGTCTGGTTTCTCCTAACAGTTTGATCACAGATAGGTCTTGGGTTTGGCGGATTGTTACGATTATTTTGGTTCCGATCTTGATTGATTCTATTATTCTGATTATTATTAGGGATAAGAGGGTTTTGGCCATGCCCTAAAGCATGATCTAGCCTCTGTTCATTTGTTTCATCACTAGTTTCAGCCATTTCTGTATTTTTATTAGAAGATGAAATCGTTGGAGATTTTCCAAGGAGTCCTAAGCTGGTTTGACCACGTTTACTCTCTCCCGCACCCTTTAAGTAGCGTTTATATCAGGCTTATAAGGAGTAAGTGAGGCTTTACCGCTCGGTCATCAACTAACGAAAATAGAAAAATGCTCGAGTTTTAAAGAAGAAGAAAATTGGTACTAAAAGAAAGTAGATACCAACGAAAAATAAAAAAAATAAATGTGATAAGAAGAGTGTTGGTTTATCCTAGAGAATTTTTAAGCTAATACAAGTAGTAACCATATACACAAAAAAAAAAAAATTAGCGACTTTGTTTCCCCGGCAACGGCGCCAAAATAGCTGACGTCACCAAAACCAACCCTTTAGAAACGGCGTCAAAGAAAGGGACAGACCTTTTCTAGGTTAGACGGATCCTAACCGGCAGTGTACCGGGTCAAATTGTAGTGATAAAGTGGTGAGTAAGGTGTCGAATCCTCAGGGAAAAAGTGGTAATTCTTTTAAGTGTGGTTAAACACCAAAGAGCTTCTATTAACTCGATCTAAACCGCAATTTTAAAACACAGATTACTACTACTCTAACCAACATAAAATAAATGCGTAATTTAAAAGTTATTCTAATATAATATATATAGATATATAAATATATATAGATGTACATAAATAGTAAAATATATATTTATATAAATATATAGATACCAATATATAGTTTATAGACTAGACTAGCCAAAGTATATGTAATCAATTTATTCGATCTTTTCAATTAATAGAATGTGTTCGATCTTCCTTTTTATTAGGTCTAATTGAGTAAATGAAACGGTGTACTCCTATTGTCAACAATTCCTCCTCACACGAGCGTATGAAATTGTCATATGTCAAATTGTCATCAGTCCAATGTCCACAACTGCCCCATGCTAAACTTAGTTAGTCAAAACAGTGCAGTGCAGTACAAATCTACCCCGGATAAAAGAGGTGATTCCATTTGTCGATGGCGATGTTATTCAAGAGGCTCCGGTTGTCAAGCGGATCGATTTAATACAAACGGTGTAGTTTCAATTAAACTGTGATTTTAACATTATTAAGATCTCGAGTACAAAATTAATAAGATTTGTTTTACTAGGACAAATCTGCCCCCGGGTAGGAAATAGGATTCCGTTAATCAGACGGCCAATTTTACCCTCCGGTTTTTCTATTTTTACTCATATCCTGACTTCTCTGGTCGGGTTCATCGTCAGAGTTATATGTGGTATTCATCATGATTGATTACGTCATTCCGAATATGTTATCATTTACGTAGCGAAATAGAAAAAGATTCATTTTAACTCAATTTTAATCACTTTTATTTTAACATCATTCTTTTAACGAAAGGATCGAAATAATACGATTACATAACTTTGGCTAGTTATTAGATTTAGCCTAATAACATTATAAAAACTAAAAAGAAGAAAATAACAAACATAAACATAATTATTATAGAAATTACCCGATTACAACTGCTGACTCAGAAATCGTCTTTTCCCAGGTATTCAACGATTTCAGCAACACCGAACCTTCGAGAATTTCCCGAGCATTACTACGATACTACTATTACAAATTTATTTTGGCATAAGGCCTATTTACAAACTAAAGAAAAGAAAAGAAAAAGAAAGAGAGGAGAGAATATATATAGGATATGGTATATATATATTGGTACAATTTGAAAGTGAGCATCTGCATCCCTATTTATAGACCTTCCTCCTTCCCGGACCGGTCCTGAAAACTTGCCGGATCGGTCCGGTGTAATGATGACAATCATTACAGTTAGTTACAAGCATGTGCCCCCATGTTACCCTCTAATCATTACTTAGCATGTGCAATTATATATATAATTATATATAATTACATAGCTAACTTCTATAAAATCGTAACTTGAATTCTCGATATCAGAATGACATAATCGAACTTCCGTTGAAAAGCTCGTTGAATTCTCTACAACTTCTATCAAGATCACTTCTTCAGAAAACGTATTCTCGATGAGCCATTTCCAATACGTGTCGTTTTCGGGATTTTGTTATTTAAAAAACGAATACCCACTTGACCATTTAAATTGAGTGACGCTTTAAAACTTCCTTTCAACAACTTGAATTCACTTCAAAAAGTGTCGATACTCAGGATTTCAGTTTATCTTAAGATTCTGCAATGAAATAAACACAAAATACCCGTGTAAAATAGACACAACACTCCGGTCACTAAAAACCGGTAAAAACTACAACTTTTTATTATAAATACTAACTTTTACTACTAACTATACTAAACTATAAAGATTAATATTTTATACTAATTATATCATAATTTCATATATTTTACATAGAATTTGTCAATAAAACATAATAAAATCACGTATATTTAATCATATAAAAGTCATACATCAGGTAGTTAGAGACAAGGAGGCTACATATTTGATGGAGTACTCCAAGGCTTTAATTATTAATGAAAGCGGAAGCTCATGATATGATTAAATCATTTGAAATTAGTTTCAACGAATTAGTCATATATTGGATACGATCCAAGATGATCATTCTGTCATATGATGACAATTAATTCAAACGTTGAACAAGAATGACCACATCGAATTTTGGAAATGTTGTTTTCAAAATTATAAGATTTAAGTATCGACTTAATTCTATCATTGCTTAAAGGTTAATTAAATAGTCAATGTTTTGAATACGATTCAAAAGGATGAATAAACTATTTAATAAACTTTAGATTTTCTTTATGAAAGGAAATTGAAAACATAGCTCTTGTGATCTTTCTTAAGTCTTATGAAGACTACAATAAGAAACATTTCTCAAGTGCTTAAAGGATTAAAAGGGAAAGTTAGGGCATGTGCTTAAATAGAGAACTTATTGAAGTTTCTATTATAGGCAAGTGAGTTGAGATAAATCTATCTAAGTTCAATTCGACTCTTAGATATATGATATCTTCATGAGTGTGATTAAATTAGAAAGATTAAATACTGAGATATGGAAGGTGAAGCAAACGTTGTAACACTTACCATATTCTGGATCTAGCAAACTGATAAGGGAACTAAATAAATGTTATTATGTTCCGGTTCTTATGAAGAACATACTTTCAGTTATTTGTTAGGATTTAGTAGACACATTCAATTGTAAAGAATAAATGTTATTCCGATAAAGTTGAAAGGTCACTGAATCTAACATACTAGATTGTTGTCACTATATAGTTGATATATGTGATGAAATCTCAACTAAATATTTATATGGCTGTTATCCTTGATATTTGTAGTTGTTCTAGACATAGTCTCTCTGGAAGAGAAGCATGTAATTAAACGCCATTCTGATGGTGTTGAACCATATGATTATGAATCATGTGGGTTAAACGCATCTTATCCAAAGAGGACTAAAATACCCTTTTATGAAAAGGTTATAAAATCTAGAAAGTTGTCCAAAGCCTAAACATACCGATGTTTGTTGGCTTATGACAATTAATTCCACAAATAATTGTTTATTAGTCTCTACGACTATTTTTAAAAATAGTCAAGTGTACTCAGTGAAGTGCATAATTCGGAAAGCCCGAAAAGTTCGAGACAGTACGAATATGAGATTGATGAACTACTTAGGAATTAATCTTCAATTGGATTGAAGTAATTAATACCTGAAGGGTGTTTCAGAAGTCGTCTGAAAGGGAATAAGATTCTCCCTTGAAGGATACCATCTTTGGGATACGCAATTGGATTGTGTTCCCAAAATGGAAACAACACTTTATATGATAAAGGTGTGACGCAGGCCATGCAAAGTATCCCTTACCCGTTTCGGGATAGTGCCCTTATACTTAACCAAGTTCCAAAGAATAAAGGTTGAGTAAATTCCATATTAGATATGAAAGAGGATAATGTCAAATCTGTCTTAACCGATGATTTGAAGTTGTCATAAGCAAAGTCAGAAAGGCTTGGAGCCTAGTACGACATATGCAACTTTGTGGAATATCTCAGCAAGTACGCTAGATATTATTTACTCGTCCGCGGAGCAAAAGGTGTTTGTCTCCAAACATGTTTGTCTTCTAGAGGAAGTGTTTCTTCTAAAAGCAGTGGGAGTAGATTTAAATCTCAAAAGTAGTTTGAGAACCACAATGAAATATTCAACCATAGGAGCGTGAGCGCACGCCGCGCATAGCGATGAGGTGTACAACACTGCTCAGTGCACACAAAAGTTCTGTAAGTCTGTGGATAACCTCAAGCCTGAAAAGGCTATAGGTATGTTCATCTTGAAGAATGAATATCTCACGACTTATGAAAGAATGTTTGAAAGGCAAGATTGAGAGATATGGCTGGAAGCCATAATATCTGAATTAGATTCCATCAGTGACAACCAGGTTGTGAACCTAGTCTGTCTTACCTAAGGGGAGTGTCCTGAAAGGTGACATGGATAGTAATATGATTACCATAAGGCTATAGTAACGGTGAAGGGTATGAGGTGTAAACCTTGTAATTACCTTTATCTTTGCCGGTGAGCCTGATTCTATTCGAGATGATGCTTGTTATAACCATTATCATGGCTATATGATAGTGTTGAAGGCGTTAGGCGGAGACAACTCGATGTTCATAGACAATAACATGATATGTAAGCCCACGAGATCCATTTATGGACTCAAACAAGTTTCTCTAGACAATTTCTTTGTTTGATATTCAAAGGAGTTTGATTTAGTCAAAAGAAGGATATGCCCAATGTTTAGAAGGTTCATGTCTTCTCACTCAAATATGGTTCTTCTTCTAATGCTTGAAACACCGATCATGAGCTCCTGAAATCGTTCTTTTTTTTGCCACCACACATGCGATGCAAGATATTACTGAGCCTACTGTTGGGAAGCTTCTTCTGAAATCTAGCGGATTGTTTGTGGATGCATGACTATATGTATTGGATATGTATCATTTCACTCTTTGTGTTGGTCCTTGGAAAAAGCTAACACAAGTTTAGAGGGGTGAATAAACTTGTGACCAAAAACTAATCTGGTGGAAAAGCCCGGGAGGCGAAGTTTCTCTGAAACTCAAACCGATCTTCGATTCGATTTTGTTCTGTCCCTTAACTTGTCAAGCGAGTTCGATTAGATCAATCGAATATAAGTCAATCTTTGACTTATATTTAGTCTTGTTAATGGCGGTGATAAAACTAGCCTTTAGTGTAATAGATGTGTCGGTTAAGTTCTAAGACTCTCTATGTATCGATTACAGGTCTTTGACTCGATGTCTAGTGTTTGTAGAGTGATAACACAATAAATAAAACAAACACAAATGCATAAAGTAAATCAACACAAGATTTGTTTATGGAAGTTCCGGGTGGTGTAATCCCGTACGTCTCCCCTTCTCCTGTGGTGTAGGAGGTATCACTAGAATAATGAGATAACTGTTACAAAATCCTAGCACTATGACAGTCCTTCACGACACCCTAGTTTCACTGTCTACACAAAATGAAGAAAGGTGAGATTGCTCCCTTCATCCTGCACACTGATCTTTCGGAGGTGGAATTGCTCCTTCACCAGCTCACAACTAATACCAACACACAGTCCTTAGACTGCACCAATAGTTGTGGCAACTAAGTTGCAACTGTATGAAGAAAGGTAGAATTGCTCTCTTCAAACTATGCACGACCAACCCTTTTCGCAGCAGTTTAGGTTTAGAATTAATCAAGGATTAATTCGGTGATGCTATCTGATTCTTCCGATCGACTTTGTAGCTCCAAGATGCATTCTTTCCCCCTCAATGGGTTACTGGATCTCTCTTTGAAGTCTTCAAGGAAATTCCGTTGGCTTCCTCTTTTTCTAGATATATCTGATCTGATTTTGTGGATCTGGATTTGGATCTTTGAATATATCCTTGTAAAGCTCTTTTTCTGATCCTCCTCTCTTTCTTTTTTGAGTGATTCTCTTGTGTATTTATAGGGGTGATGTAACGGTCACTAGCTCTTGTAGCCGTTACACTTGTCGTTTAGCCAACGTTCACATGTACGATCTTTTGTCGTATAGTCAGTTTAAATTTAACAAGGCCTTAACTCAGTTTTCTACTCTTCTTCAAAACGGAGTACCTTGTATACTTAATATCTGACTTCAATTGACTAAGTCGAGTACACCAATTAGTTTCTTCTTATCCGGTAATCGATAATCTTTGTCCTTAAGATTATTCGATTTTACATGATCTATAACTCGATTTGGTCACCACAGACTGCCTCGATCTCGACTTATAGTCACGACTTAATCGACTTCTAACCGAGTTTGCCACCTCGATTCTTGATTTTCATGAATCGAGTCTGTGTCCTCGATTCTTGATTTTCTAGATAAGCCAACTGAGTCTGTGTCCCTCGGCGAACTTATCTTCTTGATTCTTCTTGCATAAGCGAGTTTGAACCCTCGATTCCTCGTATGTGAATATTCGATTTTCTTGCTATAACTCGATTTTCTTGTTGTGACTCAAATTGTTAGCCTAGTTCTATTCTATTACAATGCTTGTGCAAAAACAACCTATACAAAGTTCGGACTTCAGATAGAACTTATACATTTAACTCTGAACCATTTCTTGCTTCTTCTTTCATTATGCACTATAACGATTGAATTCTGACTTCATCATCATGGGTTGTAAGTGATTTGTCTAATTTAAGTGACGAATCATCTTCAAAACATAAATCATATTTCAACACTTCGCATTTTCTTTTCTCTTCAATATTTTCTTCATTCTGCAGCCTTTCACTTACCTGGATCGTAAGTTCGATTCTGAACATTATACTCGATCGCAAATTTTTACATTCACATTTTGATTAGTCTATGGTATTTGTTTGCAGATTTTCAGGAATCTAAACCTCTTAGTGTTGAGGAAGATAATAAACAGAAGAAAATTGAGTGTACTACTCCAAGTATGGAACCTTAACTATGTTACAGTAAAAAAAATGGATGCCTCATAATATGGAAATACCTGTTCATTGTTAGAGGTCTGAACTTTGTCATACATTACACTTTTCTTTTAAGTTTTAAAGTGAAAACTATGAATTTACAAATGATTCCAGAATTACTATTGTTCAAAGCAGAACAAACATCGAAAACACCATCCAGTTCAGTTTACATGTACCGATCAGACCTCATTTAATCATATTTTGATTATCTTATTAATCATATTTTGTTAGCGATTTTTCTTTTAAATTTTTAATGCTTTGTATTTTGAAAACACCATCAGTTCAGTTTACATGTACCGATCAGACCTCATTTAATCATATTTTCATTATCTTATTAATCATATTTTGTTAGCGATTTTTCTTTTAAACTTTTAATGCTTTGTTTTTGTTACATTGTTTATATAATTGTTAAGGGTTACAACTCGATTTGGAGGCCGGAGAATTTTAATGGTCATACAATTTCTTGAGCATCATTAAGTCTTATTTCAATGTCTACAGGAAATGGTTCTCGAGTTCGGCTTCTTCTTTTTCTTTTTTATAGATTCTTTTTACATTTTCTCAAAGTTGACTTGGTGATGTGAAATAGTTGTATCAAGATGAACATTTGTGTTCATGGTGACCAGGGTGTGTTTGGCATGTTTCCAATCTGAATCGGTTGCTTTTGTAATTTCTAAGATGGTGCGCGATAATCCCAATACAATATTGATGAGTAATAATTTTAATCTAGCACAACTGCACAAGCATCTGAATTTATGCACATTTCCTTTGCAGTCGACTCACCATATATTCTGTCCTGATTAAGATTATGAACTCTGTAAAGCTATAATGGATCCGACGCATTCAACGGAAATGTTGGCACGTCCATTGTTTGCTACCAAGGATTTCTTCTGCTTCCTAGCTGCATATCCCGCCAGAAAAATACAGTTGAGGGACGCAATTCACGACAAAGAAGTAGACACGGTTGCCGTCGGGATTGGGTAGGATCCTAAGGGTCGTCATAGTGCAAGCAAATAACATATTGTGGATTTTCTTGGTTTACTTATCTATCAAGTTGACCATTCATGCTACTCCGTTCTCTGCGAGGTAACTAAATAAATGACTACATACATTCCTACTTGCCTATGATGGTGTATTTTTCATTGTACCTCCCCCTTCTGTTTTATACATTCCTATTCAGAATATTTAACAGAGGCTGTAAAACAATAGCATGTTTCAATTGTTTTAAGCCTTCAGTTTTCTTCTAGGATTGACCACAAATTTGATGTGATGTATGCTAAGGGATTTTTTTTCCTCATCGGTACATTGGTGAGTATGCAAATGTGCACTTTAGCATACCTAGGAGAGTCTTAAAAGTTGTATTTTGAACTTCAGCAGGAATGGAAATCGATTTGCTTGCTCAGAGGTAACAAATTAGTTATTTAAAGCAGTTAAGGCAATTCGATGTCGCGTATCATTCATGTGCTAATTGCTTTTGCATTTATTTTTCTTCCTTGCACTGATGGCGAACATTTCTTCGGTTTTTTTATTTATTTATATGCATGTCATTCTTTGTGAAAGTAGTTGTAATACTTTGTCAGCTTCTGTTTCCTTCCATAAGTTATTGTCTTTATGATTTTAAATCACTCACTTAGGTGGGTGACTATTCTCTAATACAAATTGACCTTCCCTTTCATTCCTTTTATTGTCTAGATGATTTTAAAGCATTTACTTAGATGTGTATTAGCATATGATACACATCCCAAAGTGTTAAAATAGTCTAGAATGTCATTCTTTGTGATATATGAATGCTTTCCTTTTTTTGATTCAAAAGTTTACGGTTAAAATTCATTCGGTTGTGTCTCCATATTGTTTTTTTTATGTTATTATTATAGGAATTGTTGCTAACTAATTCGAAAGTGAAGAATTTCAAATAAATATAGCATCAAAGAGATTGACAAGAGTAGAGTTCAATCTAATGATCATGAAGCTTTCTCAAAACCCCATTTCACAAGATCGTGGAGCACATGCAAGAGAAAAATGACATGAGACATGTGAAAGGAATATATAAAGCTAAAGAAAGGCCAAGTAATGCTATGACCTAGGAGCACCAATTTAGTAAGTGTCTCGAGCACGGGCACATAGTCCTCAGAAGTTTACTATGAAGGTGTGCTCATAGATTACATGGTTGATATGTATAGCTAGGTGTAATGAAATATCATTGTGGGTAGATGGAAAGAGCCAAATAAATGGCTGTTAAAATGACGAATAAATGGAACCTAACAAAGGAATATATGAAGTTTCAGATTCTAATAGAGTAAACTATTCAGCGTCATCACAAAGACATTTGGCTTCCGCCAATGTTGTGAAGTTCGAAAAGCATCAAGGTCTTCGTTTCTACAGCAATGTACAACGTCGGATTTGTTTGTTTGTTTGTTGTTTTTTTCACCAACCGTTGTTGAACTCTTAAAGTTTTAGACATGAATGTGTCCAACGACTTGCATAATGTGGAATCATCATCACAACATACTTTTTGTAAAATTTAAACTATATACATGTAAAACCGAAAAATAATTATTATAAATGTATCATTACATGTACATTCATAGTGAGAGCTTCTTAGCTTTCACTAGAGTAAGCAAATTAAAAGCATTACGTATTAGTTAATATACAAAAATGATGAGACTAATAGTAATGACTTATGAGCTTCACATCTGCAAGCTAAGGAAATGACTATAAAAAAATGACCAGATTAGTAATTGTGGGCTTCACATCACCCTAATTATTTTTAGGTTTTACTTTCTTCCGTGCATCGCACGGGTTTCCCACTAGTATATATATATTTGAAAACCACATTTAACCCAATTATCCAATTAACCCGCTAAAAACCCGATCCAAACCCTCATAACCCGCATACTGATTTTTATTTTTATTTTTTTATATATACAATTTTTCTATGTGAAACCTGTTCCAGGTATTTTTTTCCCCTGCCGAACTCCATCGATATCTCAACCACTCAACCACATGTTATCATCTTATCGATTTGATATTTAAACTGTATCCTTTAAAAGTTTAAATCTTTTCAAGAAAATCCTTAATAGAAATTCGGAGGTGTAACTACTCAAAATCTGTTGCGGATTCATCCTCATCCTTCCATAAAATCAAGTATAAATCGGAAAAATCGTAGAGCTCAATCATTATATTTCCTCCGAGCATATCTCCAAATCTCATGAACTATTGATTTCCATGGCATACTATGAGTTGTGTTTTTTTATCAGGTATTGTGCATATCTTCACTTTTCCCTCTTTTTATACAACAAAAATGAGGAACATGCTATATACTAATCCTGTTAGGTTTTGATAATGTAACTTGATTTCTTTGCTATCAAATGATGTTACACATGAGATAGAGTTTCTTGCTGTACTAAACAATTTGTTTCCGATTTTGATTTTCAGTCTATAGTACATGTGAATATTTAGTGAATACATCATGAAGCTTATTTCAAACATGCAAAAGGAGAGGTATGTCTTGAATCCTGCTCTTCCAGCTTCATTTTTTTCATTGAACAATGGAATAAGTCATGTTGTTTACGTTAAGATAACATTTAATTTAAATTCAAATGATAAAGCAGCAATTTTGGATAAAGAGAAGAAGGGCGACATGCAGCAGTAGCAGTACGGCAACTTTGAATCACCTAACCCTATCATTTATATTTTATCTTCTCTTTGTTTTCTACTTTGTAATTTAATTATAGTTTAAATAATTTCCCATTTATCCTATTTATCTCCTATATAAAAGTATGTACTGAGACTTCACGTTGAATCATTGAATGAAAAGTTCTTTTCCATTTTTATTATTTATTTCTTTCATGGTAGCAGAGCGCTCAGACTAACTTCTTTCAGATCCTGGTCAATCGTATAGAAATTTGTTTGGGTGGGGGTTCGTGACTGTGATCTAAACGAACCCTCACCCCTCAATTCTTCATTATTCACCCCTCAATTCATCATTATTTTATTTTACTTGTCTCAACCTGTCCTTTTTTTTTTTCCTCTCCTCTGCAAATTTTCTGAGATCTAGTTCATCTTTTAACGTGAATTCTTGTATCTACATTAGGTCGATCCGCTAAATTTTATTTTAGAGACAGAATTTGTCGCAAAATCTGTCTTGTTGGCTGTCGGACATAGAAGTGTCGCACCGCCACCGTGTTAGGAGAAATTTCTCAGATCCATCTTCTTCCTTATGCTGCTGTTTTGAATTCTTCAAAGAAATCGTCTTATCAAACGCCACCTCCTCCTCCTTCTTCATGTGAAGCTGCGGCCACCACCGGATAGTAAATCCGGCACCGTTTCAGAATCTTCTTTCTCTCCTCCGTTTTCTTTTTCTGCATATCTTTTTCTGTCCAGCTCGACTTCAATGACTGCCTCCCCCCTCTCTGCAAAACTCTGATCTTCCTCTGATAATTTCTCTGATAATTCCCTGTTCAGACCGGCCACCGGAACCGCTCCTACTCCTGCTTCACCTTTCATCTCCATCTCCATCTCCATCTCCTCGTGGTCCGACTCCTATTCCCTCACCCTCCTCTTCAAATTTTATTTATTTATTTACGTTGATTTTATTTATTTATTTTATTTTATCTCTTTCTAAATAAGTATACTTGTTAGTCTCCATCCAAGACTCCAAACCCACTGCCACCTCAGTCAAAAGTCCGCTCCTCCTCTATCTGCTTTCTTTTAAAATTATGCTTGATGATTATTATTATTATTATTATTATTATTATTATTATTATTATTATTATTATTATTATTATTATTATTTTAATTTATTTTAAAATGGTTCCAGTTCTTAAGAGCAATGACTTGATGGGTTTCGTGGATAGTTCTCAACTGTGCCCATCAAAATTTACGATTGATAATATAGGTAATCCTACAACAATTGTCAATCCTGAATTTCACTTATGACAGCGAAAGGATCAGCTAGTTCTCGGCTGGATCAAGCATCTCGAGGTCGATTTTCACTTTATTCATTAGAAAGTCTTCAACCGGGATGTTCTTCTCCGACACATTTCCTCCGACGAACAGGTTGCCGATTTGTTCACGAAGGGTGTCTCTAAAGCTCGTTTCCGGTTTCTTTCAGACAAGCTTCCCGTTCGAACACACCTGCTCAGCTTGCGGGGCACTGTTAAGATAACATTTGATTTAAATTCAAAAGATAAAGCAGCAATTTTGGATTAAAAGAAGAAGGGCGACAGGCAGCAGTAGCAGTACGGCAACTTTGAATCACCTAACCCTATCCTTTATATTTTATCTTCTCTTTGTTTTCTATTTTGTAATTTAATTATAGTTTAAATAATTTCCCATTTATCCTATTTATCTCCTATATAAAAGTATGTACTGAGACTTCACGTTGAATCATTGAATGAAAAGTTCTTTTCCCTTTTTATTATTTATTTCTTTCAGTTTAAACAAAACAAAACAAAACAAAACAAAACAAAAAAAAATTGAAAGAGGTTATTGTTTTGTTTTTTTATTGTTGTGGGTTGACATATTGCTGTCTCGGTGGTTCGTTCCCTGTTTTTTGTTGGACCCTTCCAGTTTGTTGATTGGATTCATCATATATTTATTGGGTTTTTCTGGGTTTTGCAGACGGTTGAAATAATACTGAGCAGATTCGACTTCATGATATGATATCGGAATGTAACGACTTTCAACCTATTGATGATAAGTGTCTTTTGCGCTTAATTCCTCTATTTTATTTTCTTTTGAATCTATACATTCAATTGATAAGACCATCATTCAGTTAAAACTTATGCTAGTATATCGCAGATAAATCCAAAAATATTAATAAGATGCATATATATATATATATATATATATATATATATATATATATATGTTTGATAAATGATGGTTCGCTGCAGATTCGACTTTATGCTATGATATTGAAAAGTAACAATCTTCAATCTATTGATAATAAGTGTCTTTTGCGCTTAATTCCACTATTTTATTTTCTTTTGAATTTATACATTCAATTGGTAAGACCATCATTCGGTTAAAACTTATGTTTGTATTGCAGATAAATCCAAAAATATTAATACCATGCATATATTGTTGGATAAATGATGGAGAACGTGGGTAGGTTTTTCTTCGCGGGGAGCAGATTATATGAATATTCTTTTGTGTTCGATCAGATGGGGCATGCTATTCGCATTTACTGAAATATTATGTGGTTGCAGAATATATGCCTTTTGACTTATATATAATGTTTTTTCGGAGCTTTACAATATTGACTAAAGACTTTGATTAATGTAATGAAGTTTACCTGTTTGTACCTTTCATTTTCATTTCATCGATCTTACCTCTGTTTATATATGAATGATTTGTGTTTCAGCATTCATTGGTGTTGTGTTCAATTGATCTTGCTTGCATACTATATGGTTTCATTTTTTGTTTAATATATTTTTTTTAACTGGGAATGGAGATGCAGATTTTTATTAATGAAATCTGATTCTCAACTATATGGTTTCATTTTATATTATTTTTTCGTATATGGTTTCATTTTAGTGATGCAGCTCGACCACAACTGTTATCGTTGACAACAGTGAGGATAATAATTTTTGTTTATGTATCGACATCATATTAGGATTGCGGTTATAATTTTTGTTTTTGTATCGACATCACATTAGGGTTGCGGTTATAATGAATTTGTTTTGAACGTAGAATTGAAATTAAAAGGACGAGGGATACTGAAACGAGGGAGACGTGTGCTCATAATTTCTTTTAGGACATTGATGTTTTTAGTGAATATATAATATGTAACACTAATTTTTTTTTTGTAAATTTATTCTTTATTATATCATACATTATAAATTGAGGTGAATGAAGTGTGAGGTTAGATTTAAGGGATAAATGGGATGGGGCTTGAAGGGAGAGGAGACTTATGATTCTATTTTTTTTTTTTTTTTTTTTTTTAAAATAAATTGAGTGGGTTGGTGGTGGGTGTGAGTCTTACAGTGTCACACAAGACATTTTCTCTTTGGATCAAAACTAAATTTCGTTTAGCAGCATAAACTATCTAGACATAACTATTATAGTAGATAAATGTTCTATTGCATTGCATCATTGCAATTCTTAATTAATATTTTCTTTATTCGTAAAAAATATTAATTAATTATTTTATTTTATATATGCATCGCACCTATCCCGTCCATCGACGGGTTTTAACTAAATATATATATATATTGCAAATATAAATCTACACATATATACATTTATCACATTTGTGCACATGCATATCTTATATGCATGTCACGCATATGACCACAAATATATATATATATATATATATATATATATATATATATATATATATATATATATATATATATATATATATATATATAATATATAGTAATACAATTAATTAAATTGCAATAATCCAAATATATCTCATACACATGAATGCGGCGCCTCATATGTCAATTAATTGGCTTCTGGAATATTCTTTAATTAATCAATATATATAATTAAGATCTTGTAATTAATTTATTCATAATAAATAAATACCACCATATTAATTTACCTCTATAACATTTTATAGTCAAAATAAACTTTCCTTATTTGGTTATCGCTACAACCGCATTTTAATCTGGCTATATGTTCTTATTTGTGTGACCCGATAGGCTTCCGAATATGTTGGCCGTAGACACAAAGTGCAAATTACGAAAATGCCCTTCATACCTAAGGATCACGGGATAGCGTCTAGCAACACCCCGTGACCCCCAATCATCGGAAGAGTCAAATGCAATGACTACTACCTTTCATGTGAAATGGTTACCGTGTAAATAGAATCTTATGTTGGAATAGTGTCCTAAACCCAATCGGGTTGGACCGGATCCGACCGGGTCGGATCATTTCTACTATTTCTTTATGTTTATACATATATTAAATGGCTTTTACATTTGTCATATATATGTTCTTTTAAAGAACCGATTATGAATTGTTATATGATAACGTCCTTAGTATTAAATGTGATAGAGAAACCATGATAGGTGATTATGGTTGATGAGATCTCTAATCACTTTAATAAGTTTGATACTTAAATGTCTCTAGGGCGACGTACTATCAAGCAGGGCATTGATAGTATAAGCAGACTAGCACGTATTAGATGTATTACATCTTTTAGGGCGGGGATAGATCTCGTCTATCGAAGTGTAGAGACACTTGGGTATGCGTGGGCGTGTATTAGAGAATGCGTCGTTAGGTGACCCACTTACACGGATAAGTGTCACACTATGTGGCGGTTGTGTAATTATCCTTAGGACCGAGTCTTCATGGCATCACGGTGTGGATTGTCATGCTTTGACACTATTGAGGTTTCCACAGCCATGGGGCGATCATGCGGTAGTGATTGGGTGTGATCTTCGAAGCATCGCGGAGTATACATGATTGGTCGTCCGGGAATCGCGTACCACTATCGGTGAGGGGTAAATATCCGAAAGGGCCTTCTTATAAGGAATGTCTCGTTCTCGTGAATCTTTGCAAAGTGGGAGTAAGCGTGTTACTTGAGAGAGCTTGATATCAGGATTATAAGATCACGTTGTTAATGTTTGACACTCGATGTATGTCACGACCGTATGGATATTATTACAAATGATAGGATTGTAAGTTACACGATAAGCTGTTTCACATGAAAGGTAGTAGTCATTGCATTTGACTCTTCCGATAATTGGGGTCACGGTGTGTTGCTGACGCGCTATCCGTGATCGTTAGGCATGAAGGGCATTTTAAGTAATTTGCACTTTGTGTCTACGGCCAACATATTCGAAGCCTATCGGGTCACACACATATGAACATCCACCGGATTAAAATGTGGTTATAGATGATAACCAAATAAGGAAAGTTTATCTCGAGACTATAAGGGTTATAGTGGTAAATTAATATGGTGGTATTTATTTATTATGAATAAATATAATACAAGATATTAATTATGATGATTAATTAAATATGTATATTGATACATATGATTTTCGAAAATATGTATATATGATATACATGTATTTTGCAAATTAATTAATCATAGTATTATATTAATTAAAGAATTTTCCATAAGTTAATTAAAGGGAAAAGTGGCGCCATTCATAGTGTGTACATGACACACTTGGATTGTCTGAATTTAATTAATAAGATTACCATAATATTAATATGTGATATTAATTGATTTTGAGAAAAATAGATTTATGGTAATAACATAATTTATAATCAATATAAGATATTGGAAAATCAAATTATGGAAAGAGATCAATCACATTAATTATTCTTCCTTATTTTTATTGGAAAAGGTTTTCTTCTCCTCCTCTCCAAGCAAGCCTTGGCGCCCCATCTACTATATATGAGGGGTTGCCAAGCTCTTTAGTACACCATTCTTCCAAGAGCAATTGTTCTTATGAAAAATTGCAAGAACTCATAGTTCTTGTGTAAGAAAGAGGGCTTCCTATAGTGAGTTTGTGAGGAGGAAAACGTCCGGTCTAGCAACCGGGTTTTCCGATAGCAATCCATGGTGGGATTCCGGCGGCTGTTCGTGTGGACTAGCGGTAGAGGCCGAACACTTGGGCGGCTCCATGCTGAACTACTCTCCTTAGACGGTCAAAGCGTCGATCTTTTAGATCAACCAAGGTAACCGCCGTCTTTAGTTTATTCGTTTATTGCTTAAACGAAGTCGATCTTAGGAAAAGGAAATCAAATTTTTGAATTCCAGCTGCGTTCCAGCGTTGATTTCCTAACGATGGTATCGAGAGAGCTTGAGCTTAAGCAATAAGCATGTTTATTTGCGTAGTTAATTTTATCGTTTAAATCACGTAATTAAAAGATGATGTATTTTGATTCGTAAAGGATACAATTTAAAAGAAATTTTTGTTTTGTGTATTTTATGTTTCAATATAGTTCATAGTTGTGATTGGGTGGTGGATTCTCGGTGAATCCCACTCGATAGATGCAAGATTTAAATCACGGGCGTTAAGTCGAGGTTGAGTGATGGATTCTCGGTGAACCCACTCTTCGATAATTAAATGGGGCTCGGCCGATTGGCGGCGCCTCCTCCCAGCCCGTGGCGGCGGCGGCGGCGGTGGCCTTAGAATCTGCCGTCCGTCGGTTGTCCTCTTCCAATGGGGAGATCGACTTTTCGTTTTGTGATATTTATTGTGCATGGATGTCTCGATTAAAATTAATCGTTAATTTTATTTCGATTAAAATCATTTAATTAATTAAATGTTAATTAGTTAATTGATTAGATAAAATTATTTAATGGATTAAATGTTAATTGATTAATTAAGACGCAAGTAGTTAATTTTTAATTTTATCTTTTTCATAAGATTTTATTGTATGGAATAGATATAGTAGATATAATATGATTATATGGACCCCGATTGATCATGGACTCGACCGATAGGATAGATGTGAATGATTTAATTTTTCTGTTGGTTTAAAAATTGTCCTATGCCGTTATGAAGAACGTGACTGGTTTATTTTACGCATTTATCCCATTCCGTTGGCTCCCCCGTGTGCGGCGGGTATATTAGATAAATTGAATGTAACAAGAATGGAGCGAGAAGATGGAGACCAAAGAAAGATTTAAAATAAAGATCCCATTGGAGAATGGAGCATTAAAGATCCTATTGGCGGTTGCATTTCCTACCTTTAGATTGTGACCCGCGGTTTAAATCGATTTGTATTCGAAACCGCACCTAGGAAAAGTCCATGATCATACCGGTTACTTTACGCATTTATTTATTTTGTGTTTGTATTTATTTTATATGATACGATAGATGCATGACTAGGCACGATCTAGATAAATGTGTAGGATTTGTATCTATAGAGATAGATATATTTGATGAGACCATGATTAAAATTAATTAAGTGAATTAATTTACGAAAATACTTCCACAACAAAAATCAAGTCGAAATATTGTCTCCCGATATTATAACGACGGTGAAGAGCACTGTGTTCGGATCCAACGATCGACCACCACCGGGAGTTGACCTACCTCGGGTATATCGTCGTTATTGAGATATGATCGTATGAGATCTCATGAATATTGGGTTATGACTTGACTAGAGTCTTTCGGTGATTGGCCACCGTCGTAGGGCCCGTCGACTTTAGAGACAAGGGGTTGACTAACACATAGTGATGTGTATCGCCAAAGAGTTGACTAGTCAACCACTTTGAATCACATAGAGATGTGAATGGTAAAGAGTTACCTACCTATCGAAATTATCTTGGTTGATCGACCACCGCCGGGAATCGAGGTAACTAGATGGGATCTCAGCCACTAAAGAATCTTGAAAAATTCTTGAAAGTCAATTGGAAGTAGTTGACTAGTGGGAGCAAAATCATAAACCAAAAGACCATTTTTGATTTTTCGTGTATAGACAACAACACTCTTTTATCTTCATTTTTTTAATGTTGTAGTTTTTAGCAAACTTTTATATTTTATGTTTTTCTCGATTAGTAAAACCAAATTATGATTGTTTGAGAAACGTTCTCAAGAATGGTTAAGTAAATTTTAATCCTTTTAAAATAAAGCAATAACGCGAGCAATCCCGTTATAGTAGCTAAAGTTAAGGAGACTACATATTTGATGGAGTCCTCCAAGACTTTAATTATTAAAGAAAAGCGGCGACTCATTGGATACGATCCAATATGATCATTCAGTCATATGATGACAATTAATTCAAGCGTTGGATAAGAATGACCACATCTAATTTTGGAAAGGTTGTTTTCAAAATTGTAAGATTTAAGTATCGACTTAATTCTATCATTGCTTAAAGGTTAATTAAATAGTCAATGTTTTGAATACGATTCAAAAGGTTAAATAAACTATTTAATAACTTTAGATTTTCTTTATGAAAGGAAATTGAAAACATAGCTCTTGTGATCTTTCTTAAGTCTTATGAAGACTCCAATAAGAAACATTTCTCAAGTGCTTAAAGGATTAAAAGGAAAGTTAGGGCATGTGCTTAAATAGAGAACTTATTGAAGTTTCTATTCTAGGCAAGTGAGTTGAGATAAACCTATCTAAGTTTAGGTCAACTCTTAGATATATGATATCTTACGAGTGTGATTAAGCTAGAAAGGTTAAATCCAGATATGGAAGGTGAAGCAAACGTTGTGACACTTCCATATTTTGGATCTAGTAAACTGATAAGGGAACTAAATAAATGTTATTATGTTCCGGTTCTTATGAAGGAGACAAGTTCAGTTATTTGTTAGGATTTAGTAGACACATTCAATTGTAAAGAATAAATGTTATTCCGATAAAGTTGGAAGGTCACTGAATCTAACATACTAGATTGATGTCACTATATAGATGATATATGTGATGGGATCTCAACTAAATATTTGTATGGTTATTATCCTTGATTTGTGGTTACTCTGAACATAGTCTCTCCGGAAGGAGCGTGTAATTAAACGTCATTCGATGATGTTGAACCATATGATTATGAATCATGTGGGTTATAAATATCTTATCCAAAGAGGACTAAAATACCCTTTTATGAAAAGGTTATAAAATCTAGAAAAATTGTCTAAAGCCTAAACATACCGATGTTTGTTGGCTTATGACAATTAATGCTACAAATAATTGTTTGTTAATCTCTATGACTATTTTTAGAAATAGTTGAATGTACTTATTGAAGTACGACAATTCGGAAAGCCCGAAAAGTTCGAGCCAGTACGAATATAAGATTGATGAGCTACTTAGGAATTAATCTTCAATTGGATTGAAGTAATTAATACTTGAAGGGTGTTTCAGAAGTTGTCTGAAAATGAATAAGATTCTCCCTTGAAGGATACCATCTTTGAGATACATAATTAGATTGTGTTCCCAAAACGGAAACAACACTTTATATGATAAAGGTGTGACGCAAGTTATGCAAAGTATCCCTTACCCGCTTCGGGATAGAGCCCTTATACTTAACCAAGTTCCAAAGAATAAAGGTTGAATAAATTCCATATTAGATATGGAAGAGGATAATGTCAAATCTATCTTAACCGATGATTTGTAGTTGTCATAAGCAAAGTCAGAAAGGCTTGGAGCCTTGTACGACATACGCAACTTTGTGGAATATCTTAGCAAGTATGCTGGATATTATTTACTTGTCCGTGGAGCAAAATGTTTGTCTCCAAACATGCCGTCTTCTAGAGGAAGTGTTTCTTCCAAAAGAGACAGTGGGAGTAAATAAGATCTCAAAAGAGTTTGAGAACCACAAAGATACATTCAACCAATGGAACATGAAGCGAGGCGCCACATAGCGATGAGGTGTAGATCACTTGCTCGGTGCACACAAATGTTCTGTAAATGCGTGGATAACCTAAAGCCTGAAAAAGAAATTTCTTTGGTATGTTCATCTGAAGAATGAATATCTCACGACTTATGAAGGAATGTTTAAAGGAAAGATTGAGAGATATGGCCGGAGCCATAATATACGAATTAGATTCCATCATTGACAACTAGGTTGTGAACCTAGTCTGTCTTACCTAAAGGAGTGTCCTGTAAAATGAGCCTAGTTCTATTCGATTATGCTTGTTGTAACTTGATATCATGGCTATATGATAGTGTTGAAGACGTTAAGGCGAGCGACTCAATGTTCATAGACGATAACATGATATGTAAGCCCATGAGATCCATTTATGGACTCAAACAAGTTTCTCTAGACAATTTCTTTGTTTGATAATCAAAGGAGTTTGATTTAGTCAAAATAAGGATATGCCCAATGTGCAAGAAGGATAGTGGGAGTGTGTTACGATTTTCGAGTAAGGTATTGGATATCTCTCTCGAGAATTGTCACCCCATGTCACAGTCAATTAATGTTTGGTAGTTCAAGGTCTTTGTGAAAGCACTTGGATTAGCGGTTCTTATTTTAGAAATAAGAATCTACAATGATGGATTTAATTCTTTGTTAGATTATTGTTTACCTATATAGATGTGATGCTAAAAGAGTTTAGCATAAATTGCATAAGGAGATCTGCTAGCGGTGTTCTCAAGATCTATCTATGTTAGGACGTTGGTCCTAAAGATAAGGTGAAAGATGATGCTTATGAAAGGTTTCCTTTGCTACTGCGATAGGTTTCATCATAAAGGTAATGCCAGATGTTCATAGTTCATGAACTGTCATGAGCAATTAATGAAAGTAAATCTGGTGAATGTCGAGAATATCCTTAAACAAGTTAAGGAAAGTTTCCTAGTTTATCGAAACTTGAAATAAGTAAACGTAGATATACAGACGTATGTCCTAAGTCTTATGAAGGCGAGTGGGAGCTACAGTCTGGGTTTGCGATCACTTTGTTTAAGTGATACAGTGAGCTGGAAATGTTCTAGCCTATGGGTCACTGTAAACTCTACAACTTAGCCAAAACACAATAGTGCCTTAGAGGCGCAGCGGGAGCAGTACATGGATCTAGAAGGTTCATTCCTGAACCTTGTTCGGTTCTTCCACCTTTTCTATATAGCTGATATAGTAAGTGGATTCATTGCTTGAAGCAAGGACCAGGGTCTCGTCAGAGATTCGTGTGTGTGTTGAGGCGGTTCCTTTGACTTGGTCATTTGGAACGTGATATGAAGATAGTCTGAGTCCCCACGGATAGCGATCCGTTTATGGCTAGGGCTGGTTGCGAGTATTGCATAAGATTCTTGTGTTTCAACTTGGTCTTGTGTGTGCGAGTGATTGGTTTTAGGCCAAGTGGGAGATTGTTGGAATAGTGTCCTAAACCCAATCGGGTTGGACCGGATCCGACCGGGTCGGATCATTTCTACTATTTCTTTATGTTTATACATATATTAAATGGCTTTTCATTTGTCATATATATGTTCTTTTAAAGAACCAATTATGAATTGTTATATGATAACGCCCTTAGTATTAAATCGTGATAGAGAAACCATGATAGGTGATCATGGTTGATGAGATCTCTAATCACTTTAATAAGTTTGATACTTAAATGTCTCTAGGTGACGTACTATCAAACAGGGCATTGATAGTATAAAACAGACTAGCACGTATTAGATGTCTTCATCTTTAGGGCGGGGATAGATCTCGTCTCATCGAAGTGTAGAGACACTTGGGTATGCGTGGGCGTGTATTAGAGAATGCGTCGTTAGATCGACCCACTTACACGAGATAAGTGTCACACTATGTGGCGGTTGTGTAATTATCCTCGGGACCGAGTCTTCATGGCATCACGGTGTGGATTGTCATGCTTTGACACTATTGAGGTTTCCCACAGCCATGGGCGATCATGCGGTAGTGATTGGGTGTGATCTTTGAGCATGCGGAGTATACATGATTGGTCGTCCGGGATCGCGTACCTATCGGTAGGGGTAAATATCCGAAAGGGCCTTCTTATAAGGAATGTCTCGTTCTCGTGAATCTTTGCAAAGTGGGAGTAAACGTGTTACTTGAGAGAGCTTGATATCCGTTATAAGATACGGTTGTTAATGTTTGACACTCGATGTGCGACCGTATGGATATTATTACAATGATAGGATTGTAAGTTACACGGCTGTTTCACATGAAAGGTAGTAGTCATTGCATTTGACTCTTCCGATGATTGGGGTCACGGTGTGTTGCTAGGCGCTATCCCGTGATCGTTAGGCATGAAGGGCATTTTCGTAATTTGCACTTTGTGTCTACGGCCAACATATTCGGAAGCCTATCGGGTCACACATATATGAACATCCACCGGATTAAAATGTGGTTATAGATGATAACCAAATAAGGAAAGTTTATCTCGAGACTATAAGGGTTATAGTGGTAAATTAATATGGTGGTATTTATTTATTATGAATATATATAATACAAGATATTAATTATGATGATTAATTAAATATGTATATTGATACATATGATTTTCAAAATATGTATATATGATATACATGTATTTTGCAAATTAATTAATCATAGTATTATATTAATTAAAGAATTTTCCATAAGTTAATTAAAGGGAAAAGTGGCGCCATTCATAGTGTGTACATGACACACTTGGATTGTGCAATTTAATTAATAAGATTACCATAATATTAATATGTGATATTAATTGATTTTGAGAAAAATAGATTTATGGTAATAACATAATTTATAATCAATATAAGATATTGGAAAATCAAATTATGGAAAGAGAGATCAATCACATTAATTATTCTTCCTTATTTTTATTGGAAAAAGGTTTTCTTCTCCTCCTCTCCAAGCAAGCCTTGGGCGCCCCATCTACTATATATATGAGGGGTTGCCAAGCTCTTTAGTACACCATTCTTCCAAGAGCAATTGTTCTTGTGAAAAATTGCAAGAACTCATAGTTCTTGTGTAAGAAAGAGGGGCTTCCTATAGTGAGTTTGTGAGGGAGGAAAAAGTCCGGTCTAGCAACCGGGGTTTTCCGATAGCAATCCATGGTGGGATTCCGGCGGGCTATTCGTGTGGACTAGCGGTAGAGGCCGAACACTTGGGCGGCTCCATGCTGAACTACTCTCCTTAGACGGTCAAAGCGTCGATCTTTTAGATCAACCAAGTTAACCGCCGTCTTTAGTTTATTCGTTTATTGCTTAAACGAAGTCGATCTTGGGGAAAAGGAAATCAAATTTTTGAATTCCGCTGCGTTCCCGCGTTGATTTCCTAACATCTTATCGCTGTAATAATATCCATACGGTCGTACGTCGAGTGTCAGGCATCAACAACCGTATCTTAAAATCTGGATATCTTGCTCTCTTGAAGTAACTCATTTACTTCCACTTTGCAAAGATTCACGAGAGTAAGCCATTCCTTATAAGAAGGCCCTTTCAGATATCCACCCCTACTGATAGGGTATGCAATTTCCGGACGACCAAATATGTATACTCCGCATGCTTCAGTATCACACCCAATCACTACCGCATGATCGCCCCGTGGCTAGGGTAAACCTCAATGTGTCAAAGCATGACAATCCATACCGTGATGCCATGTAGACTCCGGTCCTAAGATAATTACACAACCGCCGCATAGTGTGACACTTAACAGTGTAAGTGGGTCAGTCTAACGTATGCATTCTCTAATACATGTGCACGTACAGTCCAAGTGTCTCTACACTTCGATAGACGAGATCTATCACTGCCCTTAAAGACAAAAGACATATAATACGTGCTAGTCTATTTCTACTATCAATGCCCTGTTTAATAGTAAATAAGCCCAGAGTCATTTAAGTATCAAACTTATTAAAGTGATTTGAGATCTCATCAACCATAATCGCCTATCATGGTTTCTCTATCACAATTTAATACTAAGGACGTCATTATATAACAATTTATAATTGGTTTTAAAATAGAACAAATATATGACAACAGAAAATACATTTAATATATGTATAAACATAAAGAAATAGTAGAAATGTTCTGACCCTGCCGGATCCGGTCCAACCCGATTGGGTTTAGGACACTATTTCAACAAATTGCTCAGTCAAAGGAACCAAGGTCTCATCAGAAGTTCAAACATGTGCTACGGCGCTATTAGAGAGATAGTTGATAGAGGAGATGTAAAGATAGAGAAAGTCCATACGGATGATAACATAGCTGATCCATTAACCAATGCGTTGTCACAGGCAAAGCATGAGAAACATGTTCGCATACATGGGCTTAGGCATATGGGTGATTGGCTTTAGGCCAAGTGGGAGATTGTTGAAATGGTCTCATAAACCCAATCGAGTTGGACCGGATCCGACCGGGTTGGGTCATTTACAGTCTATTTTAGTTCTTGTAATAACTTTATTATGATTAATAAAACCACTTTTGTTATTATGTATTTGTTTATTTTCATATTATCGAGTATGTATATATAGTAACGTCCCTAGTGTCAAACTGTGAGAGATAAACAATGATAGTGATTATGGTTGATGAGATCTCTAATCACTTTAATAAGTTTGGTGCTTAAATGTCTCTAGTCTTATGTACTGTCAAATGGGCCATTGATAGTATGATTAGACTAGCACCTATTGGATGTATTCTATCTTATTGAAGAAACAGATAGATCTTGTCTATCAAAGTGTAGAGACGCTTGGACTGTATATGGACGTGTATTAGAGAATGCATACGTTAGATTGACCCACTTACATTAAGTGTCGCAATATGTGGCAGCTGTGTAATTATCCTTAAGACCGGAGTCTACATGGCATCATGGTGTAGATTGTCATGCTTTGACACTATTGAGATTTCCTCTAGCCACGGGGTGATCATGCGGTAGTGATTGGTTATGATATTGAAGCATGCGGAGTATACATGTTTGGTCATCCGGAAATCGCGTATCCTATGATTGGGAGTGAATATCGGAAATGGCCTTCTTATAAGGAATGTCTAGCTCTCGAGAATCTTTGCAAAGTGGGAGTAAATGTGTTATTCTGAGAGAGCATGATATCCTGATTATAAGATACGATCGTTAATGTACTGACACTCAAGATACGATCGTATGGATATTATTACATCGATAGGATTATATTTACACGGTAACTATTTCACATGAGAGGTAGTAGTCATTGTATTTGACTATTCCGATGATTGGGGGTCACGGTGTGTTGCTAGACGCTATCCCGTAATCGTTAGGTATAAAGAGAATTTTTATAATTTGCACTTTGTGTCTACGGCCAACATATTTGGAAGCCTATCGAGTCGGATTAAAATACGGTTATAGTTGATAACCGAATAAGGAAAGTTTTATCTCAATGCTATAAAGGTTATAGTGATAAATTAATATGGTGGTATTTACTTATTATGAATAAATATAATACAAGATATTAATTATATTAATTAAAAAATATTCGGGATGCCATTAGTGGCATAAAGGGGTGCAGAAGCTAAGTGTATTGGATACACTGGGATTGTGCAATTTAATTAATAAGATTACCATAATATTAATATTGGATTTTAATTGATTTTTGGAAAATAGAATTATGGTAATAAGATAAATATATTCAATATAAGATATTGACAACATTTAGTTATTTAATATAAGATATTGTAATAAAAGAGATAAATCAATCAAAGTGATTTTCCTTATTTTACTGAAAATGTCTTTCTCTTTCATCTATCTTTTAGAAAACTTCTCCTAATCAGATCATAAGGAAATGAGGCGCCACTTTCACTTATATAAGAAAGGGATTGGCTAGCTCTTTTGTACATAACAATTCCAAGAGCTAATTGTTCTTGAGAAAATATAGAGAGCTTCTAGTAGAGAGTTTTAGAGAGAGAAAAGACCGGCCTAGCAAATGGATTTTTCGATAGCAATCAAGGAGGATTCGGCGAGGATTTCATGTGGATATCGATAGAGGCCGGACGCATGGATGGCTTGCACACAGTACTACTCTCATTGACGGTCAAAGCGTCGATCTTATAAATCAGCCAAGGTATATACCGTCAAACTACTTAATGTGTTTATTGTATTAAATAAAGTCGATCTTGGGATCGGAAATCAAAATTTTAAATTTCGCTGCGTTAAACTAGTGATTTCCTAATAAAAGGTGGAGTCATTGGGTGGTCACAGATATTTTGTGTTATTCATAGATGACTGTTCAAGGATGACTTGGGTAGTGATAATGAAACACAAAAGTCAGGCATTCAAGAGCTTCATGCAATGGAAGGATCTATTTGAAAATCAGTTGGGGAAGAAGATAAAGAGACTTCGTACATATAATGGTCTGGAATTCTGCTGGAATGAGTTTGATGAGTTGTGTAGAAATGAGGGTATTACCAGACATCGTGCGATCGAGAATACTCCTCAAAGAAAATGGTGTAGCTGAAAGAATGAATCAAACTCTTTTGGAGAGAGCAAGATGCATGCTCTCTCATGCTGGTTTGTCAAGGAGATTTTGGGTAGAGGCTGTAAGCACAACTTGCTACTTAATCAACATGTGTCCTCACACAGGGATCAGTCTCAAACACCAGTAGAGTTGTGGTCAGACAATCCTACTAACTACTCAATTTTAAGGGTATTTGGAAGCACAGTTTACTATCATGTCAGTAAAAGGAAACTGGAACCAAGAGCCAAGAAAGGAGTGTTTGTGGGTTATGGTGATGAAGTTAAGGGTTATAGAATTCGGTCATCAGTAGAAAACAGAGTTATTCTCAGCAGAGATACAATTTTTGATGAAAACTTTAAGCTCGGTTCATCAGTGAGAGGACAATCAAATCGAAACCGATTCAAACGAGAAAACGATGCGATGGGTGGAGCTTCAGGTGGAGTCAGTTGAGATGCAACACACAACTGATCCAAGTCAGTTTTCATCTGATTTGGTTACTAAACCAGAACTGAGTCCAAACTAGTCAGTTGAGCAAATGTCAGTTGAGCGTCAAACTGAGAACGTGGTTCAGTAGAGTATATACACTACAAAAAACACTATATTGCTACACTAGTTTGTGCCACACACACAAAAAAAGTGTGGCTATATATACTTGGTTGGACTCTTTTGCAACGCTTGTGTGTCTAAAATTAAGTATATAGCAACAATTTTTTTGTTGTGTGGCAAACAATAGTTTAACAAAAAATATTTTTCTTGTAGTGATAGCTTTCAGCAGAGCTAGAAGATCCAATGTTGGGGTATTTCTCAAGAGGTATGGGTTTGATAATATGGTTGGATATGCACTTCAAGTTGCAGAAGAAGTGGATGGTTTGGAACATTCTACTTACAAGGAAGCAGTGACATGTTCTGAAGCATCTCAATGGCTTGCTGCCATGGGAGATGAAATGGAGTCATTACTGAAGAACCAGACTTGGGATCTAGTTAAACATCCAGCTGATATGAGAGTTGTTACTTGCAAATGGATCTTCAAGAAGAAGAAATGAATAACCGTGGCAGAAAGAGTTAAGTATAAAGCATGTTTGGTTGCAAGAGGGTTCAGTCAGAAAAAAGGGGTGAATATTCTCACCAGTAGTCAGACATACTTCAATCAGAGTGTTACTAGTAATGGTGGCACAACATGACTTATAACTTGAGCTGTTACTAGTAATGGTGGCACAACATGACTTATAACTTGAGCAGTTAGATGTGAATACATCTTTTCTACATGGTGAGGTAGAAAAAGAGATATACATGACTCAACTAGAGGGTTTCCAAGTTCCTGGTAACGAAGATTTTGTGTGTAAGTTGAAGAAGTCCTTGTATGGACTCAAGCAAGCTCTGAGACAATAGTATAAAATGTTTGTGATTATATGATCCAGTTAGTTTACAACGAAGTCCTTATGATTCTTGTGTTTACAATGATCGGTTGGAAGATGGATCATACATCTATCTTGTGTTATATGTGGATGACACGCTGATAGCTGCAATAAAGAAGTGTAATGTTCAGTATCTGAAGGACCTTCTCAGTGTTGAGTTTGAAATGAAGGATTTGGATGCAGCCAAGAAAATTTTAGGGATGGAGATCTGGAGAGATAAAAGTCATAAGAAATTGTTTTTATCTCAGCAGGGCTATATACAGAAGATTGGGTCAAAGTTTGGCATGTCAGCTGCTAAGCCAATAGATACTCCTATGGCATTGATGGAAGTCAACCGGATGATATAATTCCCGACGATTTACCCATTTTTCTAGTGCAATTAGCGATATTTTGACATCAACTTGAGAAATGTGTATGATGATTGGAACCATTTTTTGTGTACATAGAATTTTCAGAAAAACCATGTTTCTAGTTACATTATATTAGTTATTAGCCAATTTTGTTAACAGATTTACACGTGGTATCTCTGTGTCTATTTTGCAGCACAGGTATCACGGTGGGAGCATGGATTCTGGCCTTAGGGTGGCAGTTGATTCCTTTTATGATGATTTTGGAGCTTTGCCGAAGATATCAGCCCATGAGGATTATCGATACACATTAGAGGGTTCAATCCAAGCCAAGTGGAAGAATAAACTTTGATTATGTGATTTCAGATACAAATGACTCACGCCATGTCGTCTTGACCTGCGTCAAGAAGTTGCTGAGCAATTAATGCAAGTGTCATTCAGCCATGCACTGACCTGCGCCAGTAGTGCATTTTGGGCTTGACGCACGCCAGATTGGATTGACCTGAGTCAACATTTCAGAGTCAGCAAAGAATTAATCTCTTTTATTCCTCCACTCACAAGATTATCAAGATATACTTCATCCACTTCAATTATCCATCTTGAAGGCAAACCCCCACCCCTGGCTCCTATAGCCGAATTTTAGTAGAAATTAACCATTGATTTTGATTGTAAAAGCTAAGGATTCTAGTTGAACTCTTTTAGTTGATTGAATTCAACACACTTGTGTTAGTTCATTGAAGCTTTTGGGAGTTGGATGATGAGCACCGACTCGAATTTGTACTCTTGATTTGGTAATTCTTAATCTTTATTTACATTCAATTGTTCTTATGGTTATGAATATTAATTTGAGATGTTGATATTTGTAGACATGAGTGGCTAGACTTGTCTAGCCAAGATTATACTGTAGCTTTAGTTTATCCTCTTATGTTGATTAGGAATGATAGTTTGTGTTGTTAGTTAGTTTTGATCGTTGTGAAGCTTCTCCTACTTGTGTTGTATTTGTTTGCATTGGAGTAATTGCCTAGTGTTAGCATTTACACGTTGACAGAGACAGAAAGGAGATGTCAGTTGTGAGAAGAGGGTAGGAGAACCGGAAGGTAAAATGGACCATTCGTGGCATTTGATTTCTTATCCGGGGATAGTTGATTTTGTCTTTGCATTCACGTGCGTAGAATACCGAGTCATTAGGTTTAGGACACCTAGACCAAGGAGGAGGTAGAGAGCAATCTCATGCACTCATACGATGGGAGATTGCTTGCTTAGGAATGCACCGCTTCACACTTTCAAAACCAATGGCAGGATGGTAGGAGATCATTCCCATGATACTACAAGAGGATGGCTAGGTTACACGTTATCTTGGCTAGTTTCTTTTATCGTTTATCATCCTTTTTATCACAAGCACTTTATTTATGCATTTAATAACCATCTTGCAAATTTGTGACCTAGATCTAATTAATATAGACATGTTAGTGTGTGACCTTACAATTGAGTTTTCCCTCTGGAGATAACCTTGACTCACCATACTAGACTACAGTCCACCGCTACACTGCCGGTTAGATTGGACCCCTAGGATTTGGCCATCAAGATTTCTGGCGCCATTGCAGGGGAATCGCTTTTTAGTAACCATTTCTACTTGTACTGGTTCTAAAGTTTTCAAGAATAGGTTGAACTTTCCTAATCTCATTTCAATTTTATTTCTTTGGCGCTTACCTCTTGGTAAGTCGCCAAGTGTTACTTTATTGTGTTTTTGTTCTTTCTACCTTGTAGTGGATGACCAAGACTCGACGTGGTAAGGCACCACTTACTCCTCTCATTCGATATCAACACATTTATTTGGGAACGAGTAGCTGAGAACAAGGTTGGTCAAGCCCGTCGTGGTTTGGAGCTTAGTGGAGATTCCTCCCAAGGATTGTCTACCCAAGGTGTAGAAATGGACGGAGACATAGCAAATGCACAAGTTGATCAAGGGAATGAAGACGCCCCAAACCAAGAACAAAACCAAAACCCCATATCCTTAACCCTCCTAATCCCAACAACCCAAATCCACCAAATAACAATCCTCTTCCACCACCAAACAATAATCAACAAAAAAACTGAAACCAAAGCCAGAATCACAACAACCGGAACAACCCCCAAAACCCAAGGCCGATTTGTGATCAATCCGTGAGAAGAAATGAGACCAACAATCCAATTTGTTTACCAAATGTGGGAGCAAATAATTTTGAGGTTAAAGCTCATCTTTTTGGGTTGGTTGGAACAATAGCACAGTTTCATGGGCATGATGACGAAGATCCACACCACCACCTTTACAACTTTGAGGAGTTGTGTAATACATCCAAGAGTCAAGGTGCGAATAGAGAGTTAATGAGAATGTCGATGTTTCCTTTTTCCTTGGATGGGAAAGCTAAAGATTGGTTTATGTCACTTCCTCACCATTCCTTGACAGGTTGGGAGGAAATCCAAAATGCATTCTTAGAATAATACTTCACCCCGGGCCGGAATTTAGAGTTGAAAGTTGATATTGCCAATTTCAAAAAAGGTGAACATGAATCTCTTGGAGTTGCAAGGGAGCGATTTAAGAGGTTATTGAGGGCTTGCCCCGACCATGGTTATCCGTTGGACATGCAAATTTAGTTTTTCTGTTGGAAGCTTAGAAAGGAATCACGAGCCGAGGTTGACCAAGCGTGCAATGGTTCGTTGATGATGAGCGCGGCTCGAGATGTGCACGCTTCTATTGAGAAGATTGCGCATAACAACAGAATGTGGGAAACCGGGCAAGCACGAGAAGAGTTTCTTTTGTTGGAGAAGCCACTGCTCAAACCGAAGTGTTAGCACAATTAGCTTCTCTTAGTAAAAAGCTTGATGAGATCAAGGGAAATAAGAGTTTGGAAGGAAATGCATCCATGGATACGAGTAGTGGGGAATTGAAAATTGAAGATTATGCGCCGTTGGAGATAACTGAGTCCGGAGATTATTCCAATGAAGAGGTGAGTTACATTCAACAACACCGAGCACTACACAATGCCTACTCCAATGCTTATAACAATTTGCAAAGAGATTTTCCTACTCAGCGTTGGGCTCCTAACCCGAACAAACAGGCATCAACCTTCGTTCCTCAACAAAAGACCTCCTTCAATAACAACACTCCGGCACCAAATTTCCAAGGTCATACCCCATACCAACAACGTCCTACTCAAAGCATCCAATCACTCAAACTTCTAGCTCATCTACGGAGAAGGAAGAGAGATGGGAAAAGGTGATGGAGAATCTTATAGGCGTTGTTTCGACTCAAGCTAAAAATATGCAATCGATGATGTCTTCTAAAGGCACGGTGACACAGAATGTGGGTACTTTGAGAACATCCATGAGTGGTCATGATATGAGAATGAAAAACATAGAAGCATCTGTGCGGAACATGGAAGAACACTTGAGTAGAGAAGGTGAGAGGAATTCCGATGAGACCGCCGGGCGGACTTCCAAATGTCTGAAAAGAAACACGAGAGGAGTGAATGCCATAATAACCCAAAGCGGGAGAGTTTGTGAAAATCAAGATTTTTATGAAAATCAAGTGGGAAACGAGGTTGAAAATGATTTTCACAACACCGAAGAAGAGATGGAGTTGAGCGAGGAAGAGGAGGAAATTGTTGATAAATTTTTGCAGGGTGACGGGTATGTTCATGTGGAAAAAGAGGAACAAGGATTGGGTGAAAATCCTGAGGATATTGAAGAATCTAAGAGCAAGCAATTTGAGGACTCTCTTTAGGGAACATGTCTCAGTGACCCCCGCCAAGGCTGATCTGAATCAGGTCAATGATCACTGTAGACATTCAGAGAGTTTTGGGCAAAATTTGACCTGCGCCAAAGATACTTCGACGTGCGCCAAAAATACCTCGACGTGCATCAAGGGTGATCCAAGTGAAGATTTGACGCACGCCAATGACAACTCGGCGCGTACCAAGATCCATCAGTCAGATTCCAAGAAAGTCAAAGAGAAGGTGGTACAGACCGATAGTGAATGGCGACCACCGGCAGCTCAAACGTTAAGAAAATCTTCCAATGATTCATCCAGCGGCAAAGGTAAGGAAGGTATGAACTCCACTCCTAAAATTATTGATATTGAGTCACTACCTTATCCTTCTAGAGAAGAATCAAGAAGAAAAAGCTAGACAAAAAGTATGCTCGCTTCCTTGACACATTTCGACACTTAAATGTTAACATTCCTGTCATAGAAGCACTCACTAGCATGCCTGTGTATGGTAAGTTTTTAAAAGACATTCTCACTAACAAGAAGCGGTTAGAGGAATATGAGAACATCTGTCTCAATGAGGAATGTTCATGTGTTGCAACATAAGCTTCCACCTAAGCTTAAAGACCCGGGAGCTTTACTATCCCGTGTGAAATTGGGGCTTTTTGTTTAAGAGGGTGCTTTGCGACCTTGGCGCTAGCATTAACCTCATGTATTATGAGGAATTTATCAAAATTGGCATAGGAAAGTTAAAGAACACTGAGATGACTCTACAATTAGCAAGGTCCATAAAACGTCTTAAGAGAGTCATAGAAGACGTGTTAGTGAAGGTCGATAAGTTTTAATTCCCAGTTGACTTCGTGGTTATGGATATGGAAGAAGGGTATTCAACGCCCCTTATTCTTGGTCGTCCATTCCTATCCCCGGGAAGGACACTAATCGATGTTCAACGTGGAGATTTAATTTTGTGAGTTAATGAAGATGAGGTCACATTCAATATTTTCAAGGCTATGAAGCATCCGTATGATTCACGGGAGTCTTGTTCGTTTGTTGATGCATTATCTTTTGCTTGTATGAAAAATGCTAACTTGCAGGTCTATGAAGACAAGATTGAGGAATGTTTGGCCTTATCCGTCTTTGATAGTGAAAGTGATGATGAGGAAATGAAAGCGGTGATTTTTTATTTGGATGCCGGTTGTACTTTCAACAAGCAGCCATGGCATCGATATTTGAAATTAGAACATTATGGTCCATTATTGAAACCTTCAATAGAGGAGCCACCAAGGAATCTTGAATTAAAAACTTTACCTCTTAACTTGAAATATGCTTTTCTTGAAAGTGATAATATTCTTCCTGTTATTGTTTCTTCGTCACTAACCGATGTGCAGGAGGACTTGCTGTTGAGGATACTGAGGAAGAACAAGAGAGCATTTGGATAGACTGTGGCAGATATTTGGGGAATTAGTCCTGAGATTTGCGTTCACAAGATCATTCTCAATGAAGATGCCAAGCCGTGTGCTCAACCGCAACGTCGTTTGAATCCTAATATGCAAGAGGTTGTCAAGAAAGAGGCCATCAAGTTATTGGAGATGGGTATTATTTTTCCAATATCGGATAGTGAATGGGTGAGTCCCACTCAAATTGTGCCAAAGAAGGGCGGATTTACTGTGAAGGAAAATGATAAGCATGAATGGATTCCGACAAGGGAAGCCACAGGTTATCAAATGTGTATCGATTTTTGGAGACTCAATGACCACACCAAGAAAGACCAGTATCCACTTCCGTATATTGTCCAGATGTTGGAATGGTTGTGCGGGCATAAGTTCTATTGTTTTCTTGATGGTTATTCGGGCTATCTACAGATATTATTGAGGCAAGAGACAGAGAGAAGACGACTTTCACTTGTCCATACGGAACGTTTGCCTATAAACGAATGCCGTTTGGCTTATGCAACGCTCCAGCTACATTTCAAAGATGTAAGGCAGCTATCTTTTCCGACATGGTAGAAAGATTTTTGGAATTCTTCATGGACAATTTAAGTGTTTTTAGGGATTCTTTTTAAGGAATGTCTTTCTCATTTGGAGCGTGTGTTACAGCGATGCGAAGACACGAATTTAGTGCTAAATTGGGAGAAGTGTCATCTTATGGTATTAGAAGGTATTGTGTTAGGCCACAGGATTTCTGAGAAAGGTATTGAGGTGGACAAAGCAAAAATTGAGGTGATCGAGAAGTTGCCCCCACCGGTTAATCTGAAGACGTTGAGAGGATTTCTTGGGCCTGTTGGTTTATAAAGGAGATTCATTGCCAGATTTTCCCACATTGCCAAACCTTTCAGTCATCTCATTGAGAAAGCGGTATCATTTGTTTTTGATGAAAAGTGCGTAGAGGCTTTTGAGACTTTGAAGAAGAAACTGGTTAGCGCACCCGTTTTGGTAGCGCCGGATTGGAATCTACCTTTTGAGTTGATGTGTGATGCAAGTGACTTGGCAGTTGGGGCTGTGCTTGGCCAACGTCATGACAAGGTGCTTAAAGCGATTTATTATGCTTCTCACACATTAAACTCCGCTCAAGTCAACTATGCAACAACCGAGAAGGAATTACTAGCTATAGTGTTCACCCTCGACAAGTTTTGATCTTATCTAGTTGGTTCCAAGGTCATCGTCTATACCGACCATCTTTGCCTTGAAGTATTTATTGAACAAGAAAGATGCCAAACCGAGATTACTTTGATGGATTCTCCTACTCCAAGAATTCGACATTGAGATTAAAGACAAAAGGGTAGTGAGAACGTTGTGGCGGACCATTTAAGCCGGTTGGATTTCATTGAAGAGGAAGGAAACGAAGAGAGATTCATGATTATTTCCCGGATGAACAACTCATGCTTTGGTGGATAGTCCCCCAACAATGCAACTTATTCATGCCGGTTCAAAACTGAATGAGAGCTCACCATGGTTTGCTAATATTGTAAATTACTTTTCATGTGAGTATGTTCCAGCTAATTGGATATGGCAAAAGAAGAAGAAATTTTTTCACGATTTGAAATTCTATTATTGGGAAAAACCGAACCTTTTTAGGAGGTGTTCGGATGACATTATTAGGAAATGCGTTCCCGATGATGAAATTTCAAGCATACTCTCATTTTGCCATGGTCAAGACACCGGAGGCCACCATGGAGGGTGGAAGACGGCATACAAGGTCTTGCAATGTGGATTTTATTGGCCTACACTTTATAAGGATGCACATCGTTTTGCCCAATCATGTGTTGCATGCCAAAAATGGGGAAATGTTTGCAAACGGTATGAAATGCCCCTCCAACCTATTTTGGAATGCGAGATATTCGATGTTTGGGGCATCGACTTCATGGGTCCATTCCCTCACTCATTTGGTAATAAATTTATTTTGGTGATGGTTGATTATGTTTCTAAATGGGTTGAAGCACAAGCTTATCCCACTAATGTTGATTTTTTAAAGAAAAATATTTTCACTAGATTTGGCACCCCCGAGCTATCATTAGTGACCACGGCTCACACTTTTGCAACCGGCCATTCACTAAACTTCTTGAGAGCTATGGTGTGAAACACAAAGTCGGCACACCGTATCACCCGCAAACGAGTGGGCAGGTTGAAGTGTCAAACCGAGTTGTGAAACGGATCATTGAAAAGACGGTGGACACTAACCGTAAGAATTGGTCGGTGAAGCTTGACGATGCACTTTGGGCTTACCGCACTGCGTTTAAGACACCAATTGGTTGTTCACCATACTGATTAGTTTTTGGCAAGTCTTGTCATTTGCTTGTTGAGTTGGTGCACCGGGATTATTGAGCCATTAAGTTTCTTAACTTTGATCCTGAGCTCGTTGGTGACCATCGGTTGCTCCAACTCACCGATCTTGACGAGTTTCGCCTTGATGCATATGAGAACACCCAGTTTACAAGGAGCGAACCAAGTCATTTCATGACGGGAAGATCTTTGATCGAGAATTACATGTGAATGATAAGGTGCTCTTGTATAACTCATGATTGAGATTGTTTCGGGGAAGCTTAGATCTAGGTGGGCGAGGCCCATTCATTGTCACAAAGGTGTATCGTCCGTGCGGTGAACTTCTGAGATGACAAAATGACATTCATAGCAAATGGTCATCGCATTAAGCATTTCATTGAAGGAGAGGGCATACCTCGAGAGGAGATGTTGTTCCTCGAAGACACTCCATTGGACTAAAGAATTGCATAGTCTAGCTATAGACTATAAATTTAGCACACCAAGGGTACTATCCTCCAATTCACTTCTTAAGCATTTTATTTTGGTTGGCTTGTGTGAGTAATTGCCATGTGCTTATGTGAGTAGTTATGGTAGTGTCCCAAATTGATAATCTGTATAATTCCATTTTCTTTACGTATAATCTCGTCAAGCAAACGACGTAAAACAACAGGGCTCCCGGGAGGCAACCCGTTTCTTGATAATGCAGTCATTTCATGTTATTTTGAAAAGTTTGGTGAACATTAGTAAATTTGGAGTTAAATGGTCTCTTTGGGAATTTCTTGACTCACGCCCGGTGAATTCTTGTAGATATTCGAGAGAGTTTTGTGTTTTTTGTGGCGCGAGTCAATTTGTCTCTGACGTGAGTCATTGGGTAGTGTTAGGGCTTGACCTGCGTCAATATGCTTTGGCGTGAGTCAAGAGGGCAGTTTTTGAATTAAAATGGTTCTTCTTCTTTCTCTCCCCTCCATAACTCCCATTATCATCGAATTTCATCCCTTTTTCTCTCCATTTTCTTCAGTTTTTCCACCACCAACCTACAACTCTCTCCATTCTAAAAAGACCATCACACCCTACACCTTTCTCCATCTCTCTTCTCCTGTTGGTTCGTGAATGTGAAGAACTCCATCTTGGCTTTAGGCATCATTTCTGCATTTCCGGCCAACTCCACAGTTTCCGACGACCTCCATTTCTCTCTGCGGTGTTCATCAATCCAACAAGATATTTTGTCTTAGTTCTTCTTTTTCAGTTTAATCTCTTTTAATTATTTTGTTGTTTTGAGTGATCGAAACCGGAGGAAGGGCTGATTGTTGCTTTTGTTGTATTGTTGGCTTGTCGTGACCCCGTAGCCATGTCTGAGTCATCACGCTCGTAGTAGTGGTCGTCGTCGGGGTGATCAAAGTAAGAAGAGGAAGACTTCAAACCCTAGTGAAACCGAGCACGATATCTCTTTCCCCCAATTACCTTTGATATGAAGGCCAAGAGGCTCTTTGTCACGTATTTCGTCGATTGCACGCTCTATTTTGTGTGAGGAATAGAGTTTAAGTCGGTCGACCCTAAGATTGAAAAAATCGTTAAGGATCGTAAGTGGGAGATCCTAGCGACCAACCGTACTTATGCGGTCAATATGCATCATTGTGGTGAGTTTTATGCTAATCTAGCCGTTGACCTGTCGAGGCGACCAAGGTATAGTCGATTCATGGCAAGAACGTCCCGTTTTCGGTGAAAGTTATCAATGACTTCTTTGGTATTCCCGAGATTCCTGCAGAGACAACCTTTTCTAGTGTGTGGAAGTTGAATGAGGAGGGAAATCTTGCTGATAAGGCTCAGGAGGCTAAGACTATCTCTATTCGTCGTCTACTTGGGTGGACAAGCGTTTTAAGTATGGCAAGGCAATTAAGGATGTGAGGGTGATGAAACATTTCATTAGTCATAATATCATTCCTTCCATAAAATCAAAACCTTCAATTACACTGAATCTTGCCTAGCCCTTTCCATCTTCACTGATGTGCCTGTGGACGTCGGGTACTATATGTACCAGGGAGCGGTGGACTTTGCTCTGAATCTCCGGGCGAATGGCAATATGCCCCTACCTTGGCTGGTTCATGAGCTTTGTGCCCGAGCTGAAGTCCCACCTACATCCAGTTGATACCGTGTTTCCCCTGTTTAATCTCATGATTGGTCCCAATATTTTAGAGAATGTTTAGTAGCCCGCTCCCTCTCCTGATATTTCCTATCTCAACCAGTGTTCCGTCTTCTACCGACGTCCCTACCTCCGGCCAGCCTGTTTCGTCGCTTCCTTATGTTCGTGATTCAACTGTGAGGGCTAGATTTGAGTTCCTTGAGTCTGAGATGGCAGCTATGCGTGGAGCCTTAGTGGCGTCTGACACAAATTCTAGGTTAGGATTCGAGAGTGTGTTGCAGGGTCTGAATGATTTGAGGGTCGGTTCTCGTGGTCATCGTTCTTTTGATGAGACATGTCATCCACAGTTTGCGGATCAGGCTGAGGACTTTGATACTTGTGAGGAGAATGCTTACTCGATCCCTACTTGAATTCAGCCTTTACCAGTTCCTGTTAGGCCCCCACCTCATCCCTTGGCCTCGGGTAGTACGTCTGCTTTTTCTTCTGCAGTGCGAGTTCTACTATCGGCCCGTGTTCTTTGTATTTATGAGACAGGGTTTGTCAAGTTCGATGATCACATCTGTTGGTGACGGGGCTGGTAGTTCGTCGTTCCAGTCTATGCTTTCGTCCGCGTTTCCTGATGAGCCAACCCAGATGTTATCAATTATTTGTGAGGCTGACTACCAGGGAGCTAGCTTATTCCATCTTTTGACGTTCCCGCCTTCCAGCTCCCTTGCTCCGTTGGACGCGCACGTGCTTCTTGACGATGAAGGCAATGAGGAGCTCCCTTCTGCTGCTTCTTCTGTCCCTGCCTCTTCTTCCGATGTTGCTTAGTGATTTGTTCACCAATCTTTGTTTACTTTTGTTATTTAGCCGCATGTGGCTTTGGTACTTTTGCAGTTGTTATCCTTTTGTTGAACTATTTTGTCGGTTTGGTCTTGTTTCGATGTTGCACGTATTGTTTTGCTTTGGGGAATGTTGCTTGTATTCAATGTGTTACCAGTGTACTAGATTTCTATATGTTGAACTTGCTAGCTCTTGTTTCTTTTTATATTTATGCCCCCAGTCTTGTCAAATTATCTGTGTTTAGCTCCGCCTTAGTGATAATTGTTGCTGGTTGGGATGGTTAATTCAGAGTTGCAGTTCTTCTTTCCATGTTTTTTGGCCTGAGTCAGTTGTTCTTGACATGAGTCAATCACTTTGACCTTATTGACGCACGTTAACGCTTCTTGACGAACACCATTACCCTTTGTCACACTTTGCACACAAACGACAAGTTTGGCACGCGTCAATATGCCTTTGGCATGTGTTAACTGACTTGACAACCATCAGTCACGCCTCTGCCGCCACAGAACCCTAGTTTCAGCCTTTGTCCCCTTTGACTCATGCCAATATAGGTTTGGCGTGCGTCAATACCACGTTTTCTGCCACCAATTATCCATCAAACCCTAAATCTATTCTATTAATTCCACCCTCCCTCTCAAACTCATTCACCTTCCTATTTCCTTCTTTGCAGACCCCTTCTCCTACCCTATTCTTTTTCTTCTTCTTCTTCTTCTTTTTTTACCTCCATCATGTCTTTCAATTAGGCTGATCATCCCGTACTCTTCTATGATGTGGCTGGTGTCGACGCGGTGCACAACTACACCGAGCTTTTCAGCCGTTGTCCTATCCTTTTGAAACGGGGAGTTAACTCCAGGAAGCTTTGCAAGACTTGATTGAGTATCGCATAGAGGGGGGGATGGAATCGTTTAGTCGCACCACCACCTGTGAGCGGATCAACGAGGCTGTTTTTAAGTGAGTTCTACGCCATGTTGTCCCCTCGAGCCTGATGAGAGGTCTACTAATTCGATCATGGTTCATGGGGCTAAACTGATGAATAAATTGGTGGAACTAATCTGGAAACCGAGACTAAGATGGCGATTCGATAAGTGTATTCGATTCTGTGAAAGTCGATTGTAGTGAAGTGCAAACTAAGTTTCTTGAAAGTCGCAGACCAGTTTGAGTCTGCTGAGTTTTGGTTTGAAGTACAAGCCGAGTTCTACATCTGGCGATTGATTACAAGTCCGGAAAGTCATTTTGAAGTCGAGTTTTAAATGCAGTGGATAACAATTGAGTGGGGCCCACACTGGGTATTTATGACAATCCCGACAAAGATCTTTGGCGGTTAGGGTTTAGGAATTGTGCATATAAATAACAATGTTGTAATCAATGCAATGTGTGTTTTTTCAAGAGTGTGAAATGTTAGATGTAGCGCCCGAAAGACAATTTCTGTAATTGTTTTTATAATTAATAAATGACAGATTTATTCTCATCTTATTATTTGCTTCGTGCTTATATGTAATGCACTACTGAAAACCCTAAGTTGTATCATATGTAGCCATATAACTTAGTGTGCGTCACACATGAGGATTAAGTTTATGGTGATACACTTGAGCTGTTAGTCCGTGGTGAACTTAATCATAGTATGTTGTCTATTGATTAAACCACCATTAATGTGCCTAGAACACTTTAAGGTGTGACCGTCTTATCCGGACCGTCGATATTGGTTATCTAAGTGGGGCATTTGTATATGATGTAGTCATATAGGATTGGACCGATTTAATCTGCATTTCTCATATAATTCCATGATTGAGATATCTTATTAAATCACAAGATGATCATATATGGATTAAACTTAATCCTGAAGTGATTGCAGACTCCTACTTGTTTCATGATAGGGTTTGATGTGTTCATTAAGGATTGCTAAGAGGCGCGGTCCGAATCACTTTCACGTTGGCACTATTCTGGAATGAGTGAGAAGTGTGTGTCTCACAGATACGGAATCCATTCCTTCCCGCGGGGAGTAAAAAGACATTCCCCTTATTTGTTGATCCTGGAAACTGATCGATCGGCCGAGTTCGTATTGGTTATGAACTAATTGATCACTAGTGGGTTAATGGTAGATAATGATAAGATGTAATGAAGAAGGTTTACGGAAATATTCCCGCTTCGTTACGGATTGTCTATGGAGGGTTAGTTTGTATGTAATGATTATATCAATGGACACTTATCGACTCGACGCTTTGAGAATAAATTATATCTATAATCGATAGAGTTCAGTTTCGGATTTATGGTGGCGTAATTCCGGAATTAATAAGTTGGATAGAAATGTTCTGTTCGATGAATATATTATTCAATTTATTGTAGCTACTGATTATAGGTCCATGGTCCCCGGGTTGGCTCCTAACACGCGAGTGTTTTCTCGTTTTGTGGAACCTCGAGAATATATTAAATAGTTGGTCTATATAATGAATATGCGAATATTATTTATTTGGAAAATAATATGTAAAATAGAAAAGACATTTTCTATTATCCCAAATGACATAAAAAATGCCGCCATATTTATTTGTTTTTGGGAAAGAAAATTTCTCCTAATTAATTATAATGTGGATAATGTAATTATTGATGACGTAGATCAAGTGAAATTAAAATACTTGACCACCATAAACCAATACTAGCAAGAGGACTAGGTCCATCGTAGTATAGCTATAGCGAATCAAGGTCGATCCCACAGGGAACCAAATTGTGGATCATTTATATACAAACAATTAATCATTCATGCAAAGAACACAAAGGCGGTCTACGACAAAAAAAAAAAAAAACAAGAAAAGTAAAGGACACGACTCGACACAACACAAATAAAGACACGTAATTAACCTCCCCAATTATCATGTTATCGTTTGGATTTAGAGATTCTATATAATTAAGCTAGACTCGACAACTACTAATCCGATCCGTATTTCTTTTATAGTAGCTCACGGGAGTCATCCACAAACTAGATCTAGCTCCGGGTAGGCCATCCGAGATCACTATGCTACATCACGTGACTTCGCTTTTTAGGCCTCAATCTCATATGACTCGCAACTTACAAAACTAGGGATGCCGATATTAATCTTGTATTCCTCACCTAGGCAACATTCCTTTGTTGAGGCGTACTTCCTGAGGCGATCGCATCGATCTCTGTCCCATTAAAATTGCTTGGGCGGTCTCATGTTAATCTACGATTTATGTATAACTAGGTGTGCACAATTCCTAATACTGAAATGATCTAGATCTCATTGAAAGTCCCGGAAGATCAATTCATGAGCCGACCTAGGAGCCCTATATTGGTATTTCCTAATCATATGCTAATTAAAACAGACGAGCGACGTAGCCGTAGCCATACCTACTAAGATAAGAAATTCTATGTGGACAATCACACCATAAAAGGCGTGGCTAGATTGATTGGCTGCGAACAACTAAATCTTAGCGTTTACACATACGTAACGGATAAAATAGAGACTCATAAAGCAATTATATAGATCTACTAAAAACACGGTTGTCGATCATACCAAAGTCATCTATAGATCACCGGATAATGAGATCTGGCGTGTGGACCCTTATAGACAAGGAATCCACACTTCCTCATATCGTATCCTCGGATCTACATCGTTCGGTGAAGAACGAACAACCTCAACGATAAACAATAATTGGGGACTTAATTACAAAGAACTAAGAACAAATAAATACAAGAACTTACATTATTGCGAGATCTTGCATAAAAAGCGCTCTAAGAAAAAGCGGGAATTTTATTATAAATTGTGTATATTGCATTGTGTAAAGAAGTGTGTATGGCGTGTGTAATGTATGCCTTTATTTATAGGGTTCAAGCTAATTAAGAGATATACATCAAAATATCAAAACAAATAACGAGATAACTCTCGGTCGATCTCCAAAATAATGCATCGCCCCTCATTCCATGCGTGCTCAAGTTGGCGCCAACTCTAGATTGGCTTACTCCTCTTTTTCGTGCTTATCCGATCTTTATCTTCAATGCATCCGGATTTTCTTTGATTTATCTTGAGAATTAATTCTTTCTTTTGTATTTATCCTCCATAATTATCCAAATCACAAAAATAGATATTTAACCCAATGTAAATCATATTTAAATAAAATGGATAAATATAATAAAAGCGGATAAATACCGATTTATAAATAAAAGCAGATAAATACCAATAAAAATGGATAAATACCAAATTATATTTTATAAATCACAAAACATTAAATAATCCATATAAACATGTGATTTAATATAAAATACATTTTATTAATCTCGATTTAAGGTCAGCGTTGATGACTTTTACGGGTATAATTTGACCGTCATCAACTACTTTTTTAGACTTTGCTCGTCCCGAACAAAGCATCAATAAGTGATTCCCAAGACACATTTTCCGTGGTCAAATCATACTTACACAAGAAACTCGAGTCAACTCATACCACTTATGCTCATAAGGTACCCATTATTCACTACTCACTCTGAATCAGTGATGTGTACATGTGCATTCGATTTTATACTTTATTGGCAAGATTAAAGTTTATGCTAACCATGATCACAACCTACCAACATCACGTGATTCCCACTTCTTAAGCCTCGCAATGGGTAAAGACATGGTGCAATAAGCAAGAGCGTCATCTAGAAGGTTTTGGACTTGGAGACCGAGAAAATACTCAAAGCCTCTTAAAAATTGAATTTTTCCTCACATTTTCATATTTTCAAGCATTAACACATCTTGAGAAGGAAGCTTGCTTTAAAAGTAAATTATGCATTGCAAGAATCCCTTTCACGGATTGGTCAATAACATGAATATTACCACAAGCGAGGCTACTTTGGTAATGTTACTACAAGCCCAGTGTTTAACGCTTTGTCAAAACACAGATTATTCTCAAAGCTTATTACTCGGCTTTTTGATGGCTAGAAGATAAGAATACATCAAAGAGATAAATATCGACACTAAGTCTACATAACCAATCATCTACATAATGTACACATAATTCTTGATTATTATGATTTGCTGCGGTAAACTTCGATTCATTTTGAGTAATCAAATAATAAATAACTACTTGCAATAGTTGGCATGAATATCCTTAAGTTTACATTCACATAAGTATAATATGATCACGTACTCATGCAACTTGGTTCCTTTCCTATCAATTCTTAGCTAGGAACTCACAATTCTAAAGTGCGAGATATAATTAATTTGGCATTTCTTCAATTTTCTTCAATTTTTCACCGTTTCATTCAATTTTCAATTATAACATCATGGCTAAGTCTCTCCTACCCCCACTTAAACTTGGCATTGTCCCCAATGACAAATAAAAATGAAATTTAAGAAAAGACTTAGCTCTGGAAAGCGGCTCTCAAGTAGATCTGGATCATCGGATTAATCCAAGCACGTCGTGGAGAAGCAAGTGTAACCACTGTTTAAGCAAGCCAAGCGAAACTCCACGAAACCGTTAATAACATGTCAATGGAAGTGATAAAATAATGTGGCGATAATTAGATATAAAATATCCAAAAACAAATTAAGCCACTTTATTCCATACAACCAATGACAAGTAAAACCAAAGAGTTAAAACTACTCGTTCGAGACGCAAAAGAAAAATACTAAATAGAAAGAAAGATAAACAAGCAACTAAAGATGGTAATCTTCATCTATAATCTCCACAGCTTAAATATGCTTAAAACCGGGTGGAGAGACAAAGATCAAAGGCATTACCCCATGTGGGAGAACATGAGGTTGACCGGATCAACTATTCAATCCAGAGAAACTTGGTAGGTATAATGATTCAATGTGACATATGGGTAGAAGATAGAATCAAATACTTAGCGCAGACGCTTCACGTGTTGATTGGATATCAACAACCTAGGGAGATGTAGCTTCTCCTCGAAATTACGAAGTACCCAATGTATCACGGAAAAGTCAGCACCGTCATTAACAAGGTCGGATTGGTGTGATATTTTAGAACAAAACTCATCATCCAAAAATGCCGGGATAGGCGGAAAAATGTGAAATTTAAAACTTCCGGTAGGAAGATAAGTTGTATTTTGATCGAACCAAAAACTTTTAAAATCCAGCTAGGGTCATGAAAACCAAAATGATAAAAGATAAACATTAAAACTTAGCAATATTTCAAATTCCGCAACACAAAGGTATTTTGTAAACAAAATGGAGGTTTAGTGTATAATGGGTTTAGAAAAAGATATACATAAAGATGGTAAGAAAAGATAAAGGGTGGGTAAGAAATTGTGTCTTTGGTGGGAATTGTTTAAGGGATTGGGAGGGTGGGAGAGTGAAATAGATGGAAAGAAAGAGAGGATGATGAAAGAATGGTTAGAAATGTGAATTGTGAGGTAGAATGGTGAGAGAATAGAAAGGTTGAGGGGTGAAAGGTACAAAGGAAAGGATAAGGGTAGTTGCGAGCAATTGCACACAACTTTGGATTTTCACTCGTATCGCCATTCTAAAAGTTTTGGAAGTTGACCAAAATTGTTCTTGTTACACCAATCATTCTCTGTTACATTTTCAGGAATTCTCAAGCTCTCTCAATGCTTCCATCTTAAGGTTGATTGCTAAATTTCCTTTTCTTTAGCAATTTCTCGACTCTCTACGGAACTCTATTTCACGTGGCCAATATTGAGTAAAAAAGTTTTGCACATCCTTAGCCCAATGGCCATGGAACACGGCAAAATAAAAAACCTCAACATATGTCACGTTACTCTTATTGGACTCAACCTAAAATCCTAAAAAAGAAATCCTAAGGGTTTTTAATAAGTTGTTACGAGTTTAAAGTCCTCACTCGACTTTCCAAAAAGTTATCCTTATCAGTCATCCTTCATAGCTCACTTGAGACTTTAACCACTTTGAGCACTTTACAAGAGGTGGGCTCGTCACTTTATGGATTAATATCCTTCCTTGGTTGTGAGACCTAGGAAACGACATTTATCCTTAACATTTATACAAAGCTCCTACCTCGGCTCTTGTTTTAGGAATTAGCGAATTCTAAGGAGATTTAGTCCTAGGGACTTATTTAATCACATCCTCTATAATGCTGCTTCATTATGCTCTCTCAAAACTCAACGTCTTCTTTAGATTGCGAATGCTTAAACTACACAAATTGTTGCTCCCTGGCGGTGAAGCAATCTCATGTATAGGACAATGAGATTTTGTGAGAACTCACGAGGAACTCTTTATTCACCGTTCCATTCAACAACTACATGTTTCCTTACACCTACAGATGAGAATGATTTGGCGCGAACCTTCCACACTAATAAAATAAATCTTACAAACCAACTCCGGGCTAAGATTCTCATTCGAGTTCATGTAAAGACTAACTTATGTTCAAAAAACCAAAGATAGTAAAACATAAGCAAAAAAAAAGGTAGTACCTTGCCTTCAACATTGTACCATGAATAATTCGAACCTTTTAATATTTATTTTCGAGCCATCTTGGTGCTTAGATTAATGCCTCATAACTTTTCCCATCGTAGAGTAGTAAATCCACGTATTCTTTGGGTTATTTTCTCGGCGCCCTTGAAAAATTAATTGACTCAGTTATTGTTTCCCTGGTTTACGCAAGCGGAAGAACAAAAGACCGTGGTGACTTTAACATGGTTTCCCGTCTTTGCTTTATCAGACCTACGGATTAAACATACTGGAGATAAGCAGACCACGCGAAGTCTTTTACGAAGCGAGATAACCAGAGGACTCAAAAGCGAAAAAAATAGACTACAAAATGAAAACTTAACATGAATAAAAAAATATTTATATATAAAATTGACCGTTGGTTCCCGGCAACGGTGCCAAAAACTTGATGGCGTAGATCAAGTGAAATTAAAATACTTGACCACCATAAACCAATACTAGCAAGAGGACTAGATCCATCATTAGTATAGGCTATAAGCGAATCAATGTCGATCCCACGAGGGAACCAAATTGTGGATCATTTATATACAAACAATTAATCATTCATGCCAAGAACACAAAGGCGATCTACGACCAAAAAAAAACAAGAAAAGTAAAGGACACGACTCGACACAACACAAATAAAGACACATAATTAACCCCCCCCGATTATCATGTTATCGTTTGGATTTAGAGATTCTATATAATTAAGCTAGACTCGACAACTACTAATCCGATCCGTTATTTCTTTTATAAGTGGCTACAGAGTCATCCACAAACTAGATCTAGCTCGGGTAGGCCATCAGAGATCACTATGCTACATCACGTGACTTGACTTTTTCGGCCTCCATCTCATATGACTCATGCGCTTACAAAACTAGGGATGCCGATATTAACCGTATTCCTCACTTAGGCAACATTCCTTTGTTGAGCGTACTTCTGAGACGATCGCATCGAGTCTGTCCCATTAACAATTACTTGGGCGGTCTCGTGTTAATCTACGATTCACGTATAACTAGGTGTGCACAATTCCCTGTCTGAGCAGATCTAGATCTCATTGAAAGTCCCGGAAGATCAATTTATGAGCCGACCTAGGAGCCTATATTGGTATTTCCTAATCATACGCTAATTAAAATGCAGACAAGCGACGTAGCCGTAGCCATACTACTAAGATAAGAAATTCTATGTGGACAATCACACCATAAAGGCGTGGCTAGATTGACGCGGCGAACAACTAAATCTTAGCCTTTCTACATCGTAACGGATAAAATAGAGACTCGTAAAAGCAATTATATAGATCTACTAAAAACACGGTTTGTCGATCATACCAAAGTCATCTATAGATCACCGGATAACGAGATCTGGGCGTGTGGACCCTTATAGACAAGGAATCCCCACTTCCTCATGCTCGTATCCTCGGATCTACATCGTTCGATGAAGAGCGAACAACCTCAAACGATAAACAATAATTGGGGACTTAATTACAAAGAACTAAGAACAAATAAATACAAGAACTTACATTATTGCAGATCTTGCATAAAAGCTACTCTAAGAAAAAGCTAGGAATTTTATTATAAATTGTGTATATTGCATTGTGTAAAGAAGTGTGTATGGCGTGTGTAATGTTTGCCTTTATTTATAGGGGTTGGTAATTAAGAGATATACATCAAAATATCAAAACAAATAAGAGATAACTCTCGGTTCGATCTCCAAAATAATGCATCGCCCCTCCGTTCCATGCGTGCTCAAGTTGGCGCCAACTACAGATTGAACTTACTCACTCTTTCGTGCTTATCCGATCTTTATCTTGAATGCATCCGGATTTTCTTTGATTTATCTTGAGATTTAATTCTTTCTTTTGTATTTATATCCTCCATAATTATCCAAATCTGCAAAATAGATATTTAACCCAATGTAAATCATATTTAAATAAAACGGATAAATATAATAAAAACGGATAAATACCGATTTATAAATAAAAACAGATAAATACCAATAAAAATGGATAAATACCAAATTATATTTTATAAATCACAAAACATTAAATAATCCATATAAACATGTGATTTAATATAAAATACATATTATTAATCTCGATTTAAGGTCAACGTTGATGACTTTTACGGGTATAATTTGACCGTCATCAATTATTTATGTATTAAATAATTATAAATAAGAAATTTGGTTTCTTACCGGATAAAGTTTCATTTCCTAAAAAGGAAAAGATAAATTTGTGTGTAAAAGATAAACTCTCAAATTATTAGTTATTTTCCTATAAAAAGAGAGTTTCTCCCAACGCAAAATTCAACCAGAAAATCAACGCCATATTGAAAAAAAAAGGACGCACATTTTTTTGGAAAAGAGAGAAATATTGTTTTCTTGTCTTAGCCATTGGGAGAAGAAAAACTAATGTATTTCTTAAGCATATTCGAGGAGGTTCTACTACGAGGATCCACGTCCACCAGTCGTCGCTTGGAGATACAATCCGGAAGACCGCGGCTTCTCTTTTGTCGATTGCTCATCCCTCTCCGGTTGGGTAAATCTACTAACCTTCTTATAGTTTATTAATTATTATGTGAATTGAATCGTGGTAAAATAGCATGCGAATTTAATTCGTAGCTTCCGTTGTGCATGATCGAGCGTCTCGATCGGTACTGTGAATCACATCTAACGATCCAATTATGGATCGGATCTGGATTCAGGTTTCTGTATATCCATCATGACCTTGTAACTGTGTGCATAATAAATCTCCTTTTACATCATGGAGTAGTCGTATGCAACGCCGTAAACCACGTTAAATCACTTTATTCTATTTGTTTACGTGTTTTATCAATTTCCGTCATACTTTATGTTTGCATTGCTTACATTTTATCTTTCTTAAACTGCAAGTTTCTCCTCTTTGTTTTAACAAATACTTTACGTCATAATATTAAAATAGTTTAAATGTAGTAAGATATTATAGCTTATATTTCCTAAGAGCACTCGCATTAGATATTCTTAACGAATACTCTATTATATAGTTTTAAAAACACGTTTTTCTAGTTTGCAGAATCTTTATTTAAGATGAAATCATAATTTCTTTATTTTACGTAATGTGAAGATAAAAGGAAAATTCTGAATCTGGATGAATCACGGTAGGTGTAAAGGAAATTTTTGAGAATCTGTAATTCTGATAAAAAAAGAGTATCTCTTTGCTGATGTTATTTTTATTGAAATCTCTACTGATAGAGTTTTTAAATGATTCTGATGTCTTAACTACAAGTTGCTCTAATATACGTTTTGATTATCATTAATATAATATTAATTTTTAAAAAGTTGTAATGTGGTGAATAAAATTATGATTAAGATGTTAAAATAAAAATGAAACTCTTGAAAAACCAAAATAAATAAAATGTTGACTTAATTACCTATTCAGACGGGATGAACACTACTTTTTCTGATGACACATTCAAATCGGATAGCATGTTTATGTTTATATATATAGTTTCTCCGACACATGATTTATTTTTCTTTTTCTTTATTTTCACGACAAAATTGTCACAACAAATAAACGTGAAAGCGTGTTTCAACATGATTGTGAAAAGAGTGTAAAAAAAGTGTTGTGATCATTTATCGTCTCCGTTTATTTCTGTTATTTGCTTTAAGGGCACCATATAATCTTCTTCAAATCTGTTAATTGTTTGGTACACAGTGAATGGGTATTCATTTTTTTTCGGGATATTGAAATGTTCTTCAAATTCTAAAGCCTAAAAATAGGTACTAATTAATTCTACATACCTATTTTCATTTATTACATTCATGCCATATTATTATCACCTTCTTCAAAATCTCACTAAAATGTCCAAATCAATTTTAGCATTCAAGGACAAATTCTCTTCAGAAAATTTCCTTCTTGTTGGTTTTACAAAACCTAGTGATTTCTGGCCTTTTAAGTCTGATTCTCTACTTTTCTTCTTCAAAGATCAAAGTTGCACCCATAGTACTACAAATTACACAATTGATAACCTAGGTTTTGGAAATATTACCCTACAATCTCAAAGGATGATGCTTTAGCCCCTACAACAATAAACCACATTGCCTTTGGACTTCAAGGCTCTATAGCTACATGTAGATTTAGAAGACACTACCTGAAAGGATGGTGGAGGCCGAATGTCACCGTGATTATCTCTATTTAGAGAAACCCCGACCCGATAAGCTGTTACCTTGGTCACGAAATTACCTCCGTGTCGAGTCAACGACAATCTGACCGAATTGAATGAAGAACTCAAGCCGAAAAGCCGATCGACATGCGAATGGTACACGGGATCCTCGAGCTTTTTCGTGAAGAACACGAAGGGTTGAGATGGCTAATCATGGGGATGATGATACCATATTCTTCTTTGATAACATAGTCGATGTTCTATCGAAATCTGATCATCTGAAATATTATTACATCGGTCATAACTGGAGTTCGTTATGGCGAATTTCGTGTTTAGTTTTAGACAATCTTTTGGTGGAGGTGGAATTATTCTAAGCTACCCTTTAGCAAAAGCACTTGTGAATTATATGGATAGATGTTTAAGGAATTACTACATGCTTCCTGCTGATAAAATGACAATGACTTGTTTGGAAGATCTTGGTGCTAGTCTCACTTCATACAAGGGTGTCCATCAGGTACTTATAGAATATTCCATCCTTATTCCTTCCTATATATATATATATTTTTCATCACTGTTTGATTTCTTGCGCGTTTTTTCAGGTTGATATGAGAGGGGATATGTTGGGTTTTCTGTCGTCGCACCCGAAAGAGCTCGTGTTATCACTGCACCACGTCGATACAGTGGATCCATATTTTCCGAAAATGAATCGTGCTCAAGCAGTGAAACACTTGATGAAAGCTGGAAATGTTGATCAATCTCGATTATTTCAACAGACAATATGTTACCATAAAAGGAAAAGATGGTCATTTTCGATTGCATGGGGATATTCAGCATATATTTACGAGAACATTTGGCCTAGAAATTGGCTAAGAACACCTATTGAAACTTTCAAATATTGGGGCATTAGCCCAAGTCCACCCGCTTTCATGTTCAATACAAGATGGGTTTCTTTTGATCCGTGTGAAGCCCCTCACGTTTTCTACTTCGAGTCGATCAAGAAAAACATTTCTGCAAATCAAACTCTCACAGTCTATTCTCGTTTTGCTCCTCGCGGTTTGCCCACTTGTGCTTTAAGTAGGAATCAATCTGCTGAGTATATTTCAACGATTCATGTGACTACACCAGCCAAGAAGAGAATTGAGGTTAGTTTTTCTTTTCTTTCTTCTTCTTCTTATATAGTGTTATTCAATTCCAAACATATTTTCCTTAATTAATTTATCTAGAATATACTACAAGGTCATGAAGATGCTTTTTTATTTCTTGCTTGAATAAGGAACCTTCAGTGTCATCTTTGTCTATTTCATAAGTACTCTTCCATTGCATATGATTTTACACTTAGTTTTATGGAAATCATCAATCATTTTATATCCTACATGTTTCAATATATATATGGCTAAGATACAATGAACTTGCTAACTAATGTAGGTTAACCATTTTAGGCTGTTTAAGATGATGAACCTATCTAAGTACTGGATGTATTATAATTCAAGTAGCACCGTTAAAACCAGGAGTTACGGGCGTTAAATGTGATATCAAGAAAGCAATGAAAGACCATCTATAGAATCTGGCGGACCCAAAGTGAAAAGAGGTGGGGCAGATTCAGCGGTGAGATCTGAATATCGATATATTAATGTTACCGTTTGATCTTTGAATTTGTTACGATCATAATTTAAAAAAAGAATCCCTTTGATTAACATTTAACTTCCATTGAATTGGTCACTATTCTTAAGGTGCACACTTCGAAGTTGCTAGTGTTAATAACTTTGCGTCCAAATACCTTTAACAAAAAACACTTTGCGTCCTAATAATTTTAATTTTGCGACTATTTTTCTTCTACTTTTAA